>RANX01000027.1:0-394045 GCA_009805215.1 Neurospora discreta FGSC 8579
GGGGGGGGAGGGGAAACGAGGGTCAGAAGAATGACTCGATGCCTATCTACATCAAGACAATATTCTCTTGTAGAAAGCGCTCTATAGAGGATAATATGTCACCAAACCAAAAGAGAAAAAAAAGAAACAAGAAAAAAAAAAAAAGAAAGCCATCTAGTGCCGCACTGTTTAGGTTTGCTGATGGTGTAACGAACAGCACACGCCTGAACCTGTCTTACACCCCACCCGCCAACCTCGAGGAGAACACCTGCGCCCGCCCACGCTTTGCTCTTCTCTGGTCGTGGGAAATAAGAGGGGATGAGGTGTGCAGGTATCCTTCTCATCTGTCCTGGCTTTGTTTGGTCCCAACACTGAACACCGGGAAGACACGCTACTCGTCGAGGAAAAGTGCCTGTAATACGGTGGCGGTGGCAGTGGGCGTACTTGTACAAGGCTTCTGGGCAAACGGCGGGCAATCATCGCCATGCTTTCACCTCTTTTTCGGCCAGAAAGACCGCCCATGGTAACCTCGACTTTGCCAAGGCGATCCAACTCCTTTCAGGATGACATCGAGCAGGACCAGGAACCTGACCCAAGACTGCCCCCCTTGTGGACTCTTCTCCAGATGCGAATTCCCCACAGGAAGAAGATGCGTGTTTCGGTTCACCCCTGCGTGACCTATTGTGCATGTCAGCTAATTTGTTGATTTTACGTTGCCCAGTTTACAAACTCTGCGGCTCTACAGTTTCGTATTCGCAGGCCTCCAACTTGTAAGCGCGGCCAGGCTGCAGGTACTTATGTGGTGGAGGACCTGTTATCCAATCAGGTTTAGGTTTCTCGAATATTGCGAACTGACGGATGCCTTAGTTTTTGGTTTTACTGCCCATGCTGCCGACAGCTTGATGTACAATGTATGTTCGACTCAACGGATGTAAGTCTGAGCAAGGCACTGCATCCAGGCGTCCACAACTGATGGCGGTCACGAGGTGACTCGAATTGATGAAGACAGTCAGTGACTCGCAGCCAGGATAAATCTGAATCGGAGTGCGCTATATCTTGCTGTAACATCCTAACCTACGGCTCATCAATCAGTCGATCCACTTTGTTACGAACGTGCTCTGGTGGTTACTTATTACGCGTTGGTCTTTGGATTTTCCGAGACTTCCTTCCACATCCTCTTTGCCCGGTAAGCCGCTCGCAGTGTGGTTGGGTCCACAGAGCCGATGACGTCACCTAGGACCCTACGCTTAGGGCATACCGTTCTGTTCCCAGTACCTTACCCATCACTACACCGTCCATAATTTCTACATGTTCAGGGGCACTGATGCGTGGGATGGAGTGTTCCATAGCAGTTTCAAGCCCTATTGCTTCTCGTAGGTAGAGGTACACAGTGGACTGCCTTGTTGTCTGCCTTGTGTGCACCTACCGTGACATCTATCCCGTCTACATCTACATCGATGCAGATGACCAATCAACCCTCTCCAGAGATGTTTCAACACACATCAAAATGGCACAACAAAATTGTCACTGTCCCGTCTCTACCACAGCCACCAGCCAGCAAGAGGTCAGTCCGCCGCCATTGAAACGAAGAAGACTGACACAAACACCCAGCCAAACACTGGATAGCTCCCGCGCTTCGTCCACCCTTCAAACGGCCCATCAGCCCAGAAGCTCTTCTCCAAGCAACAATGCGTTGCGTGTGTTCTCGTGGAACATCAACGGCATCAACGCCTTTTTGTCGTCCACCCCCCCTGCCCGAAAGATTACATGCTACTTTCCAGAATCCACCAAGCCGCAGAAGAGCGTGACCGCGAGTATGGACGCACCGCCAAACGCCGATCGACTACGCACACCTCCAGGACAAGCACCATTAGGCTCACCACACTCGTTACGAGCGTTCCTTGCCCGCCACAACTGGCCTGAAGTCCTCTTCCTCCAGGAGCTCAAGATGAAGCCGCGAGACGGACCGGCTCTTCTGCCAAAAATACTCTCTGCTCTCAATACCCCGCTCAATGCCGCCGACAGTGTGTCTGACCATCGTACCTACACTCTCAATGCAGTGCTTCCACGCGACAAGCATAATGCCAAAGCCTTTGGTGGGAGGTTGTACGGTGTGGCAACAATAATAAGGACAGACCTTGCTCGCAAATGGGTTGCTACTGTGCGGGAGGTTGACTGGGATATCGAGGGAAGAGTCAGCGTTGTGGAGATGAGAGGGGCGCCGGAAAGGCAAGTTCGGAATGAGCCAGCCACGAAGCCTCTCGCTCTCCTCAATGTCTATGCCGTCAATGGCACAACACAGCCGTACCGCGACGCCCTGACCGGCGCCGTCCATCCCAACTGCCCGACTCGCCATGACCGAAAGCTTGTCTTCCATTCCCTGCTTCGAGACGAGTGCCTTTCCCTGGAAGCACGCGGGTTCTCAGTGGTCGTTGCCGGCGACGTCAACATAGCCAGAGGACCTGCTGACGGACACCCCAACTTACGAACCTTTCCAGAACAACATTGCTTGAACAGGGTGGATTTCAACACCAAGTTCTTCGGCGAGGAAGACAACAAGCGAGCTGGGGCCCATGTTGGAACACAAGTCAGGAGAAACGAAAAGTGTCTTGATGCCGTGGATGTGTTCCGGGCAACATATGGCATGGAGAAAAGATACACATATTATCCAAACCGCGGGGAGTGGGGGAGCAGTTGCGACAGGGTCGATATGGTATTTGTCTCCAAGCAGTTGTGGGACGACGGCCGTGTGATTGACACCGGAATACTCGATACGCCTCAAGAGCGCGGTCCGAGTGATCACGTACCGTTCTGGGTGAAGGTTGCTTCGTGAAGGTACTTGCTGAGGCACAGAGGCTCTGGTTTGAAGTCCCACTTATCTCTCAATGTTACGTTTTGCATACAATGCCTGACGATCCCCAGTGATATTTTCACGACCGTACATCCTTGATTCTCACAAGCTTCAAGCCATCGGTTCTGGAACCCCTGAGTGTTGGACCCTTGGACCCCACAAGAGTAAACAAAGGTTGTCGAGATCCACTGCCACGCGAGTCAGAAAAACCCTGAACATCACCCGCAGTCCCACATTAGATCCACATGTATTTGATAAACCCTAAATCCTCCCATCAACTTTAACAAGGCGTGGAATTCCATACGGATCGGGTATGGTGTAGCGGTAACATCGTTGACTCTCACTTCTCTAGGAGTGACTGCTTTCTCAACAGCCCCGGGTTCGACTCCCGGTATCCGAGTGATAAAACGATTCTGGTGATCCGGTTCTCCGCGCTTTCTTTTTTTTTTTCTTGTCTCGTTTTATCTCTGAAGCGTTGTTCTTCCGTCTTTCATTCTTCAGATTTCTTGGTTTGTGGTTTCCTGTTCAGCTTCTCGGTTTTGCCCCCTTTTTTTTTATTTCTCACTTCCATGGTCCTCTATTTGCGCCATGGGCCGTCCTCTTGTCCATCGTCACAGATTACATGGTTTATAGTGTGGATGTCATCTCCATATGGACTACGTGTGAAGCAGGGTACATAGAGATGTGGCGCTTCGTTTCATTCCCTTTGTCCTCATTTCATCATCTCGTAGTCTACATAAATTTACTTTCGTGATAAACAACGAACATCACAACAGGCTTCCTTCCGCTTGGCAGCAATGGCTGTGGCGATGTGGCTTAGGCTCTTCAAAGACAAAGAAATTTCAAGACAAAATCACTATGCAAGACAGTCCACACAAGACTTCGTTTTCTTCAACCGCGACACCTGGAATCAGGAACATTACACACAAAACCATACAGCAGCTTAGCGTTCTATCATCTCTACCTCAGCTGTACAACACAGAAGACAACGGGATCGGGCAAGATCAACCATTCTCAATCCACTCGCTTGTCCACACGAAATATATCCCTTCCACTAGCCAACCAACGAACCTAAAAAAAACACCACCGGCACGGCTGCTATATCGAGGTCGAGGGAATGCAGCCAACCCTTTCCAACATTGTTAAAATCCTCTCACACCCTTTGCTCTCGGCCAACTCCTTGAACGACGTCGCCTCCCCATGAATATAACAAATCGCATCCACCAACTCCTGCAATGTCTCTTTGTCTTTGGCATCAAGCAAGATCTGACAGATTTCCATGGCAACGGCTATTTTTCTCTCACACATCCAGCCTCCTCGTCAGCAATCCATCACCTAATTGTCAAACCCACCCATCCCGAGGTGCCCGACCATGAAAAAAAAAGGACAAGAACGTACCTTCCTCTCCTTCGTCAATACAGTAAAACAAGACATTTCGATGTTTCTGTCCTTGGTCCTGCCACAAGAGGATAGAGGGGACGTCGAGGTTGATGGCGTCCGAGGTCAGGCTGAGGGTCCTCCAGACTTCATCGTACGAAGGTGAGCCGAGGAGGGTTTTGCGCATGATGCGGATGCCGTCAACTTGGGCAACTGTGAGAGTGCCTTCGGGGGGTGGGACGATGTCAGCTGGAGTTGTCATTTTGGGGTTTTTCCTTCTTCTTTCCGTTGCGCGCTTGGGCTATGTATACGGGCGTTGTTCTTCGGTGGGTCGCAGGAGTTTGCTTGGGAGTGTGTATGGGGTGAGATGAAGAGGCAGAGAGAGAAACAAGAAGTGAGTGGGAGAGGAAGGGCGTTTATACCTTGTGTGTTGTTGTTAGTCAACAATACCAAGGAAGGAGACTGGATGACTCCAGTCCATGACTCTCCCCTAAGCAAACCAGAATCTTCCAATTCGTTGCCTCTCTAATTGGGGCATGCGATCAGATGGAAAGGGTGTGAGCAAGCAAACGTGAGAGCTGTTCTTTTTTTTTTGGCGTGTGGACAACAAAGGACTGTTGGAGAAAAAGAAGCATCGTCATGTTTCTTGGGCGATCTTTACAATGAGACGAAACCTAGAGCAAAAGACCAGTTCAATCTCGCCTCTGGCTAAGAACCGTACCTCAGAGAAGTACCCGGAAACGAAGCGAGTAGGCCGCAAGCAAAGGGCGGATATCATGATCGGTACATGTCTAGAAACTTGAGCGAAGTGTAGGAACTGCCATGGACAAAGAAAAACAAAAAAAAAACAATAAGCTTGTCACAAGTGACCAACTGGAATCCTCATTGTGGATGATGTTCCTAGAACAGCAGGAGGCAGTGACAATGGATGAGACCTGCAGTTTAGTACAAGTCACTCACTCTATGACCTCTCACTTTCGCGTCTTTTGTCAAGATGGACAAAGAAGAAGGAGGGATGAGATGTGATCCTATTACGATTCCATGCGCAAGAATAAGAAGACCCCCCGGAAGCTTCCCGACGTCAAAAGAAGAATGGACCATATGTAGACCATTGACTAGGATTCTCGGGCCGTTCCGAACCAGTTCCCGATTACGACCCCCGAGCTGGAGGGGTCACGTCTCTTGGGTACAGGTGTAGAACGGCGAGCGAACGAACAGGTCATTGACAAGCTGTAGGATTATAATTTCGAACGCCATGCTTTTCAGATGATGTTTGGGGTAAATACAACCCGCAAGTGTCACTTCGTGTCTTGGTTCGGCGAGCATCCGTGCTGCCGGCTGGCAATGTGTTTGTCGATAGGACCGCCGGGACCAACAGCCCAACTTCGGGATGACATATCGGCAGGTTTTCCTTGCCCAATACTCCATGTAGATTCTCCCATACAAGCTGATCGAAGATAGACTCCTCGACATGGATGACCGAGTGTGACACAAGTAAAGCGTTGAGGCTCTGAAAGTGTGCAAGTTTCCGACGGTGATAGGGGCGCTGCCCAAAATGGCCAGAAACAAAACAGTCTTGGCATTTGGCCAGGGCGATGCATTACATAAGCGAGCCTTTGCGGGTGCGAGAACCCACCTCCGGCGCTAGGCTCTTTCTAGCTCGCGCGGCATTGCTCAAAGTGCTTGTCGCGTTTTTGACTGCAGGCGATCGCAAGGTGCGCCCACCCAAATTCCGCACCACCCACTTTCACGGGCAACCACCAAGTCTCGATAGCGTCCACTTAACACGTCTGCATGACGTCCTCTAACTTCGTCGAGATACCTTGAGAAACCCGCGATTTGGATTCAGTGATTTGAGGCGACCGATCGTTGCGCCTTGAACTGCTACGAGGAGTCATTAGTTTGCTGTGCCATCAACCAGCTTGCACTTTCGATCGCAAACAAGAGAAAGACCTCCCTCGGAATCAACCTCGAAACGCAGCTTCGTCCAACCCGCATCTCCAACGGCCACATCACCGTCCTTCCTTGCGTCCATTTGCGACTTCGACTTTAGGTCCGATTCGCGACTGCCAATTGGCAGCGTTAGGAAACCCAAGTGCTGGACCTCCACTTCTTTTCCATCCAAGTCTTCCGGCCGTCATGAGATTACCATAGTCGTCGAGAATCATACAAACTGCCACCCGAAACCACCTTTCACAATGGCGCGCTCCGAATCCCAACAGTCCGTTTTCTCCTCTTATGCGCCAAGGTTACGCACCTACAACAACTCCCTCCTAACACCCGTTCTTCCTGGCACTGCTCCCGCGAACCCACTTTCGCGCACAACGAAGCGCGGCACTACCATCATCAACTATGCCGAGGATGGCTACGATGACTATGACGATGACGACGACAATACCCGCAGCCGCCGCCGCCCTACAGGTCTCCGCAGCGTACAGCCCGACGACGGTACTGTCAAGGCCGACGCGGCCGAGAAGGTTGGCAAGGATACACATGAGCCCGTAGAGGTACAGGGCATTTGGCGGGACTGGATGGGACGGTTTCGCCAGGGACGATCCGACCAACAGAATTTCGCCCAAGCCAGCCTTCCTCTCACACTGATCCCCATACGGATTGACCTCGACATCCCATCCTACATTCCGCCCCCGTCTCTGCCTCCGAATGCTGCGAGCCTGGACCCCAGCAATCCCCTCTTCAAGCCACAGGAGCCCACCGTTCCATACCGGTTACGCGACACGTTTCTCTGGAACTTACACGAGACTTTGATCACTACCGATCAGTTTGCGACCGTCCTGGTCCAGGATTTGGACCTTCCTAACAGGAATCAGACCATATCTGAGATCAGCAAGCAAATAAGGACACAACTAGAAGAGTATGCCGGTGTCGCTCTCCATCCTCTCTTCCACTCCCACCGCGACCGTCCAGCAACCGAGGCTCCCAAGCCTGCGAACCTGCTCGAAGCCGCGACCTCAACCCCTAATAACCCAGCAATCAACGGCAACGCCGTACCGACACCGACACCCGCCGCCAATGGCACCTCCGCAGTCCAAACATCCACGGGCGAAATCAGCGCCGCCGCAACCCCGATCCCTCCAGATGCCGACGACTTCAGCCCCGACGACACGTACCGCTGCATCATCAACCTCAACATCAACCTCTCCTCGCAAGTCTATACCGACAAGTTCGAGTGGTCGCTCCTCTACCCTCCAGGCACCGCCGAGGCTTTCGCCAAGCAGACCTGCGCCGACCTCGGTCTACACGGCGAGTGGGTACCCGCCATGACGCACGCCATATACGAGGCGGTACTCAAGCTCAAGAAGGAAGCATGCGAGTCCGGCGGCCTGGTAGCCGGCTGGGGCACCACCTCACTCGGTGTCGGCGGCGTCGAGTTCCCCAACGATGCGGCCGCTACGGCGGGCGGCGAGGGCGCTGGCTGGCGATACGACCCGGAGCATCTGGCGGAGGACTGGGAGCCCAAGCTGGAGACGCTGTCGAAGGAGGAAATCGAGAAGCGTGAGGGCGATCGTGAGAGACAGATCCGCAGACTGCGTAGAGAGACGGCGAGGTTCAGCAGCAATACCGGTATGGCGGGTGGCGTACCTGTGGGCTTCGGATTTGGTGGGCTTATTGAGCAGGAAGAGGAGCGCATGGGACGCGGGGAGAGAAGCAAGAAGAAGAGAAGGTTTAGAAGTCTGTCGCCGACTAGTGGTAGGCACACCCCGGATGTTGGAGGCGGAGGCGGTGGAGGTGGTGGTGGTGGTGGTGGTGGTGGTGGGTATGGGGGTGGTGGAACGCTGGCGGATAATGAGCGGAACAACTGGAGGTGCTCTTGCTGTAGGGTGTGGGGCACCAGTGTTTGGGCGGTTCGGGATGGGCCTTATGGACCGAGGGTAAGTGATTTGTTTTACTGTCTACGTCGTGAAAGAGTGATGATGCTAACGAGTCGGTGTCACAGTCACTCTGCAACAACTGCGGCTTCATTTACGAGCGGGATAGGAAACTGCCGAGATGGGCTAGGAACCTGCACGCCACTGATCCTAAGCCTTTGTGAGGGAACCATGTTTGAAGGATGGAGAAGCTACTGTTTGAGGATAGCATCTCAAAAATAGTGAAAGGCCTCAGACAATTTGGACATAATGTGCGTTGTATCCAAACTATCTGTCTGGTATGGCCTGTGGGAGCTCCTTCAAGTTAGGTGTGGGGTGTAGAAAAGGAAAGGAAAACTTCAAGCAGAGGAACTGGCGTCAGGCGAGGTTAGGATAGGGTAAGGTAGGAGAAGGTTCAGTTGTTTTAGCTCCTGATTTAGCTGTATACCAGTTTTGTGCACCAACAAATGTTGTCTCACTGTCTAGAAGCTTCCGCAAGCTCTGGTTTAGGTATTGTCTGTGTGTTATCCTCCTGTTATTACACAACCACAGGAACCAGTATCGGGAAAGGTAGCGGGGGCCATATCATGGCCATGAACGCATGAAATCAAGAAGAAGTGCATCTCGACAAAAAGCCAAGCCTGACTGAACATCGAGATACCCTTTCACAGCAGAGACAGCAAAAAGCATTGTGGATTTCCCTTTCAGACCAGTAAGTGCCGAACTCCTAGTTTCAGATGACCCGAAAAATCATTCTAGGTCGCCCGTCTGTCAGCGTAACCGCCACTTGACCTGAGCCCAGCCCATCAACCAGTGACCCCATCAAAGACAACAAAAAGCAATTGAAGGATAAACGTTGAAAACCCATAAAAGTTCACGTCACAGGCAAGGATTAAAACACATTCATGTCAGCAGATAATGAGCGGCCCTCCAGAAACCCTCCAAAAAAAAAACCAAAAATATGGACAATACCGGATTCGAACCGGTGACCTTTCACAAAGGCGCATCGAAGACAACAATGCGAAGCGAAAATCATACCCCTAGACCAATTGCCCATCAATATTTCATGTTGACATGAAATCACAGTTTGAATACCTATAAGTGAAAGTCGAGTAGCTTCCACCATTCATTAACATCGCAGCATCTGCACCATTTCAGTTGAAGGCAGGCTTACGATTTCGCAACCCTCTTCCTCTCTCTCTCTCTATCCCGTCTGCTGTCGCGATCAGAGATAACAGAAAAGTAAATCCTCTATTGGTCAGTCAGTGCCGTGGTTAGCATTCTGCATCCTGTTGGAAAGCTGGAAGACAGAGGAAAGCGTGGGTGATACACAGAGGGATGATCCGTGTGGTTGTTCATCTTTACTGTTTGATCACAGTTTAGAGTGATGGCAACGGTGGTTAATGCGAGATCATTCAGTTTTTTTTTTTTTTTTTTTTTTTTTTTTTTTTTTTTTTTTTTTTTTTTTTTTACTACACAGTATGGTAGAGTGTGAAGAATCTGATGAGGTGGGAAGATACATTGGTAATTTTGGGCGATTCCCCCGCCCCCGCGCATTGAAGATATCGGGTACCGTCAAACCGTCGGCGAGCGAATCTGAGTAAGTACCTCATATGATCTTGACATTGAGACTTCAAAAGGCAGCTGATGAACGTTTGAATCTTGAACGTTTTATTTGTAAAGTGTAAAGTGTGAATGGGCAGTCATCTGTCTCACTTGGAAGGATAATCGTTGCAAGTAAAGGGCAACCAACGCGCTTTGCATCGGAGGGATCCAAGCCGACTGCGGGTTATTAGATCTCACGATGAAGCCCTCTGAAGAGCTTGTTACTCAATATGTTCTAGCCCGGTTGCGATGCTACTATCTATCTATCGACTGCACGTTCCCGCTGTTGGTGATGGCGAATTGCATATGGGAATTAGGATAACAGAAGTGCTTCCACTTCGCACCCTGTGATGGATGATGGATGGATGGATGACATGTGCTTTGTGCCATTTTTGTATGTATGTATAATTCCCGACACTCTGGAATGAGATACGATTTGCTCGAACTTTGATGATATCGCTGCGATGATGGATGAACATGGCAGGTCTTAGGTGAGGGCGTCATCGCATCATCTTGGCGATACATGCTTTGAGATTGATGAAACATGGTTAGCTGTGTGGTGATGTATGCTCATGTGCTCAAGGGTTGTTTGTTACATGCGCTGGATCTGCTGCATTTGGTCGGGTTACCCGTCGTGGGAGAATCATGACCGGTCGCCCGAGGTCTTATCACCTTCCTAAAACTGTCGTGGCTGCAACCCAAAACGAGGGCGGATTAATGAGCTCAGTTCTTGGCGGCATTGCAACACGAAGGATGTGGTGGCGGTTTCTCGTCTTTCTCCGTATCTTTCATGAGCTGTTTGTGATGCTTGTTGATCAATGAGGAGAAAAAAAAGGAAAAAAAAAAGGAAGAACAAAAGAAAAAGATTTCAATTGTGCTACAACTGTGGGAACAAGAGGGTGCGCACGAGGTTGCGTAGGGGCGGTTTTCTCCTGATTATTCGATCTCCCTATCACAACCGTTTGTGACTTCCTCATCCCGTGTAAGTCGAACCCCTGTCTCCCCAGAAACTTATCTCTACCTCTATTGTGGCCAACGACCCCTAGATGCTCTGGTCCTCTGTTCTAGCCACGAATTCGCTGACGTTCCTGGGAGGCGAACCATAATTACATATACAAATTCAGTTCAGCAACCTTTCCCCACGCCAAAGGGTAAAAGCTCATCAATACTTTGCTCTGGGGAAAGGCTCGTGGGAAGATAAGACTGCGCCTTCAATTCGCAGGAACAACTACCTAAGACAAGGGCTCACCGTTGTGGTTTGGCGGCCCGACCATTGTTCGAGCTGGTGTAACCCCATAGTCTTGGTTTGCTATAGCGATCCTCGACTAGCATCCAATAACCAACATCAAAATCAGAAGAGCCAAGATACGCCAAGGGACCAAGATACCAACGACGAGAAACAGACCTTAACCTCCTCCCCGTTCGAGTGCTGACTGATATCGACTCTGTTGTTGGGGGCTGGATGCGCTGAAGAAGACTTGATGCGAGCTAGTTCGGATGTAAGTTCGGGATGAAGCTCTCGGTCACCGATCTGTCGATATCGAAAGCTGAGAGTTTTTGGTTCAGGTAGATTCCAAAGACTCCAAGGTGATGATCCGCCATGGTATGCGGTCTCGGCCATGGCGCCATGGATCTTTCTCCAGTCTCCTTCAAGATGCGGACAGCTCCCCATGTCGGGACCCTTGTTTGGTTCGGGTACTCATATGCAGTTGCACACCGTGCAGTATGTCGCTGAATCAGCGAGGGTGAGAAGTTAAACAATATGTCGTGATACCTTTATATATCTGGCGAACACGCGATTGGTGGTTTCACATGGCGGCAAAATCCACCCGAATTGATCTTGCCTTCCATGACTGCTTGGCCTATCAAGCAATCGAACCTAAGGGAGTGAATGGATGGAATGCAAGGGAGAAGCAAAACCTCGGTCTTGATCGAGATCTCCAAGTGGTCTGGAAGTTAAGAAGTCGGGCGTCTGTAAGGGAAAGATCTTCTGGCACCAATGTTCCTGCCTCATGAGACTGGACAAAGATCCCATGTCGTTCCTTCCACATTCGAACAGTGAACCCCAAGTATGCAAGTGCAGACTTTAGCTTGAGGACAAGGCAAGGTGGTGATGGGAGGACGCCAGTGTCCTCCTGAACCACCAAAATGTTTGTCTGGACATCATCACTCCCAAAAATGGGGTTCGGTCTAGGTCATCGAACTAAGCCACTTACCTACCCTTGCCTGCTGAGGGCTAGACGTTGGGTAAGTTGTGAGCGCTTCTTTTGCAATGTCTTTCCTTATCATGTGACGCCTTGGTCTCATGTACCCTTCATGGCTCTTTCCCCCGCTTCACCAACATCACTAGGGTGAGCTTGACCTCTTGGCGATGGTCCAGAAGTGGAAGTTGCGATTGAAGAGCAATGAAGTCAGACAACTTGCGACCGAAGAAGTGTGCCTAGAGGTACCTCTAGTTGCGGAGTACCTTCCGTAGAAGCTTTGACCTTCCCACACTCCAAGAGATCAAGCGTTCAGGTTGTAGAGCATAGAGGTAGCTTCCGTCTGTCTCTACTGTACACATTCTTCCGTCATCTTTGCACTGCAATTTTTCTCCTTCAATCCTCGAGGCTCCTTCTCCGGCGTGTCACAATATCCCAACAACCTCGATTCGGTATCATCACCCGTGTGTGTTCGCGAACCATGTTTTCCAAAACGGCCCTCCCAGCCGCCACCCCACCATGTCTAATCCAAGGTTGTACCCTACCCTAATGTCACTCTCTGGGCGTCCATCACTGTGAGCCAAGATGTAGCGCCCAGACGGGCTAATTGCTGCAAGAGTTGACAAGCATGGGATGCATCCTCCGAAAGTTCGACAGCTACCACAGCTCACGTTATCTTCCTCATCCAGAAATATCTTGTTCGTACATTCCAGGTTCTCTTGGCCCGCCCGTCTGGGAAGGTCATTGCCACTGGGCACTCACACCATTTTCTGGTAGAGAGGCAAGGACAAGATAAGCTAGTCGGGAGCCTTGCAGCATGCAGGAGTACAGCTTCATGTAGGTGTTGTGAGGTTGAGGCATGTGGCGTGCTTCCCCAAGGGGGGTCTGTGATACCATGTATACTAGAAAGAAAGATATTAACATCTTTCTCCCCTCGTCTGTGACATGCAGCCATTCTTCACGTCTTGAGGAGTTGCTCCTGACTCTTCATCCACACCACATCTTTCAGCAGTACAGCAGCCTCATCGGCGTGTTTACCGCACGTCATGGCCACCACCAGAGATGAGAAGGCAGTGAACATTACTCCTGCTGGGCGGGATCAAGCTCCTGCTCCTTCCGCCAAGTACGATGAAAAAGCAGATGAAATCCATGAGATCGGCATTGACCGTATGGACTCAGAGGAAGCACAGGTTCTTGAAGGGTAAGTCGAGTCTACTCATATCCCCTTGGACCCGTATCAGAGATTGACTGTGCAGACACCTCGATGTTACCGAAGAGGACCTCCTCCAAGCAAAGGCTGCGGCCGAAACCCTCAGTCTCGAAGAGGTTTTCAAGTTGATGAAGAGTGTAGTCAGCATGCATGGACGCGATCCAAACTTTCCGCACGTGGTTCTTGAAAAGATCCAGGAGTTCCTAGGTGAGTGTGCCCTTGCATAGTCCATAGCCAAGCCACCTTTTGCTCTGAACTGGTCTGACGTGTCCATAACACAGCCAACGAGCAAAACATCCGCTCGAACCCGGAAAAGCACCATGATATCATCAGCGAGATGAAGATTGAAGCTGCTCTCATCCAGAGCAACAGTCCCTACGCCGAAGTGCGCGCCGTTGTTGACAACACCGACGACCCTTCTACGCCGTGCTCAACCATTCGTTCATGGACCATTGGCATCCTGTTCTCTGTCATCCTAGCCTTTGTCAACCAGGTGGGTGCCGATTTCATTTTCCAGTACCCTCATTCTTCTCGTGACTGACCGTCATCACAGCTCTTCAGCGTCCGTCAGCCCAGCATTTCGATCGAATCCAACGTTGCTCAGCTCCTTGCTTTTCCTCTCGGCAAGGCCTGGGAGTTGTGGATGCCGTATTACGAGTTCACTCTCTTTGGAACCAAGCATAACCTTAACCCGGGGCGGTTCAGCAAAAAGGAACACATGCTAATCGCCATCATGGCAAACACGGCCAAGTCGCTGCCCTACACGCAGTACATTGTGTGGACTCAGGTGCTGCCGCAATACTTTAACCAACCGTATGCGAACAGCTTTGCGTATCAAATTTTGATTGCGTTGAGCACCAACTTCATTGGCTATGGCCTTGCTGGTGAGTGGCAGTCTTTCTTCTGCGAGATTTCATGGGGCTTGGGCGATTGACCATAAAAAAAACTAGGCATCACTCGCCGCTTCATCGTCTATCCATCTTACTGTGTCTGGCCCGCATCTTTGGTTACTATCGCCCTCAACTCGGCTCTGCACCACGAGGAGAACCATACAGTTCCTGGTCCATTTAGGAGGCTGTACAGTATGTCGCGCTTCAAGTTCTTCATGTGGGCTTTCGGCGCCATGTTTGTGTACTTCTGGTTCCCCAACTATCTCTTTGAGGCCTTGACATTCTTTTCTTGGATGCAGTGGATTGCTCCCAACGTAAGACAAACCCACTTGCTTCTGTGGCGACAAGTTAATCTGACTTTGGCAGAATTTGAACTTGAGCATTCTCACTGGATTCCAAAACGGCACAGGCGTGAGTACACTCTCCCGATCCCAGCAATGAATATTGTGACAGTGTCTTGATACTGACTGCGCGTAGATGTTCAACCCCTTCCCCACCTTCGACTGGAACGTTTTGCTTTTCGACTCCGTTGACCCTCTCGTGAGCTTCCCCCTTCAACCGCTTTCTTGCAGCAACTTGTCCTAACAAATGTCAGATGGTGCCTGCTTTCACCACCTTCAACAAAACCTTCGGCATGGCGTTTTTCGGCTTCATCATCCTAGGAATTTGGTACACTAATGTTTGGAATACCGGCTATCTCCCAATCAACAGCAACCGTGTGTTTGATCACTACGGTAACCTGTATAAAGTCTCGCGGGCCATTGACGAGAAGGGCATGTTCGACGAGGCAAAGTACATGGATTACAGCGCCGCATATCTGTCAGCAGCGAACACGATTGTGTATTTCGCGTTCTTCGCCATCTATGCGGCCACCATCAGCCATATCATCCTGTTCCATCGGGCCGAGATCGCCATTGGCTTCAGGAACATCTGGAAAAGTGTGAAGCCAAAGAGGTGGATCAAGAGAAGCGCTACTGGAGAGAATGTCGAGGAAGAGGATGTTGGGTACAAGGATGTGCATAACCGCTTGATGGCTGTTTACCCCGAAGGTGAGGACCCATTCCTGGGGATAGGACGAGAAAAGGGTTACTGACAAGAACCCACAACAGTTTCGGAATTGTGGTATTTGGGCTGCCTCGTCATTGCCATGGCCCTTGGCTTTGCTGGTGTTGCCGCCTGGCCCACATACACCACTGCTGGTGTCGTTCCCTACGGCCTGTTCCTTGCCATCATTTTTGTCATTCCTATTGGCATCATCAAGGCCATGACTGGCATTGAGGTCACCTTGAATGTGTTGGCTGAGTTCATCGGTGGTGCTTGGGTTGAGGGTAACGCCTTGGCCATGAACTTTTTCAAGTCCTTTGGGTAAGTCGTGTCCCTCTCCATTCTCACATTATCCACTTTCACAAAGCTAACCTTCCACAGATATGTGACCTGTGCGCATGCCATCAGCTTCGCCAATGACCTCAAGCTCGCTCACTACATTAAGATTCCTCCTCGCCACACCTTCACCGCCCAGATGGTGGCCACGCTCATTTCCACTTTCATCTGCACCGGTGTGCTCAACTTCCAGGTCAACATTGAGAACATCTGCCAGACCAACGCACCCATGCGTTTCTTCTGCCCCGGCATCAACACGTTCTTCACTGCGGCCGTCTTGTGGGGAACCATTGGTCCCGTCAAGGTGTTTGGTATCCACGGGCAGTACAAGTGGCTCCTTCTGGGCTTCCCTATTGGTCTCTGCATTCCCGTCATCTTCTGGCTCGTCATCCGCAAGTTCCCGCGCAACAAGTTCATTCGTCAGTTCCACCCCGTGGCCTTGTTCTATGGCGCACTCAACTGGGCGCCGTACAGCATGAGCTACTGCTGGCCGGCGGTCCCCATCGCGTGGTTGAGCTGGATCTATGTGCGGAACAGATACCTGGCGTTCTGGTCCAAGTACAACTTTGTGTTGAGCGCCGCCTTTAGCGCGGGTATTGCACTTAGTGGTATCGTGATGCTGTTCTCGGTGCAGTGGGCTAGAGTGAGCGTGGAGTGGTGGGGTAACACTCAGCCGTACAAAGGCTGTGAGGAAACCGCTTGCACAATCAAGACGTTGTCCGAGGGAGAGAGGTTCTACCCCTGGTGGGACGCGAACAAGGTGCCGGCTCCTTAAGCTGGTGGAAGGGGTAGGATGTCGTAGTTTTCGCTAGCGGCGGATGTGCGAGGAAGGGGGTTGTGTCTGGAGTTCGGTATGCGGAATGAGTGATGTTATGTTTTTTTGTTGATGATATCCAACTGTGCTTTCGTTAAGAGATTTCTAGTGGTTGGTAGACGGTGGTCGATACCTAAGTATAGTCGATAATACTCGTTGTATTAACATCATCCCCAGTTCCTCCTCTGTTATACCAGTGTGTGTGTGTGTGTGTGTGTGTATGCAAAAGGTGATAGTATCCAAGGAAAAAAAAAAGAAAAAAAAAGAAAGGGAAAAAAAAGAGGAAAAAAAAGGAAAAAAAAGGAAGATGAACGAAGAGTAACAAACGCCCGCTTATATCTTCAGCACCACCCATACTTTTCATTTGCAACCCACTCCACATCCTCGGTACTACCGCCCTCAATTCCATCAGCCCCATACCACATCAAGCTGGGAATGCTATCCATATCCCTCTCCACCATCTCATACCCGCCCTCAATGCCAGCTTTCTCAATCAACCGACTCACCAACGGACTTGGATTCCACATCTGCACATCCTCCACCCTCCACTCGGCCGCCTCTCGTTGCGCCACGGCCAAAATCGCCCTGAATGCGTCCACCAGATACTCCTCTTGCTCCCCTGTCAGTTTGGACAAGGACTCCTCATCCCCCAGATCCTCTACCCCTTCCATGACGAAACGGAGAATATGCATGTGATTCCCCTCGATACTCTGACTCTCCAGTCCCCGGTAATAGGAACGGGTCCAGACTGCCCAGACTCTTTGCCCGCTTTTGTCGGGGCGGTTGTAGATAGCTCCTCGAACAGAAGGGGTGCGGTGGAAAATGTGTTGCGTCATGAAGTCCTCGCGGAGTAAATGCCAGAGAAGACAGTCGAGGTCGGGCAGTAGGGCGACGTGGGTTTTGGAAGGGTTGGAGCGGGCGAGAGTGGGGAGGGTTTGGGTGAGGAGGTGGTGCGTGTCGAGGGTGCAGAGGGGCGGGAGGGCGTGGTAGCTTATGGGAGAGAGGTTGGGAGGGAAGGGAGTGGTTGCCGGTAAGAAGTGGGAGGAGGAGGATGTAAAAGATGAGGATGAGGCTGAGGATTTGATGGGTTTAAAAGATATATGCGACGAGGAAAACGCCTTCCATCCGTTTTTGGCATAAAAGGATTTGCCTATGTCGGAATAGAGGACTGAGAAGAGGGTCGTGTTTGTTTGCTCTTCCTTTTCATTCTCGTTCTCTTGGGTGAGGGGAGGAGGAGACTCAGGCCGATCCTTCTTATCCGTGACTTGCCAAGTGCGCAGCCGCTTGCCCAACTCCTGCATCATCCTGTGGGCGTATCCCTTGCCGCGGTACTGAGGATCGGTAAAGACGGAGCCGATGCCGTGCGAGATGCCTTCGGTGAGAATGACGCGGTCGGAAGAAGGGTCGTAGCGGGCGGCGACAGCGTGTTTGCGCAGGGTTTCGCAGGAGGAGAGGATGGGCCGTTGGCTGGTTTCTGAAGAAAAGGAGGAATTGGTGTCGGTCAGGATCCAGTGCGTAAGACCACCGTCTTTGGCGAGCGGGAGCGTCGTCATGAAGTGTTCACGCGCGAGGTACTCGGAGTGGGAGAGAGCGGGTCCCCACATGGGGTGGGTGAGGGACCATGTTTTGGGACGCTCGTCTGGGTGGGCGAGGGTGAGGGTGAGAGAGGGTGAGGAGGCTGAGGGGAGGGAGGCGGTGGGAGTTGTTGAGCCCATTTTGTTGTTTTGGAGTCGTAAAGTGTTGGTCTGGGTACTGTTCCCTTGACGATCGAACGAGGTTTTTAGTAATGTTGAAGGTTCACTTGCCGAGCCGGTTGCCGTCAAGGACCCCCATATGAAAATGAAGAACGGAACTGAGGTTGTCACGGGTTCTTGACTGAGTAAGTCAAAGAATATGCAGGAATGGTGATGCTTGGCGGACGAGGACAAAGAGGAAACCTAATCAGTCTAACCTCCGGGAGAGATACACGAAATTCAGACGACATATAGGAAATAGGTAATGCCCAAAACAACCGATAACGAGCGGACCAACAAAGGGGAGGGTATCAAGATAAATGTACCTAGTCAAGTCCGGGGTCTAAGGTGGAAACACTTTTGTTTGGAAGCTTCCACGAGAAAAAAAACGAAGGTGTGGGGTCTTCTTGGGACAAGATCGATCGTTGGCATGGTGACCTCGAAGGGAATGAAAGACCCCAACTGCAACCAAGCGGGTCCATTCCGCCGGGAGAGAGCCCCAGTGAAACCCCGCCCCTGTCGCAGCCCTAAAACCTGCCCCTACAGCAGGAACACTAACACGCTATTGGTCACTCGCCAGGTCACGATCGATGCTCTCCGCAACAGGTCCCTTGGCGGGGAGTCCACCGTGAGCTGAACCATCATGCCATACCAGTGGTGCAATATTGTTCAGGGATCCCCTAACAGTGCGTTAACAGTGGGCTCGTATACAATTGGACAACTACACGTACTCGCCAACAAGCAGCGACATGGCCAGCAAGAGAGCAGCGTCACATTTTGGAGATAAGTACACAATGGCGGTAAGCGAAACATGTTAGGTTGTAAAGCTGCAGTTTTTTTTTTCGCCTAGTATCGGCTCTTCTCAAGGGAGACAGTGACAGTGCCGACGCCCGGAACCCACTCCGAAGTGTACTCTGAATATCTCATGTGACCGACTATCTTAGGTAACAGCCTTCCTCCTGTGCAAGGGTGTCCGTCAATTGATCAATGGGGAGGCCATCTGATCCATGAGGACTGTGATTGTGCTCTGATTGCTTGTCCAATTGTGGCCTGGGTCAAGATGTTGTGGCCTCAATTATGTGTTACGATACTGGTGGTCCAGTCGAAAAACAGCGGCTGATGGGTGGTAACGAGCAGATAAGGAAAACGGTGACGGTGGATCTGTACGACCCACCTTTTTTCAACGACATCTCATATCTGCCGTCGTACCTTCCTCCTCGGGTCACTTCACCTGGTCACATCATGAGCTTCTGTGATGGTCGTGGCCGACCCTACTCTAAAATTTCAAAGTTTTGTATTTGTTGCCATCCAAGCGGGGCAATTCTATTCCATCATAGTTTTTCTTCTGACTAGCATCGATTTAGCCACCTCCATTCTTTCGCCTTCCCTTTTTTTTTTTTTTTTTTTTTTTTTTTTTTTTGTTTCTTAAAAAAATAATATTTCTTTTTTCAGTTTGCTTTTGTTTTGATTCGACGACAAACTGTCACAGTCTATCTGCTCTTCATGATATTTCTTAGTCATAATGTACTCAATCTTCGTCCCAAACTAATGCTTCAAAACGTTGTTTTCCTCCATATTGATCTCTGTATTTCCCTTCCCAATCCCTTCTCATTTGCTACCTCTAGCAAGACATGGACAGTATCTCCATGTCATGTCACGTAACATCCCTTCCGGATTCACAACGCGACTCGAAACAATCATGGGGAACTGTATCTACAGTTACCTACCTCCATCGTCGTCAAACATATAGTGTTCACCAGACCTCTCTCCCCACAATTCAGCCATTGGGTCCATCTCAAAAGCCCGGCTCGCGATTCCCCGGTGGTGCTTAGGTGCCGGATGGCTTGTGGAGCCAGGCCGGTCAGTATGTCGGCCCGGAATATCGATTTCCTCTCGGAGGGATCGGAGTCAACTATCGTGGTGCCGCACTGGCATACGAATATGATATGATAGGCAAATCTCAACCAAAGATTCGTCATAAAATCAGGCATTTGCAAATAGAGCAATTATTGAAAGCTGATCAGCCGTGCGCTAAGTAGGGGGCTTCTCAATGCAATTTGCTGGCTACCTATCGCGTCGGCTCCCCCGTATCACGGAAAATCTTCAACTTTATCTTCGCCTTGCAAGCAGATGAACGGAGCAACTAATCCAACCTTCAAAAACTTACTACAGTGCTAATTATGGAGTGTTGAACATCCTCATTTCAGTGTCACTAGTTTCAGGCGACTGTTGATGCTCAAACATGCACAAACCGCGAGTGTCCTTTGCGTCATGAACCTTAACCACTTGGACAAACTGTCATGCTTCAGTTCCTAGGGAGTTCCAGTTATGACTGTATGACTTGTGTGACCCCTGAAGTCACTTGGTTCTTCAGCAGGGATTCCAGGTCCAGGTTCAACCCGTGACTGGTCATATGTATAAAAGCCCGTCCGCCCATTCACCTATCCTAAGACGCTGGGAATTTTCTCTTCTTCCACTCAACGTAGACAGTTCTGGTTGCCCTTGCGGTAGTGAACCTTCGCTATGAAGAACCTGTGGACAGCGCTTGCACATTTCCATCTGACTGCCGTGAAGGTGTTGTTGCTATTGTGATGGGCCACTGCCCCGAACTCCGTTACCGTATCATAATCATCTTTGAACCGCGGCAGTGTACACCTCTTCCTCCTCACTGGTTTAATTCACGGCTCGTCTTGCTCAGCAGACATATATACAATCGTTACATATGCGACAGGAACTGGCTTATGACAACCGATCTTCACCACACGGGGTGTTGCTGTGAGGTTCGACCGGCAATGACTCCCACCAATCAGTGCGAACAGGGTATCGACTTTATTATGGCGCTTCCTTCAACAATCTGGGAGGTCCGCAGAGATGCCCGCGCCGCTCCCATTAATAAATGCATGGGAGAAAGCGAAAAAGACGGTAGGGGCGACAAGCAAGACGGGATGGACGACGATTATAACCTGACAAACAACGAGCAAGACACGTTGGACAATGGAAATAAAATGGACGACGACCAGAATAGCATTGTAGACGTCCGATGGCAGAGTTGATGACCGGAACCGAGAGGCGTTTGGGAGCTGAGAGAAAGGGCAATGGGCAAGGCAGCGGTACGGAAGATCGTGAAGAGGGGTCTTACTTCCTGTGTCTGATGTATGTTGGTGCCCGTTCCTGGAAATACTTTCCGGAATGAAGGATGTTTTTGACTTGCCCGTGGTTAATTTGCCAGCCATCCATCCACATGCTACACATCACGTGTGTATGTGTTGTGACATTCAGTGACTGTTTTTGGGTAATCATTAGTCAATTGGACAACTGACTAAAGTGGCTTCGAGGTCTAGGTAGGTACCTGTAGTATTCATCTACCTCCGAGTTGAGGCAGCAAACAGGAAGAAACTTGAAGTGAAATCGTAATTCACGGATGAAGTTGCATTATTGAGAGAAGAGAAGGAGGGGTAAACGCGTTATGCATCTGCAGCTGTCAAACGCCAGCCAATCGGGAAGCGACTACCGACCACAAAAAGTCCAACGTCACCTCAGATATTCCTTTCTTCCTTCCTTTGACTTGCTTGCTTCCTTCCTATCATGACGGAATTGGACATTCCTTCCGTTACTTAGTGCACGGCAACCTCCACCCAAGCATCTTCTTTCCCCTAGACAGCCTCTCCCATCATGATACCGTACACGCAACAGTCGCCCACCCAAGTGACATGGCGCCGTTTTGTCCCTTGGCCTTCCTGATCCTCGGACTTCAGAGGCTTAAGCACAACTGGGAGTCGGCACAATTCGAGAATCCAGACTTCATCGCCAGGTTCAGACGTCACGGGCCCGAACCCGACCTTGGCTCCTTCGGTGACGAACAAAACATGGTGTTGGAGATATGTGGACGCCCAGCCTTCCTCGTCCCCGTCGTCAAAGGGACAATGGCCTGGCCTTGCTGCGTCAAGCTTGCCCGTCACCATGCCGAGATAGTCTTGCATCCAGCCGCCGCTCAGCCACCGCCTGCGTGATTCCTCGCTTGCCGACGAGAAACATTCATGGCATCGCCCCATAAGCTCCCCATATCGCGCCGCGCTCGCTGCCAGAACCTGGTCGTCCGAAACCCCTGGTCTCCCCAGAACTTCGCGCTGCTCCACCTGCACGATCCTGTCAACCAAGAACCCGTCCAATCCAAGTATGCGTCCACTTTTGTCCAAAAGCCTCGGACCGCCCCCCACCATAACAGGTCCGTCAGCGCAGTAGTGGTCGGCCCATGAGCGGTTCCAGACTGTTGGATTGTTCGACAAGGGCCCATGAGACACGGCAGAAGAGTGTTTGCGCATCCAAGCTGTAGTCGCACGATGGGATGCCAGGGAGTAAAGTCGCCTCTTCCTCTTCCTCCTCCTCCTCCTCCTCGTCCTCTTCCTCGTCTTCCTCCACCCGGCCTTTCAGTCCCATCAACCCGTACACCTTATCCCTCAGGTCCGTGGCTTTCCTATCGCGCCAGCGATACAGTGTGGAGACTGGCTCTTCACCAGCAGACGAGAAACTGATACCTCTCATAACACAAGTCAGGTAGTTTAGCAGCTGTAGGCTTTCAAACTCGTCTGGCATTAGATCACCAACATTCTCATCTCGCCTTCCGTCGGTGGGCCCCATGATTGCCTCAGAGGCCATGTCAAACAGATGCCACGACATCTCACAGGCGCCCCAATACACCGTCGCGGCAGGGGGAGGATCGCCTCTTGCACGGTCCATACTCGTGACCACCAGGGCGTTCTGAAGAGCTTGTAGAACGCTTCGGTTGCCCTTTGTCGCAACTCGCCATTCAGTCCCTCCTTTCTGTCATCTTCACCATCCTGAAACCAAGCTGGCAGAGCCGGGTTAGGTACATCAACCCCACTGAACCTGGCGTCCATCGCTTCGCCTGCCGCGCCGATCCAAGCGATAGTGTCGAAAGCTGCTTGCGCGTCTTCCTCAAAGACACCCACAACTCGTGGATATCCCAGCCAGATATCACACTGAGTGAATGAGGCGTAGATGCGGCGCATAAGATTGACTTGCTGAGTCTTTTCGACCTCATCGGATTGATTGATGCATACTGCGTCTATCCATATCGTCCTTGTACGGTCGGGAAGTCGAAGCCGCCGCAGCGCTCGTAGGAGGCTCGTCGAGATTGGGAAAGAGGTATGGTCGATGAGGATTTGTGGCGCCTCTGTTTCTGGGTCGCTGCTGGCATCTTGCCACGCATAAGACAAAGTCTCGTAAAGAGGTATGTGTTGCCCTTCGCTAGGCTTCAGACTAATGACACGGTAACTGCATGCTATCGGGGAAGACTTGTCTTCAGATGGGAAAATGTCGAGAAGTCGAATCTCGTCAGCCGATGAATTGACCGACGGACGAAGTATTTCATCTGGCGATGATTTATTTGGAGTCGCCATGCCTGTTAACTATTCCTGACAATTTTGCGATCTGTGTGAGATTACATATCGGTCAGGCCATGGTTGAGCACAACCTTGCGGCTTTTTGCCAACTCATGAGGCTCCGCGATCTGACCATTTCACTGGGTCTCTATGCGTCAACTCAGCCTAGAATCATTACTCTTGTCCCAGTTTGTCCTAGAGACACAGTAGCGTAGCAGTGGAGTAAGCGCTTATCATTGCCCCGAAAGTTGACAAATGGCATTGCTGTTGTTCCAATAAGCATGACCTACATTGTCAGTCGCAAGCCCTTTTCATCACTGGGAACTGGCAGAGGTCTTGCAAGCGGAAAATACGATCGATGTTTGGATGCTGGTGGGACACGGGGGTCATGAGCAATACACCGGTACAGTCCGGAGGAGCGCATCACCCAACTCGGCGGTCGGGCGGCACCCGAGTTTTTGCGTGGGTGTCTGTCGGGCCCGGTGATTCGGCGGATTATCTACGGACCAGCTGAGCTAATTGCTTTTACGTTTTCAGAAGCCAGCATTGGAAAACTATCCCGATGTACACACCATAGCGGTTTCCCGGGAACTGTTTCCTGGGCATCTTCCCCTCTGTTGGTCACTTTTCTTGTTGTTCAGTCAATACCAAGACTCTTGACGGGATCTTGATCCGCTATGGCCTATGACTGGACTACTCACTACACATGTGACTGTAACGTCGACGCTCTCCCCTCACCATCATTACTATGCGCCTCTCCTATAATATGGTATTTTCTCCAAACAAACACTCCTTGAACTGCCCCCCCCCCTCTCTTCTCTCCCACGTGCGCTCGGAGTTGTACCAGTGGTGGATCAATTGTTGCTGTAATCCCAGCAGCAAAGCAAGAGCTCGGAAGAACGTACCCCGTTTGTCCATAGCATGCGCGTCTTCCAAGAAAGAAGCCTCAAACTTGCCATACCACCACCACCAACATATGTGTCTATTCAACCTCATTGCCACGCGTCGTCCCTCTTGGCGAACCATTACCCCAGGATGTTCATTCGGCCTTTTCGGTATTATCTTCCCCAACGACCTCGGAGAAGGTATTCTCAAGGGTAAGGATGGATGGTGCAGCCTCCGCCCCTTGTCTAGCTGCCAGATAGAGAATTGGTGAAACGTAGGGAAGCGGTATCGCCAAGTCCATCTGCCACGCCCGGATTGAGACGTTGCAAGATTTGAATGTCTGGTTTGAGTCAGTGTTGCCAGGTGCGGAAAGCCAGGTTTGCAAGTTATGTGGGACCTTCTTCTTAGGCTTTACCGTTGTGAGTCCTTTTGGTCTCAGTCAAGGGAAGAGCCGCATCTTGGAACGGTATATAAAGAGTAGTTGAGACCCAAGCGGAAGACGAAAGAGGCTCGTTTGTTGTCAGACAGAGGTTGGACAATCAGCTCAAACTTAAAATCAACAAGGACCAAGATGAAGACCTTTGCAACTCTTTTGGCTTCCATCGGCCTCGTGGCCGCTCACGGCTTTGTTGATAACGCCACTATTGGTGGTCAATTCTATCAAGTATGAACACCGTCATCTTGGACAATACTGGAGATGACCTGCTAACAACCTCACAGTTCTACCAGGTAACACCGTCACCCGTGGCTTCCGACTTATTTCTTCATAACTCACACTCCACACGACATGTAGCCCTACCAGGACCCCTACTCAGGCACCGTAAGTTCTCCTTCTCCTTCTCCCATTCCCTTACACCCATCAATCAATCAAACCTTTCCATCCGCTCCTAACTCACCTCTTTTACAGCCGCCCGAGCGAGTCGCCCGTAAGATCCCCGGCAACGGCCCCGTCGAAGACGTAACTTCCCTTGCCATTCAGTGCAACGCCGACTCCGCCCCAGCCAAGCTTCATGCGCCCGCCGCCGCCGGCTCGACCGTCACCTTGCGCTGGACCATCTGGCCCGACTCGCACGTGGGACCCGTGATCACATACATGGCCCGCTGCCCCGACACGGGGTGCCAGGATTGGACCCCGAGCGCCAATGATAAGGTTTGGTTCAAGGTTAAGGAAGGTGGGCGGCAGGGGACGAGCAATGTTTGGGCTGCTGTGAGTTTTTTCTTGCTTCTTTCCCCTTTTTTTTCTGTTTTGTGTTCTTATCTTGCTCACTTCGCTCCATCTTATTCTTCTTGTGGGGCAAGGAAAACGCTGACTGATACTGACGAGAAAAAAAAAAAAGACCCCCCTCATGACCGCCCCCGCCAACTACGAGTACGCCATCCCATCCTGTCTCAAGCCCGGGTACTATCTTGTCAGGCATGAGATCATTGCGCTGCACAGTGCCTACTCTTATCCTGGTGCGCAGTTTTATCCGGGATGTCATCAGTTGCAGGTTACGGGTTCGGGAACCAAGACGCCCAGCTCGGGACTGGTCAGTTTTCCGGGGGCGTACAAGAGTACTGATCCGGGGGTTACTTATGATGCTTATAAGGGTGAGTTTTTTTTTTCTTTTCTGTTCTTTTCTTTCTTTCCACTCTGGTTGGGAAGGGCGAGGGGAAGAGAGGAGATTGTCCGAGGAGAGTGTCTGACTAACGCGTAATAACTGATTAGCTGCCACTTATACCATCCCTGGTCCTGCTGTGTTTACTTGTTGAGCAGCCAACCCCAAAGGGGGCAAGAGACGGGAGGCGTACTTACCACATTACTTGATCCATCAAGAATTGCCTTGCACGGGGGAACTCCTATTCTGTGCCGAGTTACTACGACTCTGATGAATTGCACGTGTCATAATTTCCAGTACATATCTACAATTTTTTCTTCTTCGTACAAATGGTCAACTGTCAGATGCTTGTACATAGGAACTTAGTTAGCAATTATATCTGCACATACTTATACTGTACCTTCTCACAGTATACATCAGCGTGTTAACAGAACGATGCGTACATGTCCCCACCGTGGACAATTGCCCAATTCTGGGTGGAAGAACGATTACTTGTTTAAGTCGCCTGATCATGAGACACTCCAATACACTTCAGTGTCCACAAGACCACAGTTACTTGTCTAGAGGTAATCCTCTACCTACAAATACGAGAAGGACGAAATCGTCAAAGGCGCCAAGTTTATAACGGCTATTAGGCGTTCGTTACTACCTAAGTCTTGTACAATGGGCAGCAGCGCCTGCAAAGGTAGGTAGGTACTGGTAGCTAACTCTTCAGGGGGGGGCGGGGGGACAAAGGTATCGAAGCAAGATATCGATGGCAAAAGTACGTGTATCTGCTTTAGATATCTGGGCAGACAAAAGTCTCTCTCGGAGGACCGGATCGATGCGCAATAACTAGGATGGGTGATGATGATCCTCCATCTGGCTACCTAATCATCTAGTCTAGAAGGTGGTTTTACGAGAGAGTCTTTGAGATGTTCTCCAGTTCGCTGACAGCATTCGCTTGACGGTCGATGGTGCTTGCAGGGTCCAAGGTCAGAAAAGTGTACCACAAGAAACAATGAAATCCGAAAAGCTCACTGGCGACGAAGTGAATGATGGCTCATGTTTGAGATGGTAAGGTAGGAATTACCTTTGTAGCTGCAATAACTTGAGCCCCTGTATAAGCAAGATGTGCGAGTCCACATCAGCTACGATGGAAGACACTGGATGATTCCTAGTATCAGTCATGAGTTCTGTACTTTCTATCTTGGGCGGCTCTTTTTCTTTCCTCTTTTCTTCATCTCTTTTTTTTTTTTTTTTCCCTTCTTTTCTATTGTTTTTTCTTTTTATTCTTATTTTTTCCAGAAAGGCCAGAACAAAACGGCAACACTCAAGTGTACTCACACTCCTGGTAATTTTCCTCAAGTTTCCCCGCAGCCTCTTGCGACTCTCTCCAGTTGTAAAGTTGTCTCCAGACCGACATGGATGCATCGTAAAAGCCATCCACATCCCATCGCGATATCAGTCTTCTCGTAGCTCTTGCGTAGTCACCAAGGCTAACCTGTTCGCCCAGATGGTGCTCAAGGGTTTGTGTTTCGTTGATGTTGGCCTTTCCCTGATCGTAACAATTCTGAACATCTTTGAAAATCTCCGTTAACCGTTCTTCTGGCCGCTTGCCTTCCAGGTCTGCCCTTTCTCCAGGTGCTCTTCCGGAAGCATGGTCGGGATGGATATGATCTCGTCCAAAGCCCACGAATTTCGGATCAAAAAGCCGAATGTAACGTATTTTCTGTTCCAAAGCGTTGAGAGAATTCTTCCACCCCCTTTTCCGGAGTTGATTGACTATGCTTCTTTCGTTTTGAAGAACTCGGACGATTACAAGATTGAGCGCCGCGAGAGTGAAAGTGAGGAGGCCGACGATGTTTGCGGCTGTGGAGAGTTTGCTGTCCTGAGGTTCCGAGTCGTCAGCCATCTTGCGATCCTGGAGAAATAGTACATATGCATGAGATTGATGTAAAGATATGGAGGGCCGAGTTAGTAAAGGGTCCCGGACAGTTGATATATTTGGAAGGAAGGTTGAGCTGCGTTTTGATCTATATAGGGCTATCGCTGAACAAGGTTACAAGGACATGCGCCGGAACAGTCCACCACCACGGGTCAATCTCAGTCCACACGGACCGCAGCCTGCACGGGCCCTTTAGAGCCACAAGCCAAAAATGACCCCAAGCAGCCCTCAAGCCAACGAGGCAAAACGCCGGAAAGATGTAAAGGCGGGTGACCTTGCGCTGCTGTTCGAAAACATTGGCAACGGACTGTGACCTGATGTGCGTATGGTTGGCGGAAATAGGCACGTATAGGCTCGACGGTTCTTCGGTTCTCTTCGGAAGGGGTGTTGTGGAAGTTGCGGCGGTGGAAGAGTGATGGGTAGGAATATTTGGGACAGAGTGGGTGAAGACGAAGAACAGGTTTCGGGTTGCGGGAGGCCTGTTGTTCGAGGGGGCAAGTTGGTGCTATATTTCTGACGGGCTGGCGCTCGGTTGATGTTTGGTTGCTGCATGGCCGATAATCTTGAACTGGGCCCTCTGTTTCTTCCAGCTAGGCTACCGGGAGCCAGTCCAACCTGAGGTCCAAGAGGGTGTCGTGTATCTTTGAGGATCGTGTTCCACGGTGACGGTGATGTCCACAATTGGATACTGCCTGAGATCGTACGCAAGCGACCGGACACTGAGCTGTCTGTCCGAACATAACTCGATGCCCATGCGATCGACATCTTCATCCCCCAATTTCATTCACCTTCAACGTGAAGGCTTGCAATGTCAGATCCAGATGCGCTCAGCTTGATGTGTTGTAGTCCAAAGAAACCGAAATTAGCAGACAAAAAAAACCGAGAGATGCCTACAAAGATAAAAACACAACTTGCCGAACCCTCCTGATGCGGCAGAAAGAATTTGTCCCTTCCATAAACGCCACAAGCCATAGCCATTTTGAGGACCATGTTTAACAAAACCCAAGAACGTGGTAAAGCAACAAGTCTTTCTTCCGCTCCCTTTCCTTTCCAAGCAGCGCCAGCAGCAGCAGCAGCACCGCCACTGGTTGGTGTCTTCGTCGTCGTCATCGTCACTCTTTCGCAACCGCTTAGTAGCCACCACGACCACCGCGGCCGCCACCGCGGGAGAAACCGCCGCCACCACGGCCACCACCACCCCTCGAGAAGCCGCCGCTGCCACCGCGACCACCGCCCCTGCTGAAACCACCACCGCCGCCGCGGGAGAAGCCACCACCACCACCGCGGGAGAAGCCACCACCGCCGCCACGAGAGGAGAAGCCGCCACGACCACCACCGCGGGCGCCGCCTCTGGGACCGCCACGACCACCAGCACCACCACGGCCAGCCTTCTTCACCTTGGGGGCACCGAGAACCTTGGGCTTGGGGAGGAAACGCTCGAGAGGAAGAAGCTTCTCGGAGCCGACGAAGACCTTGTCGCCGGGCTTGAAGGAAGTAGCGACGATGCCGGTTTGGGGCTTGACGGTGAAGTAGACCTGAAGGAAGGAGGAGTGTCAGCTTGATGTGCTATAATTCGAAACCTTCCATATTTCGAAGGGAGGTGCGCACCTGGTTGAGAGGACCGAGGACCTCATCGATCTTGCCGATGGGGGTCTTGTTCTCGAGGAAGACCTGAGCGTTGAAATGGGGAATCTTGGGATTGGTGGACTTGTAGAACATCTCGCCCTCGACGGCGTGCTCAAAGGTACCGAGCTCGAGAACCTGGGCGGGGGGACCATCGTCGCGCTGACCGAAACCACCACGGCCGCCTGTTGTAGGATAGGTGTGTTAGTAATTATGGTACATTGTGAAAGGAGTACGGGTGATGAGGTACGTCGCCTTGAGTGGCGCCCATGGTTGACGACAAGGTGCGAACCAAAAGGCGACGACATCAAGGTGTGCGATAACGGTTGATAATAGAATCATGCGGCGTACCTCTGAAGCCGCCACGGCCACCGCGGTCACCACCTCCTCCACGACCTCTGAAAGACATGATTTATTGGTTGAATTGGGTTGTTTGTTGAAATGGGAATACGGCAAGGGTGCGTCTTGCGTCTCCTCGCGCGTCAGTGAACTGGAGGACCGTCGGGTTCGGAGTGAGGTGTTGACAATAATGGTCGTTTCGTCGGCGCAGACAATTGAAATTTTTCCGTGTTCCTGGAAGACTGAAAGACGAGGAATTTTTCCCGGCCGGCAATCGTTCGTCTGCAGACGTCCACCACCCCACCTAGGCCAGCCCACTTTCAAACGGTTCCTGGGGCGCGCATTGGCTCAATTCGAACTTGTGGATGGACCGGGGTCAGTGGCTGCTGTGGACTGTGGGTCCGTGCCCAGGGCCCTGACAAACGCGAATGTGGGGGATTTCAGCATCACTTTGTGCAGCCCTGTAACTTTGACGGGAACCCTTTCCGAACTTTAGGTTCAAGCATTGCACCCCAGCTACACACAGCTACCTACCTCTATACATCTCACTAGCTAGGTACCTACACGACGCCCTCATATCACCGTAATCGTATGGACATACTTGACCTCGCCACCTTCCACCCGAATCTCATGGCTATCCGGCATATTTCCCAGCGCATCAAACGAGCACAGCACGTCAATTGAGCCCATCACCTCATCGATGACATATCGCCGGTTTCCGTTGCGCTTTGAACTGCCTCCTCTTGGTAACTGAACACCACACGGTCTAGTATACTGCGACCCTTCAACGCGCTCGCAGTTGGCCCCCCATGGGATACTATCAGCCGCCTTCGCATCCGTCCACATGTCGAGATAAGCATCGCCAACCTTTCTCAGCAGTTCTCGGCTTGGCCGGTTCGCTACAGCTTCAATGACGCCCCAGTTCTCCTTCTGAATATACCCAAGCGTCTTCTGGGCGTTAAAGAACAGGGACCCCGTCGTGGCGGCGATGGTGTCGATGGATGAGATGATTGATGTGTCACCGTCGGCTGGATGGCGGATCTGGGTCGCCGTGACGTAGGGCTTGATGTTGGAACCGCTCGCCAATGAGATGACCATGGTGTAGCTGGCGCACGCAACGGTGTCGGCCGTTGATCGGTTGAGGCTGATGTTGTGCGACTGGCTCAGGACGCCGCGCTTGATGTCGGCTGCCTTGTTGTTCTCCTGGTAGGTAAAGTTGCTCGAGGCAAGTTTGAGGCCGTCAAGTGTGCCGGCGGAGAAGGCGGCTACATAGCTGTTGGCTGCTGCTAGCAGTCCCTCCCGGGTACACTCAGCGAACACAGAAGTAATGAGTGGCAAGAAGCAGAGGACGGTATAGTAGACTGTGTCTTTGGCAGATTTGGACAGCATCGTGATGTGAAGGTAGGTGTTTGGCCGTGATAGAGTAGCTGTTTCCGGGCATGGACAGCTTTGGTTCATGACGCCCGGCTGCGTTCTTAAGTACTCACTTCCAGAAACCGAGATCTACTGCCGGTCGTTCAACTTCAACCCCGTTCTATGAGTAGGCTTGCCGTGGATAAATGAAGGGCGTTGATTAATTTTTGCGGGGGGGGGGGAGCACTTTACCCAAAGATGCCACTTGCTGTTCCCCTCGTACGATTTTCCTAATTTTGGCTGGCTGCAGGTTCTGTAGTCTGCTCTAGCCCACGTATCATCATCTCAGCATGCTCTCAATGCAATATCTTCAACAATAGCCGAGTATTGGATAGGGTAGGTGAAAATAAAGAAAGGGACCAAGAACAATACGACCCTAACCCTGGAATTGCATGGGTTTCACCAGCCTCGGCATGTCTCCAGCTTCCATGTTCAGCGGGGCAATGAACCCAAACAAAGCAAGAGCTGATCAGGGCTTCTCAAATTCAGATCTCACCACCATTCAACATCATCGTCGTACCTATCAATCAAAGGCAAAAATGACTGGCCCTCTTCCCGGACAAAAGACCGTCTTGATCACTGGGTGAGTTGTCGCGCTGTTCATCCGCTTCAGGAGAGTGTCAATCATATGCCATCTAGGCATCTTCATCCTCTGTATTCGTGATAGTAAATCGCTGACTATATCTTATCACAGCTGCACGCCAGGCGGCATTGGTCATGCCCTCTGCCTTGAGTTTCACAAGCAAGGTGTGTACTGGTAGCTACCCGTTACTGAAGTTGCCAAGCATCCCGCCCATTGCTCCTAGTTCAGATCTCATCAGATACAAAGTACTAACAATCTCACCATGAAGGCGTCCATGTCATCGCCACGGCCCGTAACCCAGCCGTCTTGGCCGAGATGGCCGACATGGGCATGAGTACCCTCGCCCTCGACGTCACCAACGCCGAGAGCATCAAGACCTGCCACGAGGAGGTTGCCCAAATCACCGGCGGCAAGCTTGACATTCTCGTCAACAACGCGTACGTTCCCATGCTGCCACACGGTCCCCATTTGTTTACTTCCCCCCCCTTTTTTTCATCTCTTTCTGGCTTATCCAACCCTGATTATCCACCATCCATCCATCCATGCATCCCTACTAACACTCAACCCCCCTTCCAAAGCGGCCGCACCCACACCCACCCCGCCACCGACATCGACCTCGACGACGTCCGCGAGACCTTCGAGACCAACGTCTTCGGCGTCATGGCCATGTGCCAAGCCTTCGCCGACCAGCTCATCGCCGCTCGCGGGTTAATCATCAACATCGCCTCTCTTGCCGCCATCACCCCTTACGTCTTTGGCAGCGTCTACTGCGCCACCAAGGGCGCCGTGGTCTCCTACTCTCGCACGCTTCGCTTAGAACTCAAGCCCTTTGGCGTGCGCGTCATGACCACCATGACGGGCACCGTCCGGTCCCAAATCGCCTCCAAGACCCACCGCACCCTGCCCGAGAACAGCATCTACATGCGCGTCAAGGAGTTCTTTGAGCGCCGCTTGACGTTTTCGCAGAATAACGCGACGGTGGGTACGGAGGAGTACGCGAAAAAGTTGGTGAGGAATGCGCTCAAGGGTGAAGTCCCGTTGCTTTTGAGGAGCTGGTTCGGGAGGGCGGATTACTTCTGGGCGGGTGGATGGGCGAGACTCGTTTGGGCTGGCACCTTCTTTGGGGACTGGTTGTTGGATTTGGTTATGTATCGCATGTTCAAGATGAACGTGTTGGAGAGGGTGTTGGCGCAGGAGGAGGCGCAGAAGAAGTTGAACTGAGCGAAGGAAGTCAGCCTTACAGCGAGCGATTTTTTTTTATCTCAAACGTGCATTCGTACACGCCAGGCTGCCGGAGTCTTCATCCATCTTTATATATTCCATGACCGTGAACCGAGGTACATCGTTTAGGTATAACTGTTACCTTGATCAACTTCTGTTTTCAGGCTTTCAACGGCGTAGCACACCTGCCATACCGTACATCAGCTTTTCCACGGCCGCGAACACCGTTAACCTCATCGCCTAAAGTAGCTCTTTCGGCCTCTTGATAGTTCGGCTTCTTCGGCACGAAAGATTGATGTTCGAAGAGCAAAGGATCAAAGACTGAAATCTACCGACCCAAAGTCAAAACCCGCCTCAACGCACCAACAAACTTTCGCCATCTCGAGCTCCGCTCACTTTTCGGCTCCTCTCACTTGTCAGCCATTAGCCCCACCCCACCTCGCTTCCGTTGTTCACGCTCTCTTTTCTTCATACGTATGTTATTTCTGAAACCCCGCGGCTGATTTCCGGCCTCTTCCCAAAGTGCCTGGAACCTTCTTGTTTGCCCTTCCTCTCCTCCATCGTCCGGCTCCCTGCCGCCCTCCTCCTGCTGTCTCACCGACTCATCTCCCGACTCTTCCGGCGGCTCCAGCGGCTCGCCATGTCCATTAACGCTCAGCTCCATCTCCATCGGTGACCTAATGTCCCGTCTCAACCCGTCCGGATCCGTCACAACCGGCGCGTGAGCTCCAAAGATTCCTGTAGGCGGGTTCGGCACCTCTCGGTAGTTTCCACCAGGCCCGGTTCCACGAATACGCATACCTCCTCCAGCTGATTCTTCCGGTTCTTCCAGATTCTGCAGGTGTTTTGGCAGGTATCGCGGGTCGCTGACGATCTTGAACTTGAGCTTCACGATGTCGTCGTCAATCCATTCGGGATGTTTGTCCGGGCAGACGATTTGCTCGATAAGACCGCCAGTTCCAACCACCATTTGACGCGGGAGCATATCCTCTTCGGGGTCAGAGTGGATGCTTTCTTGACCGCTGGCGGCTTGTGGTGCTGCAACTGGAACTGATGCCTGTTCATATACTGGTGTTCCTGCTACCAGTGGTAGTGGTTCGGACCTTAATGATTCCGATTCTGGTGATGGTCGAAGTGCTACCGCTTGATAGGGCCTGCTATATGATACCATGCACCGGCATTCTAAGCTTGTTATTTTCCGTCTGAATTGAAATCGGGCCCAGGATGATGAGTTGTGTGATCTCCGGCTATAGCCGTTGGACATGGGGTCGGATGAGTTGGTGTCATCGGAAGTAGACGCTGGACTGATTTCTGGTGGTTGTGAGCTGTCCTGGGTTGGCGAAACCGTGTCATCGGAAGAAGGTTCTTGGAAGGCTGCCTGTGGTGTTGGTGCCATATCGTCGTATGAGAATTGCTCGATATGGTCTGTGTCGGAGATACATGGCGGCGGTGTTGAGTGACGAACTTGCTGTGGCATGATACTAGGAATATACGTAACAGACAAAACCGAATCGTCCAAAGTCATATCTGTAGGGGGCGGCGGCAAATAACTCCAAGTTGGTTGATCTAGACGCCGTGAAGTGATTTCAATCTCTATCTCTTTCTTGATGTTGTTCTTCCGAAGCTGGTATTGGAGCGACAGTCTGCGAAAGGTCACAACATGTCAGAGGAGAACTAGGATGCAGAGCGTGACGGGCATTGATACCTACCTCTCTCTTCCACGACGGAAAACACGAAATTGACGTGCAGTATCCTCGCCGACTTGCTTTCCCCAGATCCATTTCTGCTCAGAGACGACAAAGTAGCCCTGGCTTTTCTTCCCATGAGTAGTGTGCTGCAGAACATTCACACCGCCCACCCAGACCTTCACCTTGAAAGCAGACTCTTTGCAGTCTCCGACCAGGCGGATTGCGAAAGCCTTGTCATCTGTAAATCAATGTTTCTTTAGCACAGTACCTATGGATTGATCCCTAACAGCGTTAACCGAAGAGGCTGATTTACCTTTGATGGCAAGGAAATGGCTTCTACTTCCCTGTTTCTGCTTCTTCTTGTCTTTGGCATTCCCCTCTGCTGGAGAACCATATATTGTGAAGCGAAAGTTATGGGGCCCTGGAGAGCTTTCTATGGTTTCATTCACGTCTTCTCTTGGCTTGCGAACACGCTGAAAGCGACGTTCTGCATTGTCGCTCACTCTGGGGACTTCGAAAAAGGTGATTGTGAAAGTATCGGTTCCAGAGGAGACGGTAATCGACTCGCCATCACTTCGAGTTAGTTTGATCGTCTTGTCGACAGACATTGTCGGCTTTGAGGAGGTGTGACGGACTTGAGGATGGGGGTTTACTCATCACCAAGCAATGATGGATCAGCTAGATGGAGCACCGGGGATATTGAGTCCATATAGGTAGGGGTCTCTCAGACACGGGCTGTCCATAGCCTGAGCCTCGTTGACGGTCACACAGTGGAGATCGGGGTTACACAACATGGCTGAATCACACAATGGCGTAGGTTTGAGGCTGGTATACATGGTAGTGTGGAACAGAAGAGGCGAAGTGTTGGAAAGATTGCCGTAATTGGATGGTTGTCAGGGAGGAGAATGCGGGAGAGGGAGACAAACCCTCAGGCTGGATTAAATACAGGACTTTGGTAGTGGTGGGGGACGACTGCGCCACTTCCGCTGCACTGCCATTCGATCTGTGAGCGTCTAAAGTAGCCACCAATGGCGATACTACCACTTAATCCTCATGACCTGAAGCTCTATTAGACAGTTACATCTAATACTCTAGCGCTATTCATAATCGTTGCCTGACCATTTCCTTTTCTGCCCATCACCTCAAATACGGGACCCTTCGTTTTCGTCGCACCTTCGCGGCTCTTGCCGTCTTCCAAACTTTGCAACAGGCTTAGCCGTACAATGGTTATCTTCCTAGCCCTGCCTAACCCGCCGAAACCTCAATCAAGGCATCCTCTTGACCAGAAAGCAGGATGGCCGATGACCAAGGGGACAGTCCTTTGTCCACTCTCAGCAATGTGTTTGGTTTCTTGACATTTACCTTGGGACTTCTCACACTCGTTGTATCCTTCCTGTCGATCACACACAGCGCGGAAAGGGAAATCCAAGACATACGAGAAAGGTTACAGGCGAGAGAAAGCCACATTCGTGAGATAGAGTATCACTTTAAGAAACTCGACAGAGAGGCGCTCTCGGACTGGGAAGGCAGTCAGAGTAAAATCGACTTCCTCATGACCCTTAGAAAAATTAAGGAGCATCATCACAAAGCAACAACTGCGCTCGAGATAAACAGCAAAAAGCATTACTGGTGGTGGTATGATCGACCGGACGGTAACATAACCAACCTCTTTCTCCTTCCTCGCCCCACTGGAGGGACTACTAATCGAAACCTGCAGTAATGGGTGCCGTGGCCGCGATCGAGACACAGTTTCAACATCTGAACACCATCCAGTTAACATTTCTCCTCATGTAAATCTCCTTCCCCATTTGCTTTTTATGTCGAATAGGGCTCCCTACCAACTCTGACCCTCGACATCAGTACCACGAGAACCCAGCAAGACCATATTGATGGACTTGAAGCGTCCTTTGGCGAAGTAAAACGGCAATTAAGGTTGGTCAACCCTCTATCATCTTTTACAAGATCTCAAGTTGACAGTTCCGCTTGGACTCTTAGCACGATAAAGACAGCACATCTCGCTCCAAATTAATCGCCTTTCCAACAGAGCTCAATACACTCAAACCCTCCTCCTCCCCTCACACACCAAAAACGGAAACTCCATCACCGGTCCCGTCTCCAAATCCCCCCGCCCCGGTTCACTCTCCACCCTTTTTTGCAGTACAAACCCCCTCTCGACCTTCACCTCCTCAAACCCTACCCCCTTGAGCACCCCCTCCATTTCTTCCTCGGTAATCCCATGCCTCTCCACCCCATCCATCTTAGCCTCCGGGTGAAACCTCCTCGCTTCTGGTCCAAAATTCTCAAAGTCCGTCGTCACCACCCTACCAGTGCCGGGTTTCAGGGTGCCATAGATGGTTTTGAACAGCGCCGGAAGATCAGCAACGTGGTGCAGCACCAGATGAGATATCACCAAATCAAACTTGCCCTCCCACGCCTCCCCCGTAACGGGATCGATCTTGATGATGGGGTCTTCCGGGTTTTCCAACAAGCAAGCAACAGGCCGAACATTCTTCACGTTCTCATAAGCACCACCAGGCGATAACTTGTGAGTGAGCACGTCGATCATACCCTCCGCCGCATCAACGGCTGTGAGGGAGCGGACGTGGGGCGCGAGAAGGAGAGATAGCAAACCGGTGCCGCAGCCGATTTCGAGGACGTTGAAGGATGATAATTTTGAGGGAGGGGGCAAGCGGGAGAGGTAAGATTTGAAGGCTAGGGAGGTGGCGAGTTGGATGGACGGGTTGGAGTCCCAGCTGGCAGCGTCGGCGTTGAAACGGGCGTTGCCGCTGCCGGTGATGGTGGTTGGGTCCGTGGTTGCAATGACGGTTGAGGATGCCATGGTGGGCGGGTGGGTTTAATGTTTGAACTGGGAGTTGAACTTTATGGCTGTGGTCAAGTTTGAGTTTGAGGAATGTTCAAATATTGGTCAGTCGTCAAGATAAAAGGAGGGGAAGTTGGAGAAGGAAAATCTTACTAAGCGAACTATTGGGCAGGATGTAACTACTAGACTAGCGCATTAAACCCCCTCCTACCGTCATTGATGAAAGTTTCTTGGAATAAGCGACAATGGGAGTGATTTTTCTCGGGCATGGAAGATGCTGAACAGTTGGTACCTTAGTATCCAACTCAGACACTTGATAGGGGATACCATAATGTATGAGATGGTGTGATTCGCGATTCTCTATACCGTATTCTCAGTCCCTCAAGCCTTGCTTCAAGACAACATGGTCGACGAACTCCCCGCCGCCATAGTGCTCCTCCGTTACAGCCGAGACCATTTTGCGTTGATTTTCGGTATCTTTCTGCGAATTGTACAAACCCTTCCCTAGGTTCAGCTCCTCGACGGGTACCGGAATTGTCCGACGTTGAAATGATGATGCTATCCCGCTGTCTACGCCTCCTATCGTGCCGTATGGAAACACGGAAGTTCCCCTGATTCACTGCATTCATTTCTTTTTTTTGTTCTCATTATTTGTGCGAACTAGCTGTCATCACCATTGACTAGGAATGGTGTGACAAACCGTTGACGGCGTAGTGATACCAACCTCGTGCGCACCTTGCATGCGTGCGACTCGCTGTACTTTACTCTGATCAGAGCCTGCCTACCTCTATTATATATCAAAGGTGGTTGCAGCTGTGCGAGGTTGTTAACTTCGCTCCGGTCAAAATAGACCTTAACTGTAAAGAGGGTGATTGGTTGTGCTGAAGGGTCATCATATGGCTCAGGATCGAGTGATGGAACAAGAAGTCCCTCAAGATGGAAGGTTGAGAGGTCAATTCTGGGTGTTGATGCGTCTGTCCAGACCCATTTGGCGGTAACCTCCGCCCGCCACCTGGAGAGTTTGGTTGAGGATGGTCACCCCATCAAATAAGTCTCTAGCGTTCTGTCAGTCCTTTTAGGTGTCGTCATTCCCCAGGGGCATTTATTTCCATGCAACGGGAGTGGAAGGAGCGGTTATTCACAGATAGTTAGCTAGATCAACCAATCCACACCGTCAGTTTGTACCCCCAATGAACCACCCTTAGCATCACACCACGGATTGCAGGAGCACCACTGGAGCGAGCGCCGCGAAGGGGAGCCTTGGTGAACTTGTGATTGCAGGAGCCACTGTGACCACTACATACCACCACCACCGGGGGTTCGAAGAGCCGAGGAAGCGGGCGAGCACACTGGGAAGGCACAGAAGGGAAAAATACAAGTACCTCAGCTTTGTGATGTGCGCCCGGCTCACAGGTTCACTCAAGTGAATGCCGGCCATTCTTGTTGTTGGCCGTTTCTTAGCCCTCATCCATAGAGTGGAACAATGCAGTGGCCACAACCAGAGCGAACTTGAAGGCAACGACAGTTGGTTCACACCGCACCAGGCCCGCGTCAATTGCACAATCACAGAACAGCCCAACACCTACGCCACCAACACCGCAATGGGATTTCGACCCTATCAACGATTTCGACCTCTCAAAGTGTACCATCACAGTCGACAGTTTTGCGACGAATATGGCCATGGGCTCCCATAGTACCGACTATTGGCCGAAGATTCTTGCTCTCCTCCATACAGTACCTGTACAATCTCCCCTTTGGCAATTGGACAACCTAGTCTTTGGGGATGTCTGAATGGGCCAGTAAATGTACTACTATTGGTATTACACCCCGACCCCCAACAATAAGGTTCATCATGCCTCTACTCGACTTGAACCTATGGATGTCGCAACATCAAGAAGACATATCAGCCCACTTCAACAGAACAGCGCAATAGATCGACCATACTCGTCGAGAGCATAGTAACCCCCCTACCGCGTCAACAGATCAACCTGGCTTACCTCTAGACAAGTAATGTCCGCACCAACCAGCAAAGGACAAGGTGTATTGGGATAATGTTCAAACGTGCTCCCAATGCGGCCAATCTATAAGGGACGAGATAGTCTTGTATATGGGTCAATTTTGTGACTCTTGTACCGATAGGCCTTTTCCGTGTCCTTATTGCGAATTTAAGGCCAAAACCAGCTCCAATCTCTGGCACCACAAGAAGTTACACACTACGAAAAAGCCTTTTGAGTGCACAGGGGAGAGTTGCGGTCAGAGAGCCAGGTTATAGGGCATAGTCGTCAACCACAGGGCGAAGTGGCCGTCTACAATACCTCTAGGTAGACACTCTTCTGTCTCCAGTGTTGCCCAAGAGACAGCGCCCAAAAAGAGCAGCACAGATTACGGTAAAATGGATCCCTCAGACGACAACTCCCTATTCCATTGTGTCATCTTTCTGGTGCTTTCCCATCCTTGACATGATGTTCTTCTTCAGTCCTACAATGATCTAGTGCAGAGTGTTCCGGAACCAAGGTGGAAAAGCGGCAGTTCATTCTCCAACATGTTTAAAAAGTGAACAAAAAATGAGGTTTGAAGATTCTAAAAGATAATCCATTAATTCGTCTGGTCTAAAGGTTTATCTGAAGGGAATAGACGGTCAAGTAGTCTTGAAGCGCGACATGGGATGAAGGAGTGACAAGGGAAGCAACATAATCAGGTGAAATGACACGATTCTTTCTCATACTCCTCTCATCGTTTTCTGAGGGACGTCTCATGTACCAAATCTTGGCTCAGATCAACTTCTTCCCCCCTTTCCCTTGACACCTGTGTTGACACAGGATTTCCCACGGGAACACCGCTAGGAACCCGATGGGAAGCCACAGCTTTGAGCCCACAGGCATGGGCTCAGTGAGACGGGTATGGACAAGCGCCTTTTCGTTCACTAGATGGCACATTGGATATGTGACAAGATCAGAACGATCCAATACTCCAAGTCCGGCAAAAGCTCTGTAAGGTAGGTACTTACTGAGTGAACTACACGTCAGCTTCTTAGTGTATATACATGAAAAAACGGGCTGCCTCTATCGCCTTGGTCAGTTACACTTTGCCGAAATCGACGAAAACGACATTAGCGGAAACGTCGCCTCCAGCCTGAGCAGCCTCCAACGTCACATCCAGGAGGCCGTCGATGCGCACATGATCGAGATCTTTGCCGCTATCAAGGAAGACCATGAAGCGCTGGAACTCGAGGCACATTCAGCGACACATTCAACGCATATCACATGGCCTCTTTGGCGGCGTAGAGGTGAGCATGTCGGATCTGGTCATGGACTTGATGGGTGGTGGTACTCATTGATAATGAAACTTTCTGAGTCCAAGCCTGTTTGCTTTGAGCTAGTCATACTTTATGTCTACTCGTCGTTGGAGCGACAAGTCCCTCTTGCCTTGCGGCGTTGGGTTTCCTCCGTTACTCCCTTCCTCCAACAGCGACGAGTTCTGTAAAAGTAGAGAGATTGTGAGGTTCGGCTGTGGAGGTATCTACGAACAACGTACGACCTACTTGACTTGAGTCAATGTTTTCCCGAACAAAGAATTTTCTGTGGGTGATTTTGTACCCTTTTTGGTGCGCAATTTTAGTTAAACTCAACAACTTTTGGCCTTTGCGGTAGTCACGGAAGCTTAGTTGGACACATCCTTATAAGTGCTGCTACCGATGTCAATCGAAGGCGGTTACTCCGGCTTTTCGAGTGTCAAGGGGTGTACTACAAAAGCGTGCTCTTCTTTGTAGGTTGATGAGTGATGCGGCAGTTCTATTGGCAAGGTTCTCGCAGATAGTAAATCCGATGAAAAAAGATGGATTGATATCAATGAAGTTTTCGACGCAAAAACCTTTGTACCACGATAGACGTTGAGCGGTGATGTATTGGGGTAGGATGTGCGGTGTCATTACTGCCCCATCAACGAGATTTGCTCCGCACGTTGGTGGCGCCTGGTCATCCTCATCGTCCACGTCCATTGTTGCTGCTGCAATAGTCGCTTTTGCTCTGGCCGTCACCACTGTATTGAAATATCTAAGTCCCTAGCAGCAAAGTTTTGGATCCTTCTTGAGTAAGGAACACTTCGTCTTGGTTGGTACCTTGGTTAGCTCCTACCCAGAAAGACCCCCTCTTCCCCTTTCGCGGAGTTCTGGATTGTGTAGGCTTTGTCCTTGGAGCAAATTTCTTATCTTTCCAAGCGGCAACCTTCGATTGCATGACAGGGAGGTTCCCTTCCTCTTCTAGTCCTTCTGCTGAGGATTTCTCCATACTAATGAAATAATGAACTCTCAACTTTTGACGGCCCCTCCAGTTCCCCTTTTAAGAGGTCTTCTGCGACCGACCGACGTGTCTCCACCATCTGACATCTGACAGTCTTTCCTCCACGAAATCTCCTCCCATGAGCGGATCCCAATCATCCTTCAATCCTTCCTTCGTCCTGGATGAATCCTCGGGATAGGTATCTACCTCTACTTCGACATGTGATAGTCGACATGGAACAAGCAAAGACACAGGTACATATGAGAGGGGAGAGGGCAGGAGATAGGCAGACCAGGAACAGAAAGAGCTGCAAAAGGGACGTTGGGGGGGCGGCCGTCACATACGAGTGAGATATTTTCGTGAAGTCAGTTACAGATACATGTACCTCTGTTGGGCATGCCCTTCCAAGGTGCGACACGCATTCTCAATAAGTACCGTAGGAACTTGCAAAATTCTCAACCGTCAATTTTCTCTTTGAGCGCAGAGAGCAGAGTTGTGCAGGATCAGTCCGAGCTTACACACTGAAAGGCATCCAAATTGGAGTAGTGGGCAATGTTCAAAGATTTTCCTTGATCTAGACAGACTGTTTGACGGGGCGCTATGTCCTGCCCGGCTGGGCGCTCAAAGAGGAAAATGACAGTTGCGAGTTCAGCGAGTTTCTGCAGTAGGCATCTGAAAGCATCAGCCAAAACCACATGTGACTGACTGCATTGAATAACAAGCTGCAAATTTAATCCGTTGCCTTGCTGCCAGGAGAACCAGGAAAACAGAGCAAAGGGGAGAAAGCTGCGAACCACAGCATTGAAAATACTTGTTCTACTTACAAACACCGTTGAACAACGAACCGCAATCCAATCTTTGGTGGCATGATCCGCAGCTACCAACTCCTTAATATAAACCAATCTTTCCATTTTCACCACTCATCATACAAACTCCCGCCAACCCCGAACCAAGAATGCACGCCATACAAACATGCTCTTCGCCTTTTCATCCATCTAAAAATTGTAAATCTGATCCTGGGTATACCCCAACTCCTGCAACACCCCCTTCTTTCCACCTCCCACCCATCCCTTAGTCCCCTTCAACGCTTTCTCCATAGCCGGCGGTCCACAAAGCAACACTTTGGTCCCATTGCTCTTCTCCGCCACACCACTGAGCCCAGCCTGCTCCAGCACCTGCTTAGTCACAAACCCCTTCTGATGCGGGGACTGTGCTGCAGGTTGAGCAACGACATAAACAGTCTTCAACCGACCAGGGTAGTTCTGTTCCAGCTCGGCAAGCTGGTCACGTAGGAAAATGTCCTCGTCCGTGTTGACACCCCAGACGAGGGTAATACGGGTCTTGTCGGTCGAGTTGGTCAGGATGCCGCGCACGAGCTGGTACATGGGGGTGATGCCGGCGCCACCAGCGATCATGGCTACGTGCGGGTGTTTGTTGGGAGTCCACTTGAGCTCGGGGATGGGGGCCACGGTTAGGGTGTCGCCAGGCTGGAGCGAGTGCAGGTGGGTACTTTGCTTGCCGCCGGGGTAGAGCTTGACCATGAGCTCGACAAAGCCGGGTTCGTCTGGGGGATGGATGTCGTTAATAGGATCATTTGGAATCTGGAGTTGGTAACTACTTACTTAGGTCATTTGTAGGGGTGTACGGGCGGATGACAGGAAGCCATCGTCCCTTGGGGAAAGAGATGGTCAAAAGGGCAGAGGTGAGGCCCATGCCGCTGGGCTGAGAGGGGTCGAGAAGCTCGAAGCGCAACTTCTTGGTATTGTGGTTGATGAGCTCGGTGCTGTGGAGGCGCAAGCTGTGGAAGCCAAAGCCTGACAGAGGCAGCTTGCCGGGCTTGAGATCGCTGGCGTCCATGTTTGTGGCTAGAGCAGTTCCCGTTGCGCTCCCGCTTGCGTTCTGTCTCAGGTAGAAGGCGTAGATTCCCAGACCAGCAACACCAGCCGCAACAGCAACTTGGGTACTCATTACACTAGCCTTGAAAGGAGGACGGAGAAAGTTTGGGTTGATTTTGAAGGGGCTGTAGGGAGGCATATTCACAGGCGCGGGGAGGGATGCTGTCGTTCTTTTAATAAGCCGTCGTAAAAGCAAGAGTGGCGCGCAAAGAGGTGCGTGTGATGGTTTGCTTAAGCTTCGGAAAACCGGACGAGACCAGCAGCTTGTGTGCGTCGTTAATAGTGTTATGCTGTACACTACCTAGGTCTAAATGCGGGATGTAAGGGTTCACAAGGACTGAGGTCCACGGCATCCGGAACTCGCCTTGGGGAAGTCCAGGAGGGGCGCATTTTTGCTGAAGGCCAAGTGAAGGTACAAGGTCCGGGACTGAGCCGAAGGGATGGACAAGGGAGCTTCCATCCCATCTTGAGAGGGAGCTTTGAAAGGGTAAACATGCCGTCGTGCTACTACCTACCCCGGAAGGCTTAACCAACAGAGAAGTAAAGATGAGTTGACATCACGCGAGGGAGGAGTCGATCAACGACGGCTGATTGGACCCGAAACCGGCACCGCAATGCTGTAAGGCGCAGTGGTAACGACAGGCGAATTGCTGACCTTTTGTTTCTGCTTACTCGGTCCCGACAAACGCCCGACACCATCCAACAGAGGGACTCGGAAACATCCCGCCGTGCCGTGTTCCAGTCAGTCTCTTCCACATTGGTGATGCATCTCGGGTGTACGACCACATCGGCCGATGTAAACGCCGTGTGCCGACCGGGGATGGATGATGGTTGCATCAACGATCCAGGTGGTGGTTTTGATCAAGAGGAATAATGGTAAATCGCAGATGGGGGCTGGGGTTCAAACATCTTTAGTCAACCGGTGAACCTTGGTGATCGCTACATAGCAGGCTGGGAAGAAAGGAAGAGAGAAACTCAACTAAAGAAGTGAAGCTGAAGGAGATTGCCCGGCATGGTACGTACCGAGGTGGTATCCGCCAAAGTGGTGGGGTAACCAACGCATGGATGGAAGGGGACCTACACAGTACACACACAAAGGCACGCGCCTGGCAAGCTTGGCTACCTACCTATGTAGGTACCATGCAGTTCGCTCTGTTAGCATGGTTGCATCTGTTCCCCGCAGTTTCTTGTCAGATGGCTGATGTGCTTCTAACTGCAAGAGCTCCGGGGTACCTTTCGCTTCCTTGGTGATGCCAAGCAAGGGGACTCTGGAACCCGGACCCTTTATCAACATTCACCTGCCCACTTCCTCCTCTCTCTCCACCATCTCTCCAAGTCTCCAACTTCACTGTTCATCCGCAGAAAACCGAACCCCTAAGCTCCCAGTTACCTCGGTGATGCATCTCCGGCCGTTGAGCGTCATGTCTTCCAACTTCTCCATACAGCTACGTACTGCAAAGGGGGAAGTCGCAGCAACACAAAGTCACGCGGTCGAGACAAGCAGCTCCACGATGTTTCCTCCCCTCATCATCAAAAACCCCCTCATGTCTCGAGGAGCTTGAATTCATCGGCATCTTCTTCCCCTTCTTCCTTTCTCATCCTGGTCCACGTTGATATAGGCAACCCCAGATCCCAGGACTAGCTCTTTGTCTCCCCTGTACAACACGACTCAGTGCTCGCATGGTGACGACGCCGTCATATGCTTACAGTCGTCCGCGCCAAGCCTACCCAGCGTATGCTCTATATAACCACTCGCATACAACCTGTCCCTTTGTTAGTTGGCACCTGTCATCTCGACTTCTTCCTCGACGCCGCTCGAGACGTACCGACAGATCGGATTTCAAGACCCTGAATTCGTTTCAACAGAACACCATACAATCACGTCATGCACGCCCTCTATGACCGACCACCGCCCGGTGAATTGGACAAGGAGGAGGAGGGTGATACTTGTTCAGAGCTGAGAGGAGATACAGATACATTGTACCCATCCGACTCAGTTTCCAACAGAAATCACCGTGGTGATGCACAAGTCCACGCGGAACCACGGCTGGACACCAGGATCGAACTGAAAAAGAACGATGCCTACGACGAACTCCCCTTTTCGTACTCCAAGTCCAAGAAATGGATGATTCTCACCGCCATCTTTCTCGTCCAAATATCTATGAACTTGAACACGTCACTGTACTCCAACGGTCTAGCCGGCATCTCTGAAGAATTTGGTGTCAGCCTCCAGGAAGCCCGCTGGGGAGCAGCCATCTTCCTCATCACCTATGCTTTTGGGTGCGAGCTTTGGGCGCCATGGTCTGAGGAGTTTGGTCGCAAAAAGGTTCTGCAGGCCTCGCTCTTTCTGGTCAACATATGGTGCATCCCCGTCGCCCTCGCTCCCAATTTCGCAACCATCATCATTGGTCGCGCCCTGGGAGGCCTATCATGCGCTGGTGGCAGTGTCACTCTCGGCATGATTGCCGACATGTACGAGCCTGCTGACCAGCAGGTTGCCGTCTCGTATATTGTCTTCTCCTCGGTCGGCGGATCAGTCCTTGGCCCCATCGTTGGCGGATTTCTCGAAACCTATCTAGGCTGGAGGTGGTGCATCTGGATCCAGCTGCTCTTTGGAGGTTTCGTTCAGCTTCTTCACCTACTCTTTGTTCCAGAGACGAGATGTACTATCCATCTCGACAGAATCGCCAAGAAGCGCAGAGAGTCCGGCATGGCGCCCAATGTCTACGGCCCCAATGAACTCTGCCCCATCCGTCAGCGCTTCAGTTGGAAAGAGTTGGTGAAGAAGTGGAGCCGCCCCTTTCGAATGTTTGTTACGGAGCCGATCGTCCTCACTCTCTCACTACTGTCGGGATTCTCTGATGCCCTGATCTTTATGCAGATCCAGTCCTTTGTTCTGGTCTACAATCAATGGGGTTTCTCCAAGATCCAAATTGGCCTTGCCTTCATTCCAATTGGCGTGGGGTACCTGATCGCCTGGCTGTCCTTCTTACCAGCCTTCAAGCGCAACCAGAGGGCACGCGATCTGAACCCGCATAGCGAGCATGCGCAGTACGAATGTCGACTATGGTGGCTTCTCTGGACTGCGCCATGCTTGCCCATCGGTTTGATCATTTTTGCCTGGACGTGCAGTGGACCGCCCCTGCATTGGATCGGGACCATGGTCGGGTGTGCCATGATTGGCATCGCGAACTATTCCATCTACATGGCCACCATCGACGTAAGCTTAGGCTCTACTTGTTTGACTGAGATAACACATGCTAACCATATACTCAACAGTACATGATCTGTGCTTACGGTCCCTACTCAGCTTCTGCTACCGGAGGTAACGGATGGGCTCGCGACTTCCTTGCTGGTGTTTTAACGGTGCCGGCCACGCCCTTCTTCAGCAACATTGGCGGGAAGAGGCACTTGAGAACCGCTAACACCATTCTGTTTGCTATCTCCCTTCTCCTTATCGGGGCGATCTACGTAACATATATCTTTGGACCAACTCTCCGGAAGAAGTCCTCATACGCGCAAAAGCTGGCCAAAAATGGCACCCTAGACAAGTCCGGGCACTCGCGGCCTCCTTCTCGAATTCCCGATCGGGAAGAGCTCTGTCTTTGATGTAGGGCTTGCAAAGGACTCCTTCTGATTTTGAGGGTGACACGTGTATTTTTCAACGTTACGCGGTATGTCCTTGGCTTGACCTTCATCAAATATTGCAATGTGCTCTAAACCATCTTGTGGCACATTCTCGGACTTTGGAAAAATGAATGCTTTTGCAAAGCGATGGAGTTATATCAGCAATGAAATGTTATCATATGCGTACATGTTGGGCAACTACCCCGAGCAGCAGCTCCTGACGATGTTGGCATTTCACGCTGGCTTTATGTTGAATGACCAGTACCCATGTATTACTGGCGACAAGTAATGAGAAACTATGCTGAGCCTTGTAGTGTAACAATCTCAATATGACCATTCCCAACGAGATATAGTCGTTGGTGGTGTCTTGTGTTTTTATCCTGATGTTGAAGGAGAGAGTCAAGGTGGATGATACAGAAACAGTGCGAATTGACACGGCTCACTTACACACGCATGCGAGAGCCCCACTTTGATCTGGCCAAGGACCCAATTCCACTTTCAGTGCAACGGCCCAGAGTGCCAGTCCACTGAGAGCCACTGTGTTGCGGGGATCTACATGGACGTTGAACTTTTTTCTTGCCAATACCCAGAATATTGTCTTCCAGTCCATAGTACCATCGAGACTCTCCATTTCCAGTTGATCGTTGCCAGCACCACTACACCTCACCTCTTTTTGCCGCAAAATCAGTCAAGATGGCGGACGACGGTGATATGTTTCTCAACTTTGAGATCGGAGATGCTCCGATCAAGCAGACAGTCAAGTACACAGGTGGCCGGTGGAGGGACAGAGTCAAGGCGCAAAAAGGCGAGAAGGGTGGACAGGATCAGACAAAACAGGCCTCGACAGCTCGACGAGATACCGGTGCCGACTACTACACAAACAGGGGCGCGAAACGCCAACGGACAGAAGATGGCGACTCGGGCAGATTTTCCAAGACCCCACGAACAGGCAATGCCGCCGAGCGAGGCCCGCCGCCGCCGCCGACACATGCCATGAAGACTGGCCTCGTATCGTCGCGACTGTTTACCTCGAATCCCGTTCCCGTAACAGACTTTGAGGAGCTTCCCCAAGCCGAAGAGGCCGAGCCTGCGCAACCTTCGAACGCTCCCCTCAGTGCCGAAGCAGAGAACTTCCTCTCGTTGGGTCTCTCCCGACGAGTATCCCAGCACCTGGCGACGAAGCTCGAGATGAAGTCCCCGACCGCCATCCAGAAGAACACGATACCGCAATTAGTCAAGGAGGATAGTGATGCCTTTCTCCAAGCCGAGACGGGTTCCGGAAAGACGCTAGCATACCTTCTCCCCATCGTCCACAGAATATTGGCCCTCAGTCACAACGAGGACGGTACCCCCAAGGCCACCAAGGTGCACCGCAACTCGGGACTCTTCGCCATCATCCTTGCTCCCACCCGCGAACTCTGCAAGCAGATTGCTGTTGTCCTCGAAAAGGTGCTGCGCTGCGCTCCCTGGTTAGTCTGCACCACGGTAATAGGTGGTGAGAGCAAAAAGTCCGAGAAGGCGCGCATCAGAAAGGGTGTCAACATCCTGATCGCCACTCCCGGCCGCTTGACAGATCATCTCGACAACACAAAGGTTCTCGATGTTGGTACGGTCCGTTGGCTGGTACTCGATGAAGGTGATCGCATGATGGAAATGGGTTTCGAGGACGACATCAAGACTATTGTCAGCAAGATCAGGGCTGGTACACTACAGAAGAAGAACGCCGAGGGTGTGGTTTTGGACGGCGTTCTCCCTTCGAGGAGAGTCACGGTTCTTTGCTCGGCTACCATGAAGATGAACGTCCAGAAGCTGGGCGAGATCAGTTTGGAGGATGCTGTTCACATCACAGCGTCCAAGAGCGACATGGAGAAGGATGCGGAGACTGGTGCGGTTGAGACGGCGTTCTCCGCGCCCGCCCAGTTAAAGCAGGCCGCCATCATTACACCCGCCAAGTTGCGCCTGGTTACGCTTATTGCCCTGCTCAAGTCAACGTTTGCCAGGAAGGGTTCGGTTATGAAGGCCATCATCTTCATCTCGTGTGCTGACTCGGTTGACTATCACTTTGAGCTTCTCAAGTCTACCGCACCGCCTGCTGAGCCCGAGCCCAAGCCTGAAGGCGAAGCTCCCACTAAGCCGAACATCCACATCGAGTCGACCGTCGCGCCAGCAACATACATTACCTCCCCAGCCAACCCCACGGTGATGCTTCACAAGCTCCACGGTTCGCTCGCCCAGCCCGTCCGCAGCGCCACCCTCAAGGCCTTCAGCGAATGCAAGGACCCTGCCGTGCTTATTACCACCGATATCTCCTCCCGTGGTCTTGATGTCCCGGCCGTCGAGCTGGTCATCGAATACGACCCGGCCTTCGCCGTGCCTGACCACGTCCACCGTATCGGTCGTACCGCACGTGCCGGTCGCGCCGGTAAAGCTGTGCTCTTCCTCCTCCCCGGTTCCGAAGAAGGCTACATTTCCATCCTGCCGAAATCGACCCCCATCGCACCCCAGCTGTACGATTCCATCCTCCAAAAGGGCTTCGCCACAAACATCAACGTACCCGGCACCGAGTCCGGAGTTCTCGAAACCGATCGTCAATCCTGGGCCTCCCGCGCCGAGGCTCTCCAACTACACTTTGAACAGCGCCTTCTCGCTCCTCTCCCTGGCGCCACGCCCGTCTTCGAATCCAAGAGCGAGAAATTCGCCGCCTCCAAGCAGGGCAAGAAGGGCAAGAAGGACGCCAAGAATGACGAAAACAAAACCCCTGACAACCCCCTCCTCGTCTCCGCGCGCCAAGCCTTCCGCTCGCACATCCGCGCGTACGCCACGCACGTCCGCGAGGAGCGTGTCTACTTTGACATTACGGCGCTACATCTCGGCCACATGGCCAAGGCGTTCGGGTTGCGCGAGGCTCCCGGTGGAATTGGTGGTGGTGTCTCGAGGAGGACGCACAGGCCGGTGCAGCCGGGTGATAAGACGAACAAGACGAGCAAGTCTGTGGGCGATGGTAGTACCGCTAGGAGGCCGAAGAAGGATGATGATGATGAGAGGGACTTTGGAGCGGCGGATGAGGATGCGGGGAGGAGGATGAAGGAGAAGATGAAGATGATGATGGGCAATATGGCTAGTGAGTTTAACTTGGGCTAAGAACGGGTTGTTGTGGCTGGATGGATTGGGATAGGATAAAAGGTCATAGAAAGGATGGACGATGGAAGGAATGGATCAAAGTGCATTATCAGTCAGATCAAGGTACTAGGAGCATATACCCCAGGAGAGAGTATGGATGTGGATGTGGATGTGGATGTGGAAATGGGAATGCAATGAAAGCTAGATATATTCCTTTGTTCAAACTGGCTGGTGGTGTGGATGCATGGAGTGGCTGGKTTGTCTTTTTTTTTTTTTCTATTTGCTGGTGATGGCGCACATTGTGTTCTTTGCATGAATGTTTGATCAAAGGCACAAGGTCATTCCAAGCTTATAAGTGGGCATATTGCACAGCCAATCACACAAAAAAAAGCCCGCGTGGCGCAATTGGTTAGCGCGTCAGACTTTTAAGAAGCCTGTAAAAGGGCCTTCTAAGCCATCTGAATGTTGCGAGTTCGAGTCTCGCCGTGGGCGATTCTTTTTGCACTTTTTTTTTCTGCTTTTTCTTTTCAAGTTTATACCAAGCTATTTTTTCCTCTCTCTCGTTCACCAGCTCTTGTTTTTTACCTTCCTTTGACAGCTTGGAAATCCTTGTGGAGCGTTTAACTGTTCCTCTGAATGTTATCTCCGCATGGACGTCATATATGTGTCTGTCTCGATACATGCAAGATTGTAGACATCATTTCCCTTTTTGTTTTTTGTACATCTTTCCTCGATGCAAGCGAACATGAACGTTCAAATCCCATTTCCTCCCAAAAGCATGAACCAGGACCGTCCACAGACATCAACACCATAAACACATTATCCCCCTTCATAGCCCCCTCAACCCCCAATCCGGCAACACACCAGCTATATGTTTCCCCAATAAATCATCATAGATAGCGCTCCCACCCGGTAACCGATGAATTAACCCTCTGATCCACTCCAAATCCTCCCTTTCCTCTTTCTCCTGCCGTTCCCTGGTCAAGATTACCTCTAGCAACGACCCCACCCCCACTGGCCCAGGAGAAGGCCCAGAAAACCTCCTCCGATCCTCTAAAGGTACCTTCGCAAGTACATCCACCATGGCGCACGCGACATCAAAGACCTTTTCCGTCAACCCGACGCCGTGCACGCGGATACTTTCCAGGGGCAAGGAGTTGGTAACTTGGACGAGCTCGTGAGCGATGGAGAGGGGGTGGTGGTAGGTTAGGGATTCCTTGATGGTAGCAGGGGCGGAAGGAGACGGAGCAGGACGGGGAGGGGGAGGGATCAATAACCCGACGCGCAAGCGGATCTGCCAGAGGATCACGCGCAGCCAGAGTTGGGTGATTTTCAGGTTGGCGATTTGGGTTGTGTGGAGCTGGCTGGTGGCTGTCGTCGTCTTTGGGAAGGGAGGCGGCGGTGGTGGTGGAGGGGAAGCAACACACCCCGAACCCATCAGGTGTCCATCTGGCGACATGGACGGGAGGGAAACCGGACCCGGACTAGAAGAACCCGGACTAGGACCAGGCACCGCCTCCGCAATCGCTCTTTCCACCACCTCCAACGGCCCCGCCACCATTGCCGGACTCCCAAATGCGCTCGAGGTCACTGTCACCTCCTGATTCAGCAACGCCATAAACCCCGTATCCAACGGCCTGAACAGCGCCACCAAGCAAGCCAGCCCTGCAAACTCCTCCGGGTTGGCGCGGCAGAATTCCAGCGATGGCGTGCTGGGCGTAATCTGCAGCGTTATTGGCCTCCGATACCTGATCCCATGCGACCTTTCGCTCACCAGGAGCACCCAAAATAACCTATCCGCTAGCGTTTTCCTCACCCGCGACATCTCACCCCTTCTTTCTACCTCTTCGTCTTCTGTGCCTTCTTCTTTTCCAGATCCAGAATCATCACAACCCACCCTCAAAACAACCCACAGCGTCGTTGCCTCCCTCAACCAGAAAAAGGCTTGAGAGTGATGAAACAGCACCGCGTGACAGGCGTACAAGAAAAAGGTAATCAATACCCTTTCCAATGTCGGGGCAAACCGTTTTTGTGTACCTGTACCTGTACCTGTGCCCGAAGCCAAAAGTTGACGATGGTGGCTGGCTTGTGCTTCTTCGAATAACAGACGGCCGTAGACGGAGTTGGAGTGCGGGATGCCGATGGAGGTGAAGAGACAATCGGATGGGTGTTCGATTTGGAGGAGGGTTAGGGCGCACAGGGAGAGAAGTAAGGTTTGGGCTTCTTCGGCACCTCTGTCATCTAGAAGTAGGGGTTGGCTGAGCTGGGGGGGGGAAGAGACGTGGAGGAGGTGGTTGATGTAGGAAGGCGTGAGGATGGGAATGGTGGGGTAGAGACGGGAGAAGAAGCGGGTGATGCAGTGGTCAAGTACTGGCTTGGGAAGGGGGTTGAAGTGTTGCTGTTGTTGATGATGATGGTGATGCTGCTGCTGCTGGGTCTGGTGAGGAGAGTTGGCTGATGCTGCATTGCCGGCGAGAGGGTAGTTGACCAGACTCTCGGGGCTGGCTGGGAGTTGGGTGAGGGACCATGTCGTTGTTGTTGTTGTTGTTGTTGTTGTTGTTGTTGTTGTTGTTGTTGTTGTTGTTGTCGTTGTCGCTCCTGTTGAAAGTGTGGTTATAGCTGGTCCCAGTCCAGGCTGGGCATGAGACCGGGGCGATAGCACATGTGTTTGTGGCTGGGGTTGGAGTTGAGGGTAATGTCCTCCATAACGACTTCCACTTTGATGACACTCAATCACCCTCTCACTCCGAAGACATTGATCCTCCAATCCGACACCGATGCACCTCTGACACGGCCTCGATTCGCTACATCCCTTTTGCAGTCTTCTGCATCGCTGACAGGCCTTGGACACCTGGGCTCTCTTCTTTTGCCTTCGTACTGGACCTGGACCTGAACAGGAAGATGTTGCTGAAGGGATGTCACCGTGATTCGACGGCTTTGACGCTACCGCATTGGATGAGGAAGAAGAGCTGCTTGTGGGTGCGGGTACGGGTTGAGCCGAATGGCCAGCAGTTGCAGTAATAGTCGCAGCCGCAGGAGCGGTTCCCTCCACGGGGACATGTCGGTTGACGAAAGCGCCATCGTCATAGTCATTCCCACCCATGTCGTCGCATATCGCCTGATAGCGGCGTCCTATTCTCCCATGGTGCGTCTCAAGATGCCGCCGGTGCCGGTCCTGCCCTCTTCCCGTCTCGTCCCTTATCAATAACTCGATCGAAGGCGTGCCTCTTGGTTTTGGTCGCAAGGCACACACGCGAGACCTGCGAGGATAATTTTTTTTTTGCCCGAACTCTGCTACGGTCCGTTCAATTTGCCTGGCAAGAATGGTGGTGGAAAAAGGAAAGAAGACCGGAGATTCGCAGTCTAGAATCGGACATGGTGATGGATGACCTAAATGTCGTCGCTCCAATGACACCCTGCCCTTCGCTTCAACTTTTACGGCATCATACCCGCTATATTCACTTGGCACTAGCCTATAAAGAGGCACTAAGTCGTTTGAAAAGAGGAACAGAGCGGCTGCCTAGAAAGTGAGGCAAGATATGGTTTTGGTCTTCAAGTAGCCATACACGACATCAACAGCTACCTCTATTGACTCTCTGGTAAACATTCGTTTTCACATGTTGGTGTGACTTCACTTCGCCATCATGGGCTTTGCTCTTCGCAAGCCATAACATTCCACTTTCGAGCGGTCATCGAGTCCGAACACCACGACCGGACGAGGTTACTTACCCCCAAACTTGACTTCAATTCACTGCGAACGATCTCAAGACACTCACAATTCATCATAGGCTTTGACCAAGAAACGAGAATCCAAATGCGCCAGAGGTATCATTAACTCGCTGTCAATCAGGGAAACAGACTGTTACACAACTCCATCCTTTAAGCCTCGATTTCCTTCCCCTCATGACTCTGCGTCTCCTCAAGCGACAGGCTCTTCTCGCCATGACTCTGCAAGTCAAAAGGATCAACTTTGGTCTTCGCGAACTTCCTCGCGGTCACCTTCTTCTCAAACAAGACGTCCAACTCTGCATATGTCCTCCCCTTTGGCTCCGGCACTCTAAAGAACACCCAAATAGCCGACAACAAGCAGCTACCCGCCCAGAAGAAGGCCGTCCTAGCACCCCAATTCCACGCCGTCGAGCTCAGCTGGTAATTCGTCATTACATTGACAAAGATATTGCTAGCATTGTACGCCGCACGGGCAAGCACGATGGTCTTGGCCTTTAGACGAGTCGACGACAGCTCAGAAATGAGACAGTACGTCACCGGGCCGACAGCAAAGTCGTATACGAAGGTGAAAGCGATGAGCACGCCGCCGATGGCCCACACGGAGGCCGCGTTCCCGCCAAAGGAGAGACCGCCGACGATGATCAGCAGACAGAACTGCGCGCAGAGACCGCCAAAATGGATGCGTCGTCGACCGACGCGCGACATGAGGAACCACGACCCGGCGGTGCCAACCATACCGAGGGCATACTGGCCCATGGAGAGGGAGAACGAGTTGCTCGGGTCCATGCCGGCTTGCGTGAGGAAGTAGGAGAAGTATCCCATGAGGTTTTGGCCGCCAAGGGTCTGGACAAGCCAGATGCCCACGACAATTTCCGTGCGGCGGAGGTCAATGCCCCTGAAGCAGTCGCGGAAAGTGACACCTTCCTTCAACTGCTTCTCGAGCTCATTCGTATGCTCAATCATGGCCAGCGTCTCATCCACGTTGAAGCCGGGCTGATTTCTCGAGGTCAAACGGAGCAGTGACTGCTTGGCCTCCTCCCTCCTGTTATGTCGGACATACCACCAAGGCGACTCGGGAGCAAAGACGAGCCCGGCGAGGATGGGAACCGGCCACACCCACTGCACGCCAAAGGGGATTCTGTACGCCCATTGATCGGTCCGTCGCACGGAGCCCTTGTTGACGGCGGCGGCGAAGAACTGGCCAATGACCCAGCACATGTTGATGAAGGTTGTCAGGTACGGGCGAAGCACCATCGGCGCAACCTCGGAGGCATAGGCGGGTGTAACGCTCTGGAAGACACCCCAGGGGATTCCTGTTTGGTTCGGACCGACCGAAGGTCAAGTGGTCAGCATACAACGTTGACCTTCCATCAAGCATACCTTTCGAAACTATATGTTGGCCCCTGTGAAGGGACGGTCGGTACATCCATGAGTCGGTAGAGACAAGCTTGTAAGTACACTCACCGCAAAGAATCTCCCCAACCACCAACACCTTGACATTTGGCGCAAAAAACAGGACAAAGATAAACGCAATCATCAACACCAGACTCGCAATCGTTGTGTTCTTGTACCCAATCCGATCAGCCGCCCATCCCGCAAAGATCAAGCCAAAGATCTCTCCGGCTCTTGCCCCGTTGGACAGACCGGACTGCCAAGCAGCGGAAACGGCGTACTTGCCCGTGGCCGGATTGAGCTCGCCGAATTTCTTGTTGAAGACGGGAGAGGCGTATAAACTCCCCAAGAGGGCGAGGTCGTAGCCTTCCATGATCAGGGTTGAGGAGAGTAGGACGGACCAGCCGATGGCTTTGGGGTAGAGCTTGATGGCGCGGAGGAGCGTCATTTCGTGTTCGGTGTCGGCGGCGTGTTTGGCTTCGACGAGGACGACATTGTCCTGGGCTTGGGCTTGGGTTTGGGGGATAGTGGTGGTGGTGGTGGTGGTGCCCGCCTCTGTGGTGGCCTTTTCAGGCGAGGCGGAAAGGGGCTCTTGGTCCGCCATTGTGGTGGAGGAGTGCTGACCTCGGCCAAATATTATGAAGAAGAAGATGATGATTCACGATGAAGAGATGAGAGAATATACAACTTCCAAAAGAGCTTGTGAATGGAGAACAAAAAATGCAAAGAAAGGAAAGAATGGCAAAACGGGACCGGAAGTCGTGCGCCTTTATGTGTGTGCAATCGCAGGCATCGTGATCCAGCATCAAGGGAGGAAATATTCCCAAAACGGGTCGAATAGATGGTGTTAGTGGTCTGCTCTGCTGGTAGGTGGATCGTCATCGGCAATGCCAGCCTCGGTCCTCCGTCCTTCGGGTATGACAGCCATGGTTGCTCCGTACCCAAACCTGACCAGAAGAGAGTGATGTCAAGCTTGCCGGGATTGAAGAGATCTATAGTTCAACCTTAACCGCTACCATCCAAAGTGACGACACATTCCACACATCACCTTGTCGAGAAGGGAATGTTCTGCGGCATATTCTATGGTAGATGGCTTGTCATATATTGTGATGTTTGGAGTTTGACAGACAGACACCGGATTTTGGCATGTCTTCGGTGTCGTATCATCCTCACTCGAGGGGGGAAAAAAGAGTGGACTTTTCGCCGTCGCTTGTCCTACGCCCAGCCACCATTCCCCGTTCCCCCGCTCCCCACGTTTCCAATCCCACAGGTCTCGAATCCGGGGTAAGGGGAGGGGATCTCGTTTTCTCCGTGTTGCGCGTTTTGCCCCGGCACATGGCAAACTTTTCCAGATGAGCCAGACTGCTGGGCCGGTGTGAATTATGGCTGTCAAAGAAAGCCAATAAAGTTGAGGGGAGAGGTCCAAGCTATTGACGTCTGTGGATTTGAATGTCAAAGAAGAATGGGGTTGCATTGGCGACAACAAGGGTGTCGGAGTTCTTGGGCCCTTTGATCGTGTCAACGACACTCACTTTGGAGCTGAGGGTAGTTGAGCCAATAAGACTCTTTAGGTCATAGCTTGGCTACGTTGAGGGTACTTGGAGCGTATCATCAACTACACCCTTAGCTACTCTTCTTGTGCAATAACCGTTAGTGCCTTTGTACCTCCGAACTCTCAAAAGTGGTAACCAAGATCTTGGAGACGACAAGGAAGTCGGAGATTGAAATACATTGATCAAAGACTGGCAATTAATCACGGTCCCAACACCAGGAAGTTCATTCAACCAGGCGAAGGGATGGACCGCGGCAATATCTTCACGGCGCCAGAGCTCCGACTTCAATACGGACACTCCGACATTTCTATCCGGTGGAATCCTGGCTAGCCGAAAGTCTGCTGTTGGTCTCGCTGATAAGGGTTTTGTTTACTCCTGGCTGCTGATCATCCATGTCCTTTTTGGATAAGTAGTGTAGAGGTAAGATCGTACCTCTCTCTCTCACGGCGTTGTGCGAAGATCATTCTAGGAAACTTCCTCTCTCTTCAACCGTTCCTCTTCATCTGTGCTCAAGCAGGTGAGGTCAGATTCTCCTCCTCATTAACTGTCTTTGTAACATACACCTAGAGAGTTCATCACCTCGAAACCTTTGTTCACTTACTTGGTCGTTCTCTACCTCCACTTCATCTGTTTTGGTCGATGACAAGAGCCTGATCGCACTGTGAGTATCTCGAATCAGTCATGATAACGGGTCTTCGATCTAACAACGTGAAACACAGCAGGATAGGACTCAATCAAATTGAGCTTAAGCCCTAATTCACCATGGGTTCCGTAAACGAGACCTCCCTGTGCATGGGCAAGACTCCCTGGTGGAAAGAAGCCGTATTCTACCAAGTCTACCCAGCTAGCTTCAAAGACACCAACAACGACGGCTGGGGTGACATCCCCGGCCTCATCGCCAAAATCGACTACCTCCACGACCTGGGCGTCGATTGCGTGTGGCTGTCTCCCATGTTCGAGTCCCCTCAAAAAGACATGGGCTACGACATCTCCGATTACCAAGCCGTCTGCTCCCGTTACGGCACCCTCTCCGACGTCGACGACCTGGTCGCCGCCTGCCACGCCCGCGGCATGAAACTGATCCTCGACCTAGTCGTCAACCACACCTCCGACCAGCACCCCTGGTTCCAACAATCGCGCTCCTCCAAAACCAACCCCAAGCGCGACTGGTACATGTGGAAGCCGGCCCGCCACGATACCGACGGGAACCGTATGCCGCCCACCAACTGGCGCAGCTACTTCGCCGGTCCCACCTGGACCTGGGACGAGCTGACCCAAGAGTACTACCTGCACCTGTACCACACTTCGCAACCCGACCTGAACTGGGAGAATGAGGAGTGTCGTAAAGCCATCTACGACGAAGCCATGCGCTTCTGGCTCGACCGCGGCGTCGACGGCTTCCGCATCGACACCGTCAACAAGTACTCCAAGCGCACCGACTTTCCAGATGCGCCGGTCACCATGCCGGGCGAGACGGACCAGCCCGCCGCGGAAATGTGGTGCAACGGGCCGCGCATCCACGAGTTCATCCGCGAGATGAACGAGCAGGTGCTGGCGCCTTCCCATGCTGTCTCCGTGGGCGAGCTGTCCAACACGCCGCTGCCGAGCCAGGTCCTGCCGTATGTGTCGGCTGCGGCCAAGGAACTGGATATGGTGTTTGAGTTTAGTACCATTCGCCTGGGCACGGGTGGGCCGTTTCATGGCAAGTATTTGTATAGAGAGTTCCCATTGTCAGAGCTGAAAGCGTGTGTGGCGACATGGCAGCAGTGGCTGGAGGGGACGGACGGGTGGCACACGGTGTTTTGTGAGAATCATGATAACGGAAGGGCGGTGTCAAGGTTTGGAGATGATTCCACGGTGGAATTGTGGGAGGCGAGCGCGAAAACTATTGCGCTGTGGCAGGCGACGCTGACGGGGACGATCTTCTTGTATCAAGGGCAAGAGATCGGCATGGTCAATATGCCAAAGGAGTGGCCGATCGAGCAGGAGTATAAGGATGTTGAGAGCTTGAACTTTTACAAGGAGGTAAAGGCGTCTGGGGATGCAGAGATGATAAGAAAAACGGAAGAGGGTTTAAGGATCCTGGCGAGAGATCACTCGAGGATACCGATGCAGTGGGATGCCTCGCCCAATGCGGGCTTCACGTCTGCTGGAGTGACGCCGTGGATGAGGGTGCATGATGGATTCAAAGATCTGAATGTAGAGAAGCAAGAGGGAGACGATGAGTCAATTCTTGGGTTCTACAAGAAGATGCTGAAGTTGAGGAAGGAATACAGCGGGCTGTTTGTGCATGGTTCATTCAGACCTGTACTGCAAGAGGACGAGACACTATTTGTTTACGTCAAGGACGATCAGGACAAGAGGATGAAGGCGCTAGTCGTAATGAATTTCTCTGGAAAGCCGGCTAGCCTTCAAAAGCAAAATCTCGATGTGGCAGCTACGCTGGGATGCAAGCATGGGGAGGAGCGGCTGTTAGTAACTACCTTGAAGGAGAAGGATATGTCTAGGATGGAAGCTGGCACATTGAAGCCATGGGAAAGCAGAGTGTATCTGAGCTATCAAGAGTAGATGAGCACCGTGTCGAGATAAAATCCAAGATCCTTACCTACCAACATCGGGAGATCATATTTCGTTCAGAGAAGTGATGTTGTGATGCAATGTCACTTCAGTGTTCATCTTGATCCAACGATTTGCCTCCATGTACTCACTGACACAAACCAAAAGTAGCGAGAGCTACCAAACAGACAGATGTCTTCTCACACTTAACTGAAACCGTTATATTGGTGATCAAGAGCTCCATTCAAAATGCCAATGCGGGCAGTTCTTGGAAGATGAAATATTTACAGTCTTTCGTACAATTTCAAAATTGTAGCCAAATATTACGATTTTCCCAGCCTAATTAACGGTTAGCAAATCCCAGAGCTAGGGGCGTAAAATAGCCAACTTCTGTAACCTCCTCATCTTCCCAACCAACTACAATCCTGAACCTGATTCCGTTCCTCTCTTTGTACCTCCCTTTGTTTCAACACCAACCATTATCATCAACAGACAAAATAATTCCCCGCCACCACTTCCCCCAGTCCCAATGTCCTCTCAAACCCGTCCTGGTCCCATCTCATCCTCTTCGCCAATCCCAAATCCTCCCCCTCCTCCTCCTCCTCCTCCTCTCCCTCCCCACCACTATCCAACCCCAAAACCTCCCTCACTTTCTGCCCCGTCACACCCTCTGGTTGCTCCCAGCACAAGAACACATAGCGATGGGGACTACTCAACCCCGGCGGTTTCGGCCCCATATATCCCACCACCGGCTTTGTCCTCCTCTCCCCCCTGGGGTGACTTGTTCCCTCACTTCCCGGTCCGGCCTCCTCATCCGCCGTCAAATAGATGTACCCCTCATCAACATCCAACTCCTCTGTCACCAACCTCAGATCCGCCTCCAGCGAGTGCAAAATCGGTCCCAAGACAGGAAAACTCGGAAACGGAGGGTCGAGATCGAGACAGATGACCATGTAATGGGGGATTTGGCCGGCGGCGTTGCTGGCTTCCGAGCCTCTCCTCGAATGACCCCCAGAAGAAGAGGGGGAGGAGTGGTGGCTGGAGACGGGACTGAGGTCGCAGTTGGGTAAAGTAATGTTGGAGAGAGCAGTAGCGGCGATGGAGTAAGAGGGGGGCAGGGCGGCAGCGTCTTTGGTGAGGGGTGTGCCTGGAGTGGAGACGGTGGTGGGAGAGGGGGAGCCGGGGAAGTGGATCCGGAGGGAAGCGCGGGCTGGTCGGGAGGGGTTGGCTTTGGCGAGGACGGAGAGGGAGGTGAGGAGGGTGGTTATTGACGAGGCTTGTTTCGGCATAGTGGTGGTGGTTTTGGATGGTGGTGAGTTGTTGATAGGTACCTCTAGGCTAGGCGTTCTTGGTGTTTTGCCGTGGTGGTGGTGGTGGTGGTGGTGGTGGTGGTCGTGGTTTCTGGTTGTTTGTAGGTTGGGGAATGCTGGACCAATGATGTAATCGATGGAGATGAATTACGCAGATCTGCGGTATGGTGTTGAATATTTCAAGATGTCAAGCCCCTTGACAGGCGTTACGTATGGACCGGGTTGAGATGTCGTTTGTTGGAGATATCAACGGCCAATGCCTGCAGTATTTGGTGATCCGATATGGCAAAGAATAGAGGAGTGGGGGAGAGAGGGCAATCTAATATCATGCCTTGACACTGGAAAGGAAGTCTGAAATATTGGAGGTGCTGATTCCGATACCTGGTGAGACAAGCTTACCGAGATATTCCGCGTTACCCTCGGGCGTTCTCTTCTTCCTTCCATTCAGATTATCGTCGAAATAGCCGTATGGAAGGACTGATACAGTATGGGGTGATAATGACTGACTTCTTACGGGTATGTACGTATAGAGGAGAAACCGCCAACGGGCAACGTCTACCCCATCATACCTATTACCCCTTACCCCTTACCCCATACCCCATACCCCGCTCGCTTTCTTCCTTATTTCTTTCCCTTAAGTCTGCCTATCTGGGGAATGTCGGTCTGATCTGACATGGAAGCTTGACATTTGAAAAGTCTAGGGCAGTCCAGCCGTCGGCCCCGGCGTTTTCCATGTTACCTTTGTGGGGTTAGCGGCGGTGTTCTCGTCGATTCGACGATCAATGGCTCGGCAAAAGCTGGGCAAGCTGGGGTAAAGCCGCTGGTTGGAGATGGAAGCAACGGGAGCGAGGGGAAGAAAACAAAAAAAGGAGGACCGGAAGGGGGTGCATCAGGTGACGTTGGATCCACGTAACGGTAATTGCAGCTTGCAATATCCGATCGAGGAATGTGTCGCGTGGTTTCCCGGGGAGGCGTGTGTCGGTCTGAATAAGAATCGTCTGTTTTCTTCGCTCCTTTCCGCCGTAGAGCGTGTCTGCTGACGATAGTGGTTCGGTATTTCTTCGTTGTTACCGACCATGGACAGTCCAATACCGCTTGTTGTGGTTGAGAAGGCCGTCACAGCTTGTGATCGGGGTTACAATACTTTAGAAACATATTTAACCGGAGTCCATTAGAGATTCTTCCATCCAACAACTGCCTCAAGACTATGGTAGGTTCAGAGCAGGTGTGGTAACGACACGCTTTGAGGCGAGGTGTAACGTACTGACTGTGGCGTGTTAGGTTATTCTTGTGACCATTGAATTGCCTGTCTAGCGAGAAGTCTATACATCAATTGCAACGGGATGTCCCTTGAGCCGGGGGCCAGACGGGACCAGAGCAGGCTAAAGGTGCGTTAGGCGGCTAATCAAAGCCCTAACGGAAGTACCTGGAATTCAGCGAAGACAACAGCTAAAGCGCTGTATCTTAGCTACTGGCTGTGCACTTCTCTTATCATGTCCGCATCTGCTATCAAGACACCTACTGCAGGTATACCCAAGCTGCAGAAGACACTCGGCCATCAACATCAACAACAGATGATTGACAAGAACCAAAATTGGTCAACTCATTCATCGCGATACTATTCCTAACCCCATTTCTTCTCTTTCTCTAGCAAACCTCCCCCCGATTCAGTCCCATGCCTCTTCTTCCTGCGCGCCTTCCTATGCCCTAGTACACACGTAGTATCCCGGCCACAAGTGATCGCAGTCAATCTATTTCCACAAAGACCATCAGTTAGCATGGAAACAACACACACGATCTGCAGCTCGCCGTCATCTTGTTTATTTACCCCTGGATTGAGTTTGTAACTTGATTGAGGATTTCTCATGTTAGCTTCCAATGTCAACTCTCCAGTGGAAGAAAACCAAAGAGAAAAAGCGGGGGGGTTGGAACTCACAAATCCAACAACAACAATCCATTCCTATTCGCAATATCCCTACAACTATCGTCGTTGGTAATCTTATCGTATGCCCTGCCTAGATTGTGGAATCGTTATGATGTGCAAGTCAGCACGTGCACGATCCCGTCTTCTTCAGACCGCGAGTCGACAACTGAGAGAAAAAAAAAAAAAAAAAAAAAAAAAAAAAAAAAAAAAAACTAACAGCTCTTCGAAGTCCCCGGCACCACCGGCCCCGGCGCATTTCCATTCCCATTCCCACCACCCGGCACCGCCGTCACCGTACTCGTCACAGTATACGTAGTCACCTGTCCCGGCTTTGTGACCGTAGCCGTAGCCGTCGCCGTCACAGTCGGCGGCGCTTTCGTATCCGTTATCGTCTTGGTAGCCGTAGCCGTCGCCGTACTGTAAACAATACTCGTCAAAGTATCAATAGAGGTACTCGTAGTAGTCACCAGCGTCACCCTCGTGCTCGTCAACGTCTTGACACTCGTAAGAGTCTCGGTCTCGGTTTGAGTCGAAGTGACAATGGTTGTTAAAGTAGCGATACTGTAGCTGTAGGTTGTCAGAGTAGCTGTCACTGTGGCTGTGGCTGTGACTTGTTTGGTGTTGGTGATGTAGACTGGGACCGTGGTGGTTACGGGCTTGGTCTGCGTTTGCGTTTGGGTGCTGGTCACGTAGACGGGAAGGGCGGTGGTCAACGTGTTGGTTTTCGTGAGGGTCACGGACAGGGTGTTGGTGGTGTCGATTATGTTGGTTGAGGTGGTGAGGATTACGGAGGTGTGGGTTATGCCGGTGAGGGAGGTTGCGATGATGGTGGAAGTCGTACTGAAGGTGGCTGTTGTTGTTGCTGTTGCGGTGGCGGTGATGGGGATGGTGTTGGTTGCTATTGCTGTTGCCGTGGTTGTAGTTGTGGTTGTAGTAAATGTGGTAGCGGTGACGGGTACCGTGGCTGTCACCGGGACGGTGTAGGTTACGTTGACGGTATTTGTTGAGGTTGTTACAACCACTGAGGTTATGGTCCGAATCACACCCGTCGTGATTGTAGCTGTTGACGTGGTTATGGTTGTGAGCGTCAACGTGGAAGTGGCCGTGGCCGTCGCCGTGACTGGTACGGTAGCCGTGATAGGCACGGTATTCGTCACATTTACCACACTCGTGGACGTCGTTAAGACCACCGAGGTCTGGGTAACCCCTGTAGTAGCCGTGGCAGTTACCGTCCTCGTAGCCGTCGTCCCACCCGCCGTAGTCGTAACCACCGACGTAGCCGTAGCCGTGATCGTGGCCGTGGCCGTTGCCGTCGTGGAGATGGTCGCCGTCGCCGTTGTAACCGACGTTGTCGTCCTCGTAGTCACCGAGATGTACGAGGCAGTACTCGTAGTCGTAACCGTCACCGTCCCGCAAGGCTCCCCGGGCCCGGTCGAGGGTGGTGAAGTGACCGGCGGCACTGAGTTCGTCGACGAAGAAGTCCCGGACTCAACACCGCATATCCCAAAATCCGACTGACACCCAGCCCCACAGTAATCAGCTGTCCCGCCACAAAATCCGTGCTCCGAGCAGCAGTTGCCGAAGCGGGATCCCAGACAGGTAACCCCGTTCCCACACGTGCCGTCGGTACTGACTGTCCTGTCTGGGCTCGTCGGCGTAGGCGGCTCAGCGGTGCTAGTGGCCGTTCCGTCCACGCAGTAGTCGTACCCCACCGTGAGCTGGGAGCAGCTGGTTATATCGGGGTTGGACTGGAGGAATTGGGAGACAGTTATCCCGTTGGCGGCGGCGATGGTGGCACAGGTGTCTCCGGCCTTGGCTTTGACTGTTCGGTTGCATCCCGTTCCTGTCTGAGCGGAAACAAAACCAATGTGGTGGGAGATTGTCGCCAAGGTTATCACAAGTACCCTTAGCAACAAAGTGAAGGGACCCATAGCGGCAGGAGTTGAAGGAAGGAGGTGTGTGCCGTAGGTTGATTGCCGTTGGCTCTCCGTCCCACAATTGTTAGTGGTGATCCCTCACCTCACTCTATCTTAATCCAGTGTGATACGCCCGAAAGAACTCCTCATATGAAAGGAGGCCAGATAATCATTGCCATACTTGCTCGGGGGTTATCACTCTTATATCACTTCGCATGCCATTCCCCGAGTCTTCCTCGTCCAAAGTTAAACCCAGCCATGATGCCGTGGTCTAGATTTACCGGCTTCACACCACGTCTTTCCCCTCCTCGCTACCTGAAATGGCCAGCCCCTGCCGATGAAACAGGAATTTAACAACAGGGTAACCATCGTCGAACTTGGACGACAGCAATGGTGCTATTCCGTGGGCTGGAAAATGGCAAGTCTGTAAGGTGAGTCGGAATGGTAACCGGAGCTTGTTACGCTGAGTTGTCGCCATAGATTCAGGAATTGGGAAATCGATATTTTTGGCATAAGTTCCAGAGTCAGCTCGGCCACAATGGTGCTGGCCGGAAATTGGGAATATGGATAAACTCAAGCTTTAGAGGTTCCCATTCGCGGATGTCACGGTTCGCTTCATCCCGCCCTCGTTTATCTTAATTGCTTATACATGCAAAGGCTCATACAATGTTGTATTATCTGCTACCTTTATGAAAGCTTGACCTAGTAGGTACGATGTTCGGTAAGTGGCGTGAAAGTTCACGTAGAGTTGGAATCCACCAAGTACGTTACCAAGGTACGGCAAGTGTTGTGCCTGGGAACGAAAGATCCCGGTAACTGGAACGTTGCTAGTGTTCTTGTTCTTGTACTGGTTGCTCCTAGATGTTACCAGACGCGTACCAGTATGGGCAGGTGTGTAAGACCCGGGAGAAGTTTGTTGGGCTGAGAACCAAAGGCAACAAGCCATAATCAACACCAACAAAACGACCAAGGCTCACTGAAAACCCAAAAATCACAATCAGGCCCTACGCACAAAAACCTCCAACCCACTCTGCACTACAAAGAAGGACGCAGTAGCCTTCAACTCCTGCCCCGGATGCGTCAGCTCAAACCTATAATCCCTCAACAGTCTCGGAACGACTTTGTTGATTTCCAACAGCGCCAAGTTCCTTCCAATGCACAGATGACTTCCACCTCCAAACTGTTTCCTTTTTGTTAGCATATTTCCTCTTCAAGGCACAGCAGCTCGGGAGGTAGGTAAGGTAAGGTACTCACCTGAAACATATACCTCTCCATCCTCCTCGCCTCCTCCTCACTCTCCAGCCACCTCTCCGGCCTCCACTCATCCGCATCCTGCCCAAAGGTTACTTTATCACGATGCAGCACCCACCCATTAACAGCAATGCTCGTGCCACCAGGGAAGAAGTAACCATCAAGCTCTGCGCCCTCTGGAGGAACAAACCGGGTGATGTTTAGTCCCACGGCGGGACGGAGGCGCATGGCTTCTTTGAGACACGCTTGTAGGTAAGGCAAGGACTGGGCTTGGTTCCAATTCAGGTTGCCGGTGGCGGGGATGACACCCGTGGCAACGGCCCATTGGATCTCGTAGAGGATGGATTGGTAGGTGAAGGGGGAGGAGAGGACGTGGTAGAAGAAGGATTGCATTGTTGAGGCGGTGGAGTCAGACCCGGCGAAGCTGTTGCAACGAAACAAAGTTAGAAAAAATCAGTCATCATCACTTTTTTTTCTAACGAAGATAAAGAGGGAATTGGGCAGTTAGCAACTCACATAGCACCATGCGCAACAGCAAAGACATCCCCCACGCCAAATTTTTCCGGAGATTTCAGATGCCCCAGGATCGAACTAGCCATCAAATCCTGCCTAGTATCGCCCGTCTGCAGCACCGCCGTGTCCTTGTTGAAAGGTTGTCTCCGACCCATCTCCTCGAGCGCCATGCGCGTGATCGGAGCATTCTTGGTGCTCAACCACGGGATGAACCGCCACAGTGGGTTCTTTCTCAGCAGGTGATCCAGCTCGGGTACCTGTCCCACGATGCCGTTGTACGTCTGGGACTTGTCGATCGTCTTGATGGCGTTGTCAACATCCCGGCCCTGTGCGAGGAATCCAAAACTCCTGCTGAAGGCCACCTCCCCGAGGACGTCAAAGGCAAAGTAGTGGAGGTAATCGCCCAAGTCAAACACGCCCTTGTGTTGCGCAATGTGTTCGTCCATCTTGCGCACCAAGAGCTCGATGGTGTCGTCGATGAAGGGACTCAGCTGCTGCATGGCAGCCATGCTGTAGGGCACGTTGACCACTCTCTTCTTTTGGGCATGGACATCTTCTCGTATCTCGGTGAAGACGTCGGGGTTTTCGGCCGGTGGGAAGACACTGTAGAAGGGCGTCTTGAAGAAGCGCTTGCCGGCGCTCAAGAGGGTCCTTGCTGCTTCAGGTGATGCTAACGAGACCTCATTGGGGGCGATCCTCACGACAGGACCGTACTTGCGATGAAGTTCGATGTGATCGATGTGTGTTCGGCCCCTGGCTGTGGAGAGGACCTTCCATAGACGCGAACAGGAGGCCAGGAAGGGACCGGGATATTTGCGTAGTGGAGAGGCGTAGCGTTTGTAGGCGGCACGGATGACGATGGCGAATAGGAGGATGTAGAGCCAGTAGCTGGCAAGCACAGTAGCGGTCGTGACTACAACCACTCGTGTCGGCGACACTTTGCCATCTTTGACCATTAGCACGACACCCATGGTGAGGATCCTATCGTGAACCACCGATGGTGAAGGACTTGTCGAAAAAAAAAAAAAAAAAAAAAAAAAAAAAAAAAAACTAACTCCCTTAGACTGTAGTAATAACAGTAGCAGGATGACAACTGTTGAAGTTGACTGCTGCTGCTAATTCTGTGAGCTTATATCACATGGAAACAGGTAGAGGACATGACTGATTGAACAGGAAGTGGTAGGCGAGATCCTATATCACTGATATCCAGGTACCTAGAGGGGCTCTCATGGCTATAGGGAAGCCGGTAACCATCCCTTCTCTCACAACGGCATGTTGGGAAACATCTGCCGAGGGAGAAGAGGAGATGGTTGAGACTTCTGGCAAGGGCGGGCGGTTGGACGAACCATTCGATGAACCCCGTACACTTTGTCACTTGCCATTGGTGACCGTTGAAAGTGTGGATATCATTTGAGGTTGGTCGATCAGCCACAAGGAGGAGGAAAGGCGGGGATTTGGGATAGTTCCATCAGCGACAAAGCATTTCGGCGATAATATTAGACAGCGAGCGTCGTCGTACACATTCAGCCCAGGGTCTTGAAGGGTGAAATGTGGATAGATGTAGTATCGCCCTTGTAAGTCGAGGTCAATCAATGTGACTTTGCGAAAGCCTCTCCACAACACCGACATGGCCGAAGTGCTTGAAAATGGGTGTATCTTGCATGCCGAATTCCGAAGACACTCCTGTGTTTCATCCTAAAGTCGTATTGCCGAAGGCAACAGAAGCGGAGAGTAAGTCTAAGTGTCAAGTCGTCCACGTAATTCGAAGAGACGTTGTCGGACAAAGCCTCTTGGGACTTGAGTTCTCCGCGGAAGCGTAGAGAACATGACAATTGGCCTTCATCAGTGTCTTGTGGCTCTCGGCAGTTGATCTAGATGCCTTTTTCTGTACTACAAGAACGACAACAACAGCAACAACAATGACAACAACAACAACAAAAAACAGGTTGAAGTGGGAGTGAAGAGCCTGGCAAGTCAAGACTCAATGTGCACTGTGTGCGAGGAGCGAGTGAGAAGAATTGAAAGAAGAAAGAGAAAAGAAGGCGTCGAACCGCAGTGAAAAGGTGGGGCAAGTGTCACTTGCCGGGCCGGAGAGGAGACGGCAGTTATGCAGCAGCACAGTGCCGCAGAGTTGCGCTGACAGTTCGTTTTGTACAAGCGCCACTGAGAATCCGGGGGTGGAGAACTGACTTTTCCCTTTTTGGTATGGTGGCCGAACCCAGTCTTGAAGCTCTGCAAAGGTCAGTTGATGCTTGTCGAACACCATCAATCAATTCATTGTGAGGTAGCGATACTTTGTTGATTCCACTGAATTCTGTCGGGTTATTCCGCGGTCGGATTATGTTACCGGAATGGGTAGGGTTGCCTCACATTTGGTGTTAGAATCCGGGAGAGCTGGGTGATTCCTAGGTACTGATTGTTCGTCTGTTGTTGGTGGTGGATGCCCAAGACAACCATATTGACACAGCCAAGGACATATCGTGGTCCAAATTACAGTCTACTGAACAAGAGCCATGAACATCGCCATCAACATGTCTGCATCATCCACGCCAACTTCCACACCCAATCCGCTCGAACATGAATACAATCAGGATATCTTCTCTTCTTCAACAGCTTTCTAGTACATAGAACTAGTAGATACTACCTCCCGTCCTAACTGCCAGCTTTCCACAGTGTGTAAGTGTCTTTGTGTTCGTACAACAACTCCAACGAAACCCGAACGTGTGTTTTATGTTTTACCATGGACGCCAAAACGCCAAGCAAATGCCAAGCAACAATTGATTCTTCTCCTCTTGCCTGTCGCTGTCAACCAATCAACCCAGTCCAACCAGTCCAGTCCAAGTCAGTCCCTTCAGATCAGAGTTCAGAAAAAGAAAAGAAAAAAAAAAAAAAATTAAACCTCAACAGCCTTCTTCGCCGCAGCCTTCTGCTTCCTCAAGGTCGCTTTCCGCGTGGCAATCTCCTTATCGAGCTTGTCGTCGTTGCTCTCAGGCAGAGCGGCGGCAGCGGCCGCCTTCTTGGCCTTCTTCTTCGGCCTGCTCTCGTCCTTAGCACCCTCCTCAGCCTTAGCCTCAGTCTCGTCGTCGGCAGCCTTGCGCTTCTTGCCAATGTTGGCCTTCTCGGGCTCGGCGCCGTCGGCGATGACCTTGCTGTCATCGAGCCAGAGCTCGTCGGTCTGGTAGATGGGAAGGGCCGCCGTCTCGGGGCCCTTGAGGTAGAAACTCCTGACGTTGCTCCACTTGTGGGGCACGAAGCGCTCGACAAGCTCCTTGATAACCTTCTCGACGTTGGCCGCGAGCTTCTCGGCGTCCCAGCTGGCGTAGCCGACCTTGATGGCGGTGTTGGTGGAGGGGCTCAGCTAAACACATGCGTGTTAGTCAGGGTGTAACGAGGACCTTGATGGCCAGCAAACTTGTCAAGCAAGTGAAACATACCGAAACGAGCGCAGAACCAATGGCCTTGCGAATCTCAGCCACAATCTCTGGTGTAGGTCTAGCATTGACATTCTCCACGGGGTCGCGCTTGGGCTTGGGACCCTTGGGCTTGGCCACCCGCTTGCCGTCAACCTTCTCCCTCTGCTTCATGAACACAACAGGAACAGGGCGCTTGGCGGTGCTCTTGAAGAAGGTCTTGCCCAGGTGCTTGGGGAGACGGTTGACGATTCTGTCGTCGGCAAGGAAGATGTCATGGTCGTTGAACAGCTGGCGCTGGGCCTCGTATGTCTTGAACTTGGCCTTGAGATGGGTGACGTCGATGACGCGGGTGATGCGGTTGCGCAGGTCCTCGGGGAACTCCTCGGAAGCGACAACATTCTTGTAGTGGCGCTGAGGATCGGCGACAATGATGCAGATGGTAGACTCGTTATCGGCGTTCAGAGGGTTGGGGAGGACAATCTTGGAGGGTTGCAGACGGTTGGTATCGGCGATGTGCTTCTTGGTGGTGAGGGTAAGCCAGATCGGGGTCTCGGCAACGGTCGACTCCTCATCGGCGAGAAGGTTCTTGGAAACGGCAGTAGAGGCGGCGGTAGCCTTCTTGATGTGGGCAAGGAGGGCCTTGGAAGCCTTGGTGATCTGTTGATGTGGAGGGTTAGCAAATCGGAGAAAGGCCAATTGCATGCATCGATCAGGAGGAAACAAACCTGGTTGGGGTCGACGGGAGAGACGACGGCGTCAGACGCCTTGACAACGGCTGTGGACTTGGACATCTTCGTTGGCTGAGGAAGAAGATATCTTGGGGGTGGGGTTGGTGTGAAGTTGAGACGATTGCGACACGAGTCCCAGGTGTTTTTTTTTTCTTTCCCAGAGCGACAGAAGGCACCCTCTGGAAATTTTGGGAGGTCGGTGCACCGACGCTTATTTTTTTTCGCCTGCTATTAAGCTTATCGATAAGCTCAGCAGGCACGGGATACTGTATGTAGGGACGACAAGGCGCCGGCAGGGGTCAAATGTGGAAAGTGGGTTCGCGGAATGTGGGGCATATGTTGCCTGTGATTGTCTGGGCCTGGCGCTATTGGCGGTAGACTGCGCCGGCTGCTCTTCCATCCACGCTGTTGAACCGGAGCTTGGATTTTTTTTATCATCACATGCGTCGGTGTTAACTTCTGCAAACAGCACCGGCAACAGCCTGACAGGCTCTAGGTACCTAGATATCCATCTTCATTTGGTTTGTAGATGCCTTTCCATCTACAATGCTAGCAGCTACCTTATACACCGAGCCAGATAACCTCGGCCAGTTGATCCTCCCTCATCTCATCATCTTTGCTTAGATTTCCAAATAAGCAGTGACACAACTTCTCGCTTTTTCAGATGCTCCTCCATGACGCGCCGGCGAATAACTGCCCCTCCCTCGACAGCACCGGTTGACCTCCACAGCAGGTCTCAACTCAAACTCATCCTCCTCTTTCTCCCCCGTCTTCTCTTGGGCTAATGGGAGAAAACCTACAACACAGACGTTGACGCCTGAGAAACATGTATATAAATCGAACAAAAAAACGACGCCCTGCGCTATGCGGCCCCCCGAAGCATGCGAATACAGAGTTTGGGAGACACAATGAACCCCATATGACGTGTTAACATGGACAGTGAAAAGGGCTTATGTCGACTTTTTTTCTCTTTTGCAGAAAACACAAACAGATATTCCCCGCAGTGAACGCCGTTGACAACATAACGCCACGGCGGAAAAGGGAAAAAAATTGGCACAATGGGTATGGATAGGGTTAAGTGTAAGGGTTGAATGTTGGTTGGGTGTTGAAAGGATGTTGGGGGTGGGGTGCAGCGCGGTGATGGGGGGATGTGTTGATGTCCGGGCTGATGTGGTGATACCATCAGGGAGTGCGAGGTTTCTTCCAATAGTATTGCTATTACGGGTGGACACGACATGTTAACCGATTCATCCTGCATAGCAAACGGTTAGGCGGTAGAGAAGGAAAACGCTTACCTTGTGCTGCTTGCGGCAGGCCCTCAAGCTAGGCTTCCGCAAGCCGTCCGTCACAGCCAGGCGACGGTGCTCATCCGTGTCGAATTCAGGCACATAATAGTACTCGCTTTCTAGCGGCTTACCGGCAGCATCCTTGCCCTGGCGTTCGATGATACCGATGCAAGCGGTCGCCTCAATGAGCCTACGCAATTCATCCTTGGTCACCTGTCTCCGATCATCCGCAGGAAGATTGTTCATAATGGTCGATAAAGGCGTGGATGATAGTCTTGAGAAGGCAAGTTGGTTGATGACATGATTCGAGATAGTCGCGGTCAGTTCTTCGCTGAGCTTGCTGACGGGAGACGGAGAGCGAGGAGCCGGAGTAGGAGAGGCGTTCCGAGCGGCACCTGCTGCGTTCTCGCTTGACGACTTCAGAGGCTTCGGGGTAGCACTACCAGCCCGCTCCCCATCGGAGCTGCCACTGTAGTCGCGACGGTCGGGAGTTCGGGCTCTTGGGGGTGAAGTGGCGGTGGTGAAGGATTCAAGACGGCTGGACAGGTTCTCTCCGCAGGGACCAAACGAAGGTATGATGGGGTCATTCTCCTCATCCGGATCTTGTTCGGCGTAATCCTCATCTGATTGCGGATCGCTCAAGTCACTCGAGATGGAAAAGCTCTGGTCCACGCTGGTGATCAAGGTAGTATCTCCCCTGCCCGTATCTGTCAGCTTGGGCAGTTCCTGCTCATCCTCCTCTTCGTCCTCATAGATCTCAACGGCAGCACCATCATCGTCATCATCATCATCATCATCATCGTTGTCAGACAGCAAGTCGTCCAGGTCGGCGGCCTTGGAAGTCGATCCGTTGGCGGGGGTGGGTGACTCGGGGCTGCTGATACGTCTCGGTCGTCGAATGGGGCTGCCCTCGTCCGAGTCGGAGCCTGGTCGCCGCCCACGTCGCATTGGCCTCGGTGTCTCATCCCACGAAGAGTCGCTCAAGGGGGCTGACGAGTCCCGATCCTTCTCCCGCGGCGGCCACTGCACGAGGACCCTGGTGTCATGAACATCGATCATAATCTCCGCACCCTCAGTTTCCGAAGTGAAGGAATCGCCCTTTGCCAGCTCCCATGTCTGCCCTTGACAATGCAGTTTCAGACCGTTCCATCCCGTACAAGTAATCTCAACCTTGTTGGGCTCAAGCGCATCCGTGGCGGGGATATATCGAGCGTGAACATGAACTCGGCTGACCAGTCTGTTGGACGATAGTTGATAGTGAGATGAGTTGCTGGACCGTCCCATGAGAAGGGTTTCTCCATTTTCTTTCATGACTACGGCGCGTACGTCGGAAAGGGGGGCGCGCTCCGACACGGTCGACAAGGTCCTTTGCAGGCCGGGGCGGGGGGCCATATATGGGGCGGCATATCCATAATTGTAGCCGACGCGTGGAGGGCTTGACGAAAGAATGCCAGTACTCGAGGTCGGGATGGGCGTCGGGTATTTCAGAAAGGCATTGGACGTGGCCTGCCGCTTCGAAGGCCGAGGCAGATTTGGGGATGAGGACAAAGGCTCAAACGGCGGCAGCAGTGACGGGGCCGGGCGCTTGATGCCTGCTACCGAGGGCAGGGTTGGCTCCATGCTGCCCAACGTCTTTATTGCCGATGGCGATGAATCCATGTTGTGGTGATCCTGTCAGGCACTGGTCATGACAATTGGCCGGACAGGATGAGGAATTGAGCTCTGGGAGAGGGTGGATGTTGTGGCCCAAGACCTGAGGTGAGGTTCAGATTGGATGTGCTTTCAAGGTCGCGTTCTCCACGTCCAGATCGCGTCGGGTCCGATGTAAAGGCTTTGCCCCCTCTCCGCTACAGCTGCCGTCCACTGCCGCCCAGCTGCCTACTTGCTGGCTTGGATTGGACCACCAAGTCTCCTATCCCCGCGGTCTGTTTACCTGCAACAAGGAACGGGAAAAGGGTCTGGGAACAGAAGAGAAAGCCACGGGACGGGAATCGTCAAGAAGCCAAAAAAACGGGGTTCTGCGAATCAAGACAACGCTTTGCACATCTGGCCTGTCTTCTACGATGGGACCAGGCAAGCGACGCCAGGACAGAGGAAATGCTGTATGTAGCGGAACGAAGGGAGTGGGGATAAGTAAAGTATTTAAAAAGGCGATATGCACCATCTGGATTTCGCGCCCATGCCTGTGGGACCCATTCACTAAATGGAAAGGAGCATGGGTGAGCGTTCCTGGCTGTTTTTTTTTTTTTTGGTCCGGACGACAACTCTCAGCCAAGGAAGTTAGGTCTTTGAGGTAAAGACGCGATTCCCCATTGCCCTGAGACGTGCCTGCGGTTCCATCCGTTAAACACGGCGCTGGCAGCAGCCTGTAAGCTGGCGTGCCTGAGCCTCCAGTCGTGCCTGTCGTGCCACGCAGGACAGTGTCTGGATCGCGCTTTTGGCGTTGGTGAGTGGACTGCCTGGCAGCGTGTCCAGTGCCATCTGACAGGCGGGAACCGGGCTGGAACACACATTCCACTTTTTGGGGGTGTCCGTCTGGTCTGCTAGCGGCTGCACCGCACTGTCATGCCACTGCTGGGCAGGCGATCAGCGAAAGTTACAGCGCAGGCACAGGCGGGCCGAGTTACGGAGGTCGGACTTTTTCCCTGCTCTTAGATCACAGCAAACCTTCCAGCTCCACTCGAGCCTCCGTTTGTTCAATACACTCCTTAGTCATTCTCCCACTCCTTTTCTTCTGTATCCGCTGTTCTCTGGTGAATATTCATCCTCCATGGCGCGGAAGATCAAGGTCAATGGGCGCTTTCTTGTCCACACTTTGCCGGATTCAGACAGCTGATCGACCATTGAGAGTTCAGCCATTCGCTGGTTATGACATCCTTGCTTTTTCAAGATGCAAATATTCACGAGAGTTCCCACAAACATGCTGGATTTGTTTACTTGACGATTACTCCTCTCGACGGTGGTATTTCTCGAATTCATGACCGATGGCGTTTCCACCATTGAGTAGGCTCGGATTGTGCAGAGCCTTCCTTGGCTTTTCTCTTCTGATAATGCAATGGCACCCGAGGTCTCTCCCATTTTCGCATATCAGCTTGATTCCTTCCACGGCAATACATGACGGGATGTCCAAACAATAATTCACCAACCACCTGCCAGTTTGCCACTCTCCAAAGTCCGAGTCTGGCGCGTTTACACCGCGACGCAACGTGCAAAGCTTGGTTCACTCCACCTCCGTATCTGGTCAGCAGGTACCCCTCCATCCTTCAACTATCGGTCAAGCTGTCCCAGCCTTTACCATATACTGCCGAGTAATGGAATGGATGACCGCTCGAACGGATAACAACCTCCCTTTTGAGCCATCTCGACTTCTCGAGCTGCGTTCACTTTGGCTTCAGTGCAGCTCTCCTAATTCACTGCATACAGGACTTTACTACCCACCCCATGCACATAAGTTGTTTTTCCCAGATATTGACTTCATGACTATTTGGATCGAAATCCTCAGTACATCACCAGCCACTCAGTCAACATTTTGGGTTGCTTGCTCTCTTCAACCCCCAATCTTATTCGACTCGCATTCAGAGAGCATGCCATGCGCTGTCTCAAAGCCCATCCCGTACCTTGCATTTGAAGCGCGTTTTCGTCATTAGTCGGGGCGGAGATTGATCCCTTGCTTGGTAGCGCTGCAAGCACTTAAACTGTTGAAGAACAGCCGAGGTTCATAGTTGTCATGGTGAAGAGCGATTGATCATTGCTATTGTTTCCAGTGTCAATAACATCCTATACCCTGTTGGCATTATCATTAATTATCCAATGTCCATGACTCCGGTTCCTAAAAGGACCAAACTGTCCTGAATCCAAACCAAAAGAAACTCCTAAAACAAAACCGCTGCTACATATGGAGGAGCCAAGCACTCCTCAATGTCCCATAAAGCACCTTTGACCCAAACTACTTCGGCATCGTCATCAGAGGTCACCACCCCCGAGCATCATCGGCCTCGGAGCACTCTTCTTGGCCTTCTTGATCGGCCCAAAAAACTCGGCAAACGTCTCATTTAGCAACTGATCGGTAAGCTGCATATGATCGCCCGGCGCCGTGCGAAAGTGCAATCCGCCTTTGCGATCCAACTCACGCAGCCCAATCCAGTCCTCCGAGTACATCCTCCTCGCACGGAGGGGCGTAATTTCGGTGCCATTTACCTCTTCAAACCAAGCTGTCTCCTTGGGTACCACTGTCGTGTCGTCCTCAAACATGTACAGTACCAAATTCTCCAGCTTAGCCAGGTTCTCCCTGTAGGTCCGATTCTTGAACATCCGCTCATTGTTGATGTCTGCCAGGAAATTGGAGTGTTCGAGATATTGCTCGTACTCGTCCGGGTTGCGATAGTACTGCGCGGGTACAAGCCGGCTCTGCACGAACTGCGTCCAGGCATTGCCCTTGAGCAGCGCCATGGCGCCGCGGCAGACCCAGTCGGACCAAGGGCAGTCGCGGAAGGCGCTGATGCCGTTGTGTTGGGAGCCAAAGGTAACAAGATTGCGGACGGGCGGGTTGTTGCAACGCTCGATGTACCCCCGCAGGAACTGGCCGCCTTGGCTGAAGCCGAGGGCGTCAATGGCGGGCGCGGTCGAAAGGATCGGGTGCGCGGCGATGTCGGCGCAGGCTTTGGCGATTTGCTCGGTCACGTTGCCAAGGAAGGTGGCGGAGCGGTCGCGGCTGCCGTCGTCGTCCATCCGGATGAAGTAGACGAGCGTGCCGGGGTTGATGGCGTCGGCAAGGGCACCGACTTCGCGGAGGCCGGCGGCCGAATAGCTATCTCCTAGGCCTGTGACAGGAGATGGTTAGTTACGAACAGTTGTTGAAGATAGCGCATAAGTCTATCGAACATACCATGCCAGATGACGAGAGGCAGTGGTGTGTCGTCGATGTCGTCGTCGTTAAATGGCTTCTGTACGGGACTGGCCAGCGCGGCCGCGATAAGCGAGCCGCTGGTAAATAACAGCTTCAGCTGCTTGAAGATTGCCATTGTCGTCCACGAAGTTTCAATGACTTTGGGCTGTTACGAAGGATGAATTGAACACCGCTGAACTAACAGATTCAACAAAGATGAGCACGCAAAGAAGCGGTTGACGTACAGGCGGCTAACAAGGTGTCTGCGTTGTTGTCCGTGGCGGCCAACACCGCTTGCGGCTTATCAGTTGCCGGATATTCCGGCAGGCAGTTTGGCAGCGCAGGACTCGGCTAACATTGGGGAGCTATGCGCTTTGAAGTTCCCCATTGGTCAGAAGCTGCGAGTCCCTTGCTGGCCTACACGACGTACGTCTCCAAGGCTCACCTTCCAACTTCCCGTCTACTTGTCCAACCGTCCGATCCAACTTCACCTATCCTTTTTTTTCTTTTCACGTCCATTGTGGTTTTGCTTCCATCAGACTGTACAACTCTTCCACCCAGACACCACTCTGCCATCGCTTTCCTATCAACTATAGCCCTCGTAATCCTGACTCAATCCCTCGCCTTGTTCTCCCCCCCCCTCCTCAGAGCTTCCCCCTGACCGCGAGAGCCAAACAGGATCATCGCATACCACCACTTCGATCTATCATGATCATCACCAAGTCATCCTTCCATCGATAACATCAGGTTGATACACGAAAGGGACGGAAATTATACAAATACCGAGATGGTCTCTCTCTAAACAGCAATCCTCTTTCTCGGTTGCTGTTATTCAATGCGTGGTTCCAGCTGCAACTAGTGCCCCCTCTTATGTCCATTGTCCGCACCAACTATCAACAAGTAAGGCAAGATGGCCGAGCGGTCTAAGGCGCCACGTTAAGGTTAACCCTTAATCTGAGTTACAACTCAAGTCCGTGGTCCGAAAGGGCGTGGGTTCGAATCCCACTCTTGTCATAATCTTTTACGTTTTTGCTGTCTTGGTTAATGCTCCCCGATGGTAAACTTCTCTTTTTTGCTGGCGACTGAACCACATTGGAAGTTCCAAATGGTTGGCTTTGAGTATTGATCATTTTCGTAAACTAGGACGTGGCTACCTCTACTATGCATATGGCACCTTGGAGGGTCTGTTGGTATGAACCTTTCCTTGATATCGGATCAGCGATTTGGATATCGAGTTTTTCCTTCCACTGGATGGGATGCCGTTATATGGTCAATGGTACGTGGACCTGAACAGGCAGGACATGTTCTCGATTCAAGACAACCCTTATGCTTGAATTGAAGAACTTTTGGAAAATCGAGTAAGGGCTTATCCAAAGGACCAAATCACCATACCAGCAGCATCGGGCTGTATCATCAAGTCGTTCTGTTCTGCGAGTTGCAGGATTCGACTTCGGAGTGCCAGTGTTCATATGTTGGCCTTGATAATCTTGATTCATCGGTTCAAGACTCGCATATGAACAATTATCAAGAACGAACGTGAATGTTTCACATGTAACAAGCTACGACAAGGTGGGAACTCGACCTCATATAGTCAACATCTGCTTGGACCGCCTCAAACGGTATGCACAATTCAGAGACTCGACTGCGAGGGTGACCTGATTGGCTCCGGACAAATATAAACATAAACATCCAAAGCTATAGTCGACTTGTAGGGAACACTTCGGGGCCTGCACGACCATCCCTTTCCATCCTGCGGCCCACGACACTCAACCCGAACCCCTCTCTCTTCTCGGTACTCTCCAGCGAAGAACTTGCCAGTATTCTCACATCGGCAGACTGCCGTTCCACGTCGTCCACCTCCATTACCTCCACATTAGTGCTCCCAGCACTTCTGCGGAAGCTCCCAAGTACAATGGCCCTCTCACTCTCCGTTTCTGTCGCCTTTGCCCTTGTCCAGGGCCCTCTGTTCCAGCCGGTCACACCTCTCGACTGTCCCTGCCATTGACACTGATGCGTTCCAGACCAGGGAACATTCCGTCCTGCTCCATCACCGATACCATCACCGGCACCGGCACCGTGACTACCATTGCTCTTCCCAATGTTACTCTCCAATATGGGGAATGCCCTGACAAGCAACTGGCGCATGGCAGGCAAGCAGGCGCAAATGACGGCGACGTGGTATTCGACGGCGGACCAAACGGCTACGGGGTAGTAGTCCCAGGTTACGTTGGTAGAGGGCTGAAAGGCGAGGAGGGAACGGAGGCGAATCATGGAGATCATTGTGTCGCTGGGAAAATGTTAGCCACAGGCCCGGATAAGGGGGGGATAAAAGGGTGAGAAAAACTATCAAATGGAAAAGACAAAAAGGCAGAGAGAAGAACTTACAAAACTCCTACACACAGCATCAAACCCACGGCCAACTTCTTCTTCCAATCCATGTTAAGTTTTCGTAGCTGAGACAGTGGGATGGCCATGATCCATAGGTCGAGGACGATGGTGACGATGGATAGGGTCCATGCCGAGGCGTTGATGTTGTCACTGTTTGGTTTTGTGATTTCACGGTTAGCAATCCGTCTTTTTTTTTTTTTTTTCGCTCTTCCTTTTATTCTCTCCTTTCCCCCCTCCCCTTCGTCAGTCACAGAAGCAAGGGATGATTGAAAAAAAAAAAAGTGAAAAAAAAAGCTCACCACCGCCCCTCTTGTTCCCCATCCCACCCTTCCCAAAAGAACTTGACAGTCGGCTTACACCCCATCGGCAACAAAAACACCCCTCCCACTAGCACCACCACCCCCATCGTCCACCACAACACCCTCCTCGTCCTTTTCGACTCCCCAAAGATGCGCAAATACATGAACAAAAACGGCATCTTGACGTACGCCATGATTGCCACATAGTATTCAATCAACACATAAAACACCTTGAGAAACCACGTCACCTCTTTGGGTGTCAACGTCCACACATCCCTGCCTATTCCTGCGCGGGCTAAGGAGTGGGCGATGAGGACCGTGTAGGGTATTCCCAAGGGGATGGACAGGAAAATGACCCAGTCGTCGAGGCCGAGACGGTGGCCGCCAGAGGGGTGGGTGAGCAGCCGAAAGAAGAGGCGGGAGAGGACGAGGAGAGGACTGGTGATGCCGAGGGTGAGGGTCAAGATGACTAATTGGGAGGAGCGGTTGCGGGGTGTGTCGTGGCAGAGGGTGGCGGTTTGGTTGAGGGCCGTTAGCAAGGGGATCGGGCGGCAGGAGGTGGTGAGGCAGGAGGTGAGGGAGGGGCGGTGGGGAGGGTCTGGAGAGCATAGACAGGTGAGGAACTCGGAGGATATGGAGGAGGTGTTGTTGTTGTTGTTATTGTAGGAGCAGGGAAAGAGCGTGAGTAGCGGGGTTATGCACTCGTCCTGGAAATAAGAGGGGGTATGAGCTTTTCGGGTCTGTATACCTTGAGTTGGTCTGCTAAGAGTGATGTGGTGGCTTGACTCGAGAATCACGATGCTTCGTGTATGGTGATGTTTGACGGTGGAAGTGGATGACACCTACCGCACAACTAGGATACCCTTCCAGGATCTCGGAGATAGCTGTCGTTGTGATATTGTGAGCTCTCGCCGGCGAGGAGAGAAGAGTCAGGAATACAAGAAGCTGAACAAAAAGATCCCCGAGTGACAAGGAGTGCCTCAAGTCTGGAGACATGTCTATTGTCTTTCTTTCCAGGCCCCTTAAAACCTTGAATCTAGGTTTAACAAAACAAAAACAAAAAGAGGCTGAGAAATAGATTTGAGGTTAAAGTCCAGTAAATAGAGATAAGTCAAAATTGGCAGAGTCAGCTCCTAGGGCTAGTAAAATAGACGATGTGGTGAAACACGAAGCTTATTTCCCACGTGGTGGTGGTGCTGCTGCTGCTGTCCCATTGTGGAAAGAGAGAGAAACAAAAGAAGAATGTCAGCTTAACTTGAACAATGGAGACCAACTGCGGTATTTGATAATGATCACAACTATCGAGGTACATGGAGGAAGGAGTACGGAGGGGATCATGATGACGGGGTACACGGAGACACGGAGAGCCGCAGATATAGTACGGTACTAGATAGATCGTGTCACCGTCACCGGTGTCCAGTCTCCTCTCCCAGGTCTCCCATAATATGAGGTAGTCTGCGTAGATGGTACACATCTTAGTTTCGACTGGCGGCCTCCAGAATATCGTATATAACTAAAGTCCATAATATCGTAAACTTCCAAAAGCAAGCAGCCTTCCCACATCCGTCTGTCGGTATACCTAGCTATTGTATAGATAGCTGTCAGCTATGTATGAAAGCACGGAAGCCACCATGTTGTCAGAAGCACAGTGTCCCTGTGCTACCCGTCTTTGCGTCTCTGTGTGTGTGCGTTCCTTGCATGTGTAACTGTAACAACAAACTTCGATTGTCCCACGAGCAGCTGGGACGAGCAGCAGAGACAAAAGCCATCCAGCGTCGTCGATCTGTATGTGAATAGAGAAGGGAATTATCGAGAAGGAGAGAGCAAGGTTGCACACTCTGGACACTCTACCTAGTTTAGACAACCAAAGCCGCTCGGCACCCCTTTCCCCATGCTCTCTTATTCTCGCCATGGGGGGTTGAATAACCCAACTATTTGGGGCACTTGAGGCGCTCAAATCTATTGCATCCATGGGATCGTGCCTTGCGTCCTGTTTCTTGTGCATGCGTGACGCCCTATCTCTTGATAACGTGCCTGTACCTGTCTGACACTCGCACAGCAGCAGCGCTTATGTAAGTGTAACCTTCTATGTATGAAGAGATCCGGCTTCCTTCCTTTTGTGCTTCCTTTGCCTAACTCCTTTTCGTGCTCCCAAGTATCGGAAATTGAGGTGTGTAGAACGCAGAACAACAGCGCATAGCCTCAATGAGGTAGATCGTGTTGTGATACCTTGCTTCGGATTTGTTTACGTCTTGAATTTGTGTCTCCCGGATTTGTGCAAGTTGAAACAAGCGGCTATAACTGACCGGGAGAACATCCAGACAAATCTTATAGTCGCTCCTGTGTGAGAACGCATAACCTGATGCGGGCTAGGTTAGCACATATCAAGGCTATCAGACGCGAGGACGCTCCTCCAGCTCACAGTTCTGTTACCAGCATCATACAAGTGAGCATGGCTATGCCTTGAGCTGAGTGCAGAGTAGTTGTGCCTCCCCCATTGCTTCCATATCCAATTACTAATAAGGTTCCCCAATACTACTAAGTAGTTCTAGGAAGCTGAAGCATTTCTCGCCTTTCGAATTGCGTGGACGTGAGAGCCAGCTGCAAGACGTGTTGAGTTTTGAGACCCCTGGGCAATACGGGAGGAGGATATTCCCATATGATGCCATGCACAAGGCGTGGAAGAGGTGTGGGAGGGATGCGGATCAAATGAAACACGAAGGCTCGGGGATATCTGGATCTTTTACACATGCGAGTAAAGCCACGTGCATTATGGGTTGGGTTTAACCCTTGTGGCAGTCTGATATCGCCATAGGCAGGCATCACTAGGCACCCAAATTCCAGCCTTATGACGTGAATAGGACGGGAAAAAAAGATGCGGATGGTGGACAGAAGAGCGTGGCCCTTTTCGTCGACCTCAAACCTATTACTCGATTCCCGGGTTGACGCAGATGTCATGGGAGGGTAGCACATGTTTGCCCTGACGAATCCTCGTAGCGGTCTGCTCTTGTCCCGAACAAACAAATGTACCTAGCCGTCTAGATATTCGGGTCGGCATGTAAGCCCGTTCCGACGTTCACCGCGAAGTTGGTTGCCATATGAAACCATACTGGGTCGACCGGGAAGATAGTCGAGATCTTGGCCAGGTACCATTCCAAACAGTGTGCTTCATCAGGTGAATGTTATGGAGCAGATCGAAGAAGGGTATTCTTGGTGGAAGACGCACGTTTATTTACAGCATAGGATCTTTGAGTAAACCCACCTGGGAAGCCTTACGCCGACTTGTCAGCGAGCTTCTCCTTCATCTCGGTCTTAATTCTGGTAATGGTACCAGAACCGCCGTAGACCATGGCGGTGTAAACCATGGCCACACTAGCACCAGCATTGAGAACCCTCAAGGCCTGCTCACCGTTGGTGATTCCGCCAGAGGCGAACAAAACCTTTTGCGCAGGGCTCTTGTCGGACTCGGACTTGAGAGCATAGCCGTCCAGCATCTTGCGGTACCTCCCAATCAGATTAACAGTGCGTTCGAATAGAGCAGGGCCAGAGAAGCCTCCCTCCTCGTGGAGAATGTTGGGCTCGTCGTCAATCAGCTTGACGCCCTTGGGAACGATGCCGGTCCGGCGCTTGGTTGTGTTGCCGACAATGACACCGTCAACACCGCTGTTCCACACAGCCTCCACAACACCTTCCATCTGTGTATCATCATCCTCATCGGGGGAAACCTTGACCATGACTCTGGGCTTGGTCTTCCTCTTCGTTTGCTGGGCCGCATCCACGACAGCAGAAAGAAGCTTGGTCAAGGGTTCGGTAGCCTGCAAGTCGCGTAGTCCGGGGGTGTTGGGGCTGCTGACGTTGACGACAAGGACGTCGGCGTAGGGAGCGAGCTTGTCGACACAGTAGACGTAGTCGCGAATGACCGCATTGACATCCTTCTCGTCCGTCTTCTTGTTCTTGGCGATCTGAACGCACAAGAGACGACCGGGGTGGAGACTGCCGGGAGGGATGCCATCAGTGCCCTCCTCGTTCAGCACCTCGTCGTCGGTGAGGCCGACAGAGCGGGCGAACTTGCGAAGGCGTTCGCGCAGGCGGGTAGCCATGGCGTCAGCGCCGCGGGAGTTTAGACCATAGCGGTTGATCAGGCCGTCGACCGAGGGAATGCGGAAAACTCTGGGCTTGGGGTTGCCCTCCTGGGGAAAGGGAGTGCAGCCACCAACCTCGACGACACCGGCACCGAGGGCGAACAGGGGATCAGGGATCTCGGCGTCCTTGTCGAGACCAGCAGAGATGCCAATTGGGTTGAGGAGCTGCTTGCCGAAAACATTGACCGACAAGGGCCCGTTGAGAGACTCGGGCACTCTCTCGCGAATGTGGAGGCCAGTTTCATAGAGACCCTTCAGAGCGGCGGTTCCAACATGGTGGGCTTCTTCGGCATCGGGGATAATGGTGCGAAGGAGGCGAGGAACGAGGTACTGGTGGACGGAGGCGCGGGTGTCTGTCACGTAGTAGTAGCCGACACCGAGGACAGCAGCAAGAGCGGTGGCGTAGGCGGAGAGCTTTAGACGGCGGGAAAGGCTCGAGGGATCGACGACGGCAGCTTTGGTGGGCTCGGTGGGAGTAGCCGTGGTCGTGGTGGTGGTGGTCGTCGTCGGTGTTGTTGTTGTTGTTGTTGTTGTTGTTGTTGTTGTCGAGTTTGGGCGACGAGGAAAGGACTGGAGTCTTGGCCTGGGCGCAAGAGGGCGGAGGGCCGCTGAGAGGGCAGGTCTTGTCCTGAGGTAGGGGGTGGCCATTGTGAGGGCTGTCGAGTGTTTGCTGGACCAAGCCAACACTCAGTGTTTTGGCGGAAGAGAGAGGAAGGTTTGGCTTGTCGAAGGGGAAGAACCGAGAGCCAAGGGTGGAGTTGAACGGCGACCATTAGATGGGGCGGGGACGACTCCGGGCCGGAAAGTGGAAGCCTGTGAGGTGTCGTTCCACTTGTACCGAAACTCCAGCCGCTGTCTGGTGTTTCTTGTCCAACTCAGACCACCGCGAGCGGAGACCCCACTGATTTTGGGCTGATGTCAACTGAAAAACGGGCGGGTACCTGACTCCACCACCACTATAATTCCCCTCTACAGCATCATCTTTCAGGGACCATCCAGCCACTGCCATGTGCTCCTGGGCTGATTGAAGATGGAAGGACGGGAGGTCGGGCATTCTTCAGTGCACCACCTTCTTTGAGGACGGGCAGTCAACAGTGGCACAGCATCATCTGGCTGTTCCTCCCCTCTTGTTACCCCATTCTAGTCAACAAAAGGAACAGCGATACCAGCCAAGAAAAACAACCTATGAAAAGGTATTCGCTCAACTGAAACGATACAGGTATCTCTATGTCGACGCAACCCAGAAAAGAAAAAGAAAAAAAGAAGAAAAAAAAACCACCCCAAGAACGCCGACCTATGCCATGATGTCTATGCAACCCCAAAATTGGCAAGAGAACCACCCATCCTCTTGCTCCCCGATGAAAATCCCCCCTCCTCTTATCGCCGCCGTATTCGCTAATTCGCAACCGCCATCGCCATCTCTGGTCGCGTCGATAGCTCTACCTGTCGCGCCTTCACCTGTGTGGGTTCCGTTGCGACCGCTTGTGCCGCCAGCGCCGGCGCCGGTTGTTCGATGGCCTTCCCGTCCTCGGCCCTCCGATTCAAGAAACTCAGATACGTCTGCCACCCAACCGCGACCACACCGGCAAACACCGACCGGTACTCCAGCGGGATGAAGGTAAAGCTAAACGCCGTCACGGCCGGCCAGAGCTTGCACGAGTTAACAAAGCTTACGGGCACCGTGACCCGGATGCGCTCCACGATATCGTTCCAGCTCTCGCCCGCGAGAAACGCCTGCATGCCGAAGAAGTACGAGTTGAAGATTGGGGTGAAGCACATCTGGTTGACCACCACCTTGGTGCCCAGCGAGAGGATGCGCGACGGGTAATTAAAGTTGTTGGACAACCACAACGTCCTGCAGGCGCAAACCAAACTACGTCAGTCTCATGATCCCCTTCCGGCCGTATCATCGCATGTACAAGACAAGACAAGACAGAAACACGAAGGAGGGCTTGCGCCTACCACTTGAAACTGGGAATCGACGATATCGACCCGATAATCAGCGACCGCACCGTCCGCTTGGGATCATAGTCCCTCCCGCCCATCCTTTGCGCCGAAATGTCAGAAAAGAAGTAGATGACCAGCGACGTGGCCACCTGGGTGGTGTATGGTCTCTTGCGCTGGGCGCGCGCATATGCAAAGGCTGCCCTCGTCAAAGGCCCGAGCCGCTGCCAGAAGGGAAGGTTAGGGACATTGCCCGGTGTCGGAATCTGCTCGCCGGCCGTTGGAGGTTTGGTTGAGTAATGCGCCCGGCGCTGGCGGACATGGCGAAGAAACTCGACTTTGCGCCGAAGTACGGCCCGAAGCAGTGAGTTGGCTGCCATGCTGCTGTTCTGTTTACGGTAGGTAGGTAGGTATGGTATCTCTGTCGTCCCGATGTCGCTTGTCCGTGGTGCGATTCCCTTCTCTTGTTCTAGCAGTACTCGCTTTCTGATATTCGCATCGCAAAGTCTCTATGCGCAACAAGGAAAGGAAGGTAGGAAAAAAAAAAGAAACCTGGAAGTGACTTGAACAAAGAAAACAACGGCTTGTTGCGGCCTGGTCAAGGAAACCTGATCCAGTGACAAGGCTTACTAGTTAAGACCTCCCCCAGATGACAGGATCCACGAGATCTTGTAGCTGACCCACTTTAGGGGGACCGGCGTCTCTCTAAAAATGTTGGATGGTACATATGTACCTCTGTGCCCTGGAATGTATGGCAAGGTACACCACACCACCCAAACCTGATTGCCGTATGTAGGTGGTAATGATGCTCGCCCCTATTTTTGCCTTGTTGTTCCCTGAATCCCGGGCCGCTCAGGGGCTCCCGTCTGTGCTGTCTGTGCGGATTTGCCAGGTCAGGAACCGCTGGAATGTCTTTGTTTCGCCTCGCTGTCACAAGCGACTCCAGCAACGTGGTTGGGCGTGAACGGTCCTCAAAGGGTCAAAAGGGGGCAAACAACCCACAATGTCAACATTGGGCTAGCCAGTCACGCCATCAAGGCCGCAGCAACGGCCACACCACACATTACAGATTCGGCTGCGGGAGGGTGCCCAGGCAGGTGATTTGGAATATGGAAGGTCCGCACACTCGCTGGGTCTGGTTTGGTATAACAAGCGTGCCCGGACTTTTTTTTCACGCTAAAGGTATCTGCCAAGCAAACCTGTAAATACATAGAACGAGAATGGAAACAATAAGAGAGACAAAAACAAGAAAAACCAAAAAAAATATACTTCGCTGGGAAACCGCTTGGTGAAAACCCAGATCCCACTTGGGATTCGCTGTTGGTTAGTGATACTCGCTATTGGTTAGTACAAATATTCGCTGTTGGTTAGTGATGCTCGCTCGTTCGCTGAGGATAAGGATACTCGCTACGCTATATGTTCGCTGTAGATAAGTATATTCGCTATGGAAAGGTACTACGCTAAGATGAGAACTCACCATGGGAGAGTGCCCAGGACTTGCCCAGACAGCTCTCCCATAATGTGGAAAAGTTGCCCTCGAGGAGAATCGAACGGAGGACCTCGAGGTTGAGCACCCAAGGAAGGTGCAACCACGTGGCCGCTCCGGCACTAAACCATCTCTGGCTCTTGTTATCCACTTGTCAAGAACACTAAGCCTATATAGGTATAGGCAATTCCGAATCCTCCCCCCACACGCGCAAACAGCTGGGTTCGGATGAACGGTCGTGCTCAATGCCGGATGCCCGACAGTTGTTTCATCTTATCGACAAGTGTTCACAAGACGATGAGATCGCGACTGCCAATTAGCGACAACAAGGCCTGATCATGGCGCTCATATTAGGTGATTATCCATTCACCATGTAAATCTCGACTAGGTACCTCTTCCATTGTACACTACCACAATGGCCATCTCGAGGTTGGGTATCAATCAAGTTTCTGTCTTTCCGTCCCGTTCCTTCCGTCCCATCCCTTTCAACTTTTGCATCTCATCTTACATACTTCAGCTCATAAACCCGGTGGCTGCACTCCATCCCGTTCCTTTCCATCCGTAAAGCCAGGGGCAGCCACCACCACAGAGCCCTCGATGCTCGCCTCCTTAGCAGCGGCGGCAACGGCAATAACACCTTGCGGTTCATCATCAGACGTAGAAGTGGAACCACCACCATCCCCCTCCAACTTCCTCAAATCCACCGGCCTCTCCGGCACCATATACACCACCGCCGACGTCGCCGGGATCGTAAGCCCAAACATGGCAAATGCAATAATCAGATTCACCATGGGCGCGACCTGCGCCGCGCCAATTCCAAACGCCAAGCACGAGCCCACACTCTCCAAACTGCGTACAATCCCCACTGCCAGTCCCAACGTCTCGAGATCATCGAAAAAGGCGCCAATGAGCCAGTATACAAACATGTAGTGACTTTCGTTGAGGAACCGGAGAATGACCATGGACGCGAACCCGCGGCCGAAGCCTGGGTTGGCCCAGTCGAGCGTGATCGGGGTCCCTGCCGCTTTCAGGTCGCCGTACAGCTTCTCGTTGGCCGTTTGCCAGCCAAAGGTTCCTAGCATGAGAATGACAAAAAAGGCCCACGTGAGTCGGGCGACGGTCGGGCGCGAGAGGGATTGCCGGTCGTAGAACCAGCCCCAGAAGATGTTGGCGGCTGTGGCGACGATGCCGGAGACGAGGGAGCCGAGCGTGCGGGAACGGACGGAGAAGCTGTTGTTTGGCGGTGGGTTGTTAGTTTTGCCCAGCCCCGGCCCGGGTAGTAAGATTGTGGGGGAAAGGGGAAAGATGGATGACATACTACTTGGTCATATAAATGCCCAGATACGTGCTATTCCACTGAAACCCAATCAGGATCGGCACCAGCAGGTACATTTGCCTGCGCTTAAACAGACTCCAAATCTTCTTGAACTCGCCCTTGACCGTCTTATTCAACGTCGGATCTTTGAGTCTCGTCCCATCGGCCTTGATCACCTTTTGCGGCGAAGACACCAGCAGTGCAAACGGCAAACCAAGACACTGCAGCGCAATCAGCACCAGGTACGTAGTGTACCCGACTTTGCCCCTTCCCTCTTTCTTCACGTTGAGCGAAAGCTGGATCGAGGCGCCGATCAGCTGGCCCAGCTCGCGCAAACCCAGCCAGATACCCGTGAACTTGCCGCGGTCCTTGATGTCGGCGTACCCGAGCGCGATGGCGCCCTCGGAGGCCCATAAGGCGGACGCGGCGATGCCGCAGAGGGCGCCCCCAAAGAGGACGAACCATTCGGCTCCGTACCGGCTGTTGACGTAGAGCGAGGCGGAGTAAGGGGCGTAGCCGAGAGTGCCGATGATGAGAACCCATTTGAGGCCGATCTTGTTGGAGAGGATGGAGAAGAGGGAGCAGCCGAAGACCATGATGCTGGTTTGGGTGTTAGTGTTCGGGACCATGTGTCCAAGGGGGGAAGGAGCAAGAGAGGTAGACATACCCAAAAGTCAACGAGTTCGATCCGTTGACCAAGTACGGCTCCTGCGCGCCGCCGGCACCCGTGCTGTTGAGGGCATTCCAGACACCGGGCTGGGTGAATGAGATGAGGCCGACCATGATGACGTTGAACAGAGGGCTGCGGTACCATCGAGTGAACTTCGATACCGGCTTGAAGATTGGCTCGTCAGCGTCTGACCCCGTCGAGACGGGGCCGAGCTCGACCTTCGTTTCTTTGTTGTCTGTCGAGGACATTTTGTCTATCTTCCAGTGTGTGGTCCTATGGGCTGCAGGACTCAAAAGTAAGGTATTAATCAACAAGATCCCGAGGGTAGATCCGGTCTTTCCTCACACCCAAATCACCGGGACCTTGCCCGTCTTTATGTGATTATTCCACATCCCACATGAGATATCTCCGTCTCCATCTTCCACGGCGATAACGACGGGCAAGATGACTGGGCTGAATGCGGACCCTTTGAGCTCGCCTTGCATACACATTGCATGGAGACCGCAGTGTGACTCTTGTACATCACATAGTACCACAAAGCGCGAAGTGGAGGAAGGCTAGAACTATGACAGCCCTCCCTCGACCTCGACCTCGGTTACGATTGATGAGTTCTCTCTCTTTGGCTCGTCCCAGCACGGAGACTTTGTCGAAAATGGGTGGAAACGTCGATGATCCCCACGCGAGGGGGGTGTGTGGGGGCCATCGACGAGGGGAGATTGATACCCTCCCCGTCCTGACCGTTTTACGCGAGTCGTGCTTGTTGGTGGTGTCGTCAACTTCTATACTACACTTGGTGTAATGGTAGCGAATAACCTCAAAAGGAGTTTAGCGGTTCGGCAATCCGTCTGGAGAAGCGGTACTATTAAGGTTTAGGTTATCGACAAAAAAGCGTTAGTGGAGCCAGCCAAGCTTAAAAGATGGGCACTCGTTGCATCTCACCATTGCTTAGCACCATCACGACATCGGCCGCTAGGGAAGCGATGACTGTAACCCTGTTACCGTTACTAACGACAAGCGATTCGTCCATTACTGGATGGCTCGCACGGCAACGGTAAGCCACGGTTTAGACATTCATCTGGAGGGTCATTATCTTGGCTTCGGCGTGCTTACAAGGTTCCCTTCGCGCCATCCACTCCATTGCACCGCCTAGACTCTGCCAGCTCGGACTTCAGACTGCTTTCAGAGTAATGTATCCCGTAAACAACGGGTTGGGGGGTCTCCGGGCATTTGACATAAAACTCCACCGGAAGAGAGTCGAGGAAAAAAAAGTTGTGGACTGGATTAGGATAAGGAAACCCCTTGGTCTGATGAACTCGAACTAGACCGGCTCATCCATCTGTTATTCTCCAAAACCCCAAAACCAACTTTTCTGTATGCGCTATGCGCTATGCAGCTATGACCTGACCTAGAACAAACAGATGCGCTTACAACCCTGAAGAGGCGCTGGTGGCATACACATAGTAACTGATATTTCCCCTTCTCCTTAATCACCACCTCCACCCCTCCTCGTCGAACTCCCCAAATAATCAATCGGATTCCGGCACAACGGGCACGTGTTCTTGTTACTGTTCTGGAACCACTTGTACAGGCACAGCCTGTGGAACAAGTTATTGCACGTGCTGCACCTCTTGTCGGGCAGCTTTTTGTCTGCCGACACAACCGCGTAGCAGATGGGGCACTCGGTGTGGCCCTTGAGTGCGCCAATGATGTTTCGCCGGAAGGCCGCCAGGCCGTCTGTGATGCTGCCGTTGGCGAAAGTTATGACACCCTGCGTAGCGCGCACCCAGCTCTGCCACTTCTTCTCGTTGACGGCCACACGGTTCTCACCGATGACTTCGACTGACTCGAGAGGGTAGCCGGCGGGGATCTTGATGGCGATGGAGGCGAAATCTTCGTCGATCTCGTAGCCAGCGGATATTTCCTTGGCGGTGCGGTTGACACGCACGCGGAGCTCCTTCTCGTCTTCTTGGGGCGCTTCTTGCGAGGAGGCCCAATCGTTGACTTCGTCGAGGGCATCCGAGATTAGAAGAGGTGCGTAATACTTGGCCATCCATGAGTCGAGGGCAATCTTGGTCTGCTTGCTGCGCAGGTCGAGATACCATGACTTCACGAGGCCGGGGAGGAACTTGAGCGAGAGATAGAAGAGGTGGACAAGCAGCCACTGCATATCGCGCTCTTTGGTTCCTTCTTCGGACTGGCTGACGTCGTAGGATCGGATATGCTCCACGCTGAACATGTTCTTATCGAGATTCAGCGCTTGGCCGGTGGAGTGCCCAAGAACGTCAAACATCAGCTCGAGCAAAGCATCGAGCGAGTTGTCAGCTTTGAGGGATTCCGTGTATTGCTTGCGCACTTGAAGCGGAGCCTGGTTGTACGCATCAAAAACGAGGTGCCAACCAAGTAGGTAAGAGCGAACATCCACAGGGAAGCCCGCAAGCTCCTCATCAGTGTATCTCTCCAATGCCGGGATAGCTTGAATGATGGAGAGCAGCTCATCGGGGAGTTTGGCGACTGCACAAAAGGTCAGCATACATGGTCATTGGTACGTAGAACAAGTCGAGAGAACATACCCTTTTCTTCCAGAAGAGTCTCCAGAACTTCCTCTTCTTGCTGAGCAGGCAGGGCCCGGTGGAGAAGACCGAACGCGGCTGTCTGAACGTCCCGTGAACCGGAAGACAACAACCCGTAAAGGTTGGTCAACAAATCCTTCTCAGATGTGAGATGCTTGAGGGGAATTTTCTGCACTGCCCTGCAAAGAATCTCATCGAGTATCTGACGAGCCGTGTTAACCACATCATGTGGTAGCTCAAGTAGCCGGATGAGTGCCTTGGACCGGTCAAGTGCGGTCTCTTCCAAGGCCTCGACAAGGTCATCATTAGGATCCTCCAAAGCCTCCATTGCTGACATGAGCCTGATGGCGGGCAATACGTATGCCGGCCACCGCTGAGGGGTATCGTTCCGGGCCTTCTCCCACAACAAGAGGCAGTAATCGATAGCTTCCCGCCAGTACGGCCCATACACCTGGGCGACATTGGGCAGGATGCGGTGGATGCCCTTGCACACCTCGGCGGTAAGGCCAAAGGTCATCTCGTCAGAAGTTTGCACCCACGTAGTGAACTGCTTAAGAGCAAAGACGAGTTTGCGCTGCTCAACCGGTGTCTTTGCCGGAGGGTAGACTGAAAGGCAGATGTTCAGGAGGACCACATTGTACAGCGTCTTGGGTGATGATGGGAAGCATCCTACAATGTCAGACACAAGACGGTTGTAAAGATTCGCGACAGACTTGGACGCAGCAAGTCCTTCATCGAACCCGGTAAGAAAGGCGATGGCGGCAAAGACGGTCTGCGGTGTGGCCTTCATGATACCAAGCTTGTTGAACCACTCGTCGAATTTGGCGCTGGCAGGGTAGCCATGCACGCTCACCAGAGCATGGAACAGTTCAGTGAGGGCCTTGGATGCGTACAATGCTTTGGTACTGAAGTCCCCAGCCTGCTGAAGCAAGGACTGAATAAGCGTTTCCGCCAAGCTAGTTCCGTCGAGTTCGCCTTCTTTCCAGCTCACCGAAGCCCCGGCCACTCGGGCAAGAAGCGACGTGCCTAGATCCAAGAAAGACTGAATCTCATCAGATCTTTTGGTTCTGGTATCCTCAGCGGCAGGCAAATTCCACAGCCCAGTCTCCTTCATGACGGTCAAATCGTCATTCGCAAGAACGGCAGTCAGGAAGATGAGTTCCAGGAGGTCTACCGGAAGACTTTCCAGATCTACGTCAGTGAGAAGATTGGTGGTGTAGATAGCCATCCTCGCAGGAATTGACCGGCCCTGGCGATCCCTTTTCTGGGTCGTTGGGGTGTCACCCTCGCCCTCTGTCGCGAGGAAGTAGGCATCACCAAAGCTGCTGGTAATAGACAGGGACGGATCTGGGTTATCCCTCAAGAAGCTGTAGAGCTCAGTATTCCACGCTTTCGCCGATGGGAGAATGTCCGTCAATGGAACACCAGAGCCCAGGATCTCCTTGGCATGGCGGACCAAAGTACCGATATCAAGAGAAGAGGGATCGGCCTCAGCCAAGCTACGGCGAATGACTTCAAGCCACAGCTTGTCCCCACCATACTGTTTCTGGATAAGAGATCTTACGGCCGTAACCTTGGTCGCCCTTTCAGCGTCCGAGGTTTCCTCCAAGGACAAGAGCCTCGAGAAAACGTCAACCGGGGGATCTGTGAATAGGGCCGACTTGTTGCGAAGTAGCAGATCGAGAGCTTCGAACTCAGGGTCATATTTTCCAGCCACACCAATATCCTGCGCAAACGACTTAGCAAGAGACAGTAGCACATTGTCATCCACAATAGAATGAGAAATACTGGCTCTGCAAAGTTGTTCCACAACGGGAGACGAGGGCTCATCCTTGGCAAAGTCCTGCCAGGCTTCGACGATGAAATTTTGCAGTGATTCGCTTTTTTGCGCAACCGCCTGAGGAAGAGGAACAGACACCAGTTCCTTGACGACTGGCGCACCGGAAGGGAAGCCGTGGCTCAAAGCCGCGTCAATAAGCTTTGCCCAGACTTGCTCGGAGAACTCAGGCTGATCGTGAGTAACGGAGGCCAGGCAAGATGCCAGATGCGGGAGTGATCGAGACACGACAATCTTCTCGAAAGCTTCCTGGTCGTCGAGTGGGAAAACCTTCTTGATCAGATCGCTCTTGGCGCACAGGCCTGAGGCCTTGGTGAAGGCGGCTTTTAGGACAGCCGCAGCGCAGAAAGGCTTGTAGTTCCGCCTGGCAAGCAGATCTTGTGCACTTTCCAACAATTTGCATGAGGTCGAAGCAACCACACTCGGAAGATCAGCATCGCCATCGAAGCTTTGTGAGCTGGGTGCCCCCCTCAGGAAACCTTGTACTATAGTGAACCAGCGTTCACCTTGGGCTGCCAGCTCTAACTGAGACTTTTCGTAATCGGGGGAAACTTCAGGGAGAGAGTTGGAAAGACCCGCAGCAAAGTCATCACCAAGCTTCTGCCATTCTTCCTTTACTGATGACCGTACTTCCTCGCTTGTTGTATATGGTACAATCTTCCAAGCCTTGAACACGTGTGGAGGCTGCGCATAAGCCCACGTCGATGTTTCCGCAGAAGGATGCAAGTATTCCCGAGTTAGTGGGTACAGGTTCTCCTGAAGGAATTCTGGGCTTGGCGTAGAGCCCGCGGTAATACGATCAACAGTGTTGAGATAACAGGCCCAAGCAGACGCGGCGTTTTGACGCCGTTCCTCACGGCTCGTAATGGCAGTTCTCATGGACTTGAGGAACGCCGAGGCATTCGCAGCGTAATCTGGGGAAGATGTGGGCAAAATGGCAAGCAACTGATCCAGCTCTGTCCAGTACTCATCCGACCCTCCTTGAGAACCCTTCTGAACCAACGGCCGCAGGCGGTCCAAGGGACTCTTGCTACCCCAGACCTTGGGGAAACGTTTTGTAACGCTGATTAATGCCCTCAAAAGATCCAGGGCTGATCCCCTCTGGTCCTTCTTGGGGCCTTCCGCCACTAGTACCTTGCCGACATCCTTCAGTTTGGGTTCCAAGAGACTAGGCTTGTGGTCGAGGTAACTTGCGACGAGCTGGTAGAAGGCGCGGCGTACGGACGCATCATCGGAGGCTGCCAGGGTCCAAAGAGTATCGGCGTCGAAGAAGCGCTTTAGTTCGTCGGGGTATTGGTCCTCTTTGATTGTGGGCAACAGGTGCTGGATCATGGCCATACTACTTCCGAGCACGCGGTAGTATTTCGCCTCCATGTCCTCCTTGGATGTCGTCCTCTCGTCACTAAGAGAGTCGGCTGTTTCTCGGATGGCCTCGTTGGCGTATTCTAGGAGCTTGCCCTGGAACGCGATCCAGAACCTTGCCTTCTTTTGATCCGAGTCGAGAATGTGCGCCGAGACGGCGAGAGCAGCGCGGGCGACTCCCTTGTCCTTGTCAAAAGTGCCAGCAACCCATGGGCCGACCAGCTTCGGTAGGGTCTTCTCAATGCGCTTCTTGGCTGACTTGACGAGCTCGAGGAGGAGGTTGTGGGAGAGTTCTCGGACACGGCGGTTGTTATCGATGGCGACACGGGGGTAGAGTTGAGCCCAGACGTCTATGACGGAGTCGTCGACGGGCTGGTCGGACTTTTTGACGCATGCTAATATCTCTTCGAGAGCCTTGGACTTTGTTGTGCTGTCACGCTTGAGGAGGTTCTTGAAGGGTACGATGACGTCTTGAGGGACGCTGGAGAGGTCGGGGGGCGGAGCGACGTAGGATAGCGAAGCTGTTGACGACGAAAAGGCGCCAAAGCCACCGGAACCAAATCCTCCTTTCTTCATGATGGCCGAGTGTCGTTTGTGGTTCAGAGGCCGGATCCGACTATGATGGCGAGGAAGCAAGAAGAAGGAGTAATAACGAGCACGGTAAGAGAGGCCAGAATGCTGGAGATAGAAAAAACTAGCTCAGAGCTGCGGATGAAAAATAATGACACTCGGTGCAAAGTTCGCGCTCATAATCCGTGATGTCTAGAGGAGTGTGTACAAACTTGCCAGCTAAGGTGTTCAGTGCAAAACTTCATGCCACCATCGTGATCTACTCTTGGCTGTTAGGACCGCTGTAATTACGGCGTTGAGCCTGCTTGGTAGTACTGTATGATGCTTGGCTTCATGACGAGGGGACCTTCTCGGTCTGCCTTTCCTGGTTCCTGCATCGGTCATAGTGGGGTAGCTGCCCGCTGCCGGAGCGCAAAAACGCGGTGCACGTGATGAGGGGCACATTTGACGGGTAATGTTAGTGCTCACCATCGCCTCAGTAAGCAGAGCACTAACAGCACAAACCAAGTTCACGAATATCGATGTATTGGCATTGTCAAACATCGTCGGTCTATTGCTTTTCAGGTTCTGTGACCCATACATCTCGAACTTGCTTGAGACCCGATCCGATCCAGCAGACCCGGGTTGCACACGTTGATCTTCGCCTGCCGATTGTCTCACTGCGTTTGGGTCACCAATGATGGATGGAAACATGGACGCTCCGGAAAAACCAAAGCTCCTTGAATTCCAACACGAGCCGGATGATCGGCAAGTCAGATAACCATTTCAAGTCTTCCACTTTGCACAGCCCAAAGCGGATTGACGCCCAGAGAGCAAATGATCAGTCAATCTTTGAGCATCTGTCCACAGTTTCTTGCGATGTTGGCTTTTCGTCAAGCAACAACCATTTTCACTCTCCCTCAAGAAGCTTCTTTTTTGTATTACTCATACATGGCTCCACACTGTTGTTGCCGGGACGATGACTCATGTAGTTGGCTCGTGCAAAATCCTCGGAAGTAATCAAAGTCGTGAAAGTTGAAGCCATCGCGAACCAGCCTAGGAGGTCTTGCCTTGTTATGTCTCTCTTCAAAAGTTACCAAGGCCGAAGCCATCGTCGAATGAAGAAGTGGGTGGGATAGTTGGTTGACCGGGTGGTTGGGCATAAATGTTCATCATTAATTAATGTCCCTTTCATTTGGTGGAACGTTGCCCTCCAGTGCCTCCAATCTTTCACACTGGCCGATCATCACCAACTTTCATACCAATGTTGCTCTGCTCTTGGCGTCGACCCAGTCTGGTGGCGAGAGGGCGGGTTAGCAGGGTGGCCTTGTCTCTTGCATGCCCTGTGGACCCTGTCAGCCCCCGGCGCTCCCCCGGATGCCACGGGTTTGCTCCACCAACACTAACATCGCGGGAACTGGGAATAAGAGAACCCACAGTGAACGTCAGCGTTCCAAACCGGTTCTTGAACAGTATTGGGGCCCCTCCCGCTCATCGAGATTTGAGATAGTCCTTGTGTCGTCGCAGGTGTCGGCCCGTTTCCCTCCTCAGCAGGAGGTTGCTTGGCTCGACTGACTTCCAGCCAGAATGCCACACAACACCTGCACAATGCAAACAAACAGTTGGATGCGCCGAAAGGGTCCTCCAAATCCGTGTGAAGGGACCGAGGTGCCTCTAGTGTACTTGGTTGCACAGGTAAAGGTACCTTGCGTAGTGTATGTACTTGGTAATGTGTGAATGCAATTGTGCAAGGGTACTGCTGCCGTTAGCCATTCAGACGCTCGAAAGCCACGGAAGAGGCTTCGGGTTTGAGCAACTGTCGGGCCATCCATCATTGTCTTGAGTGTGCTGCCTGTGTGACAAAGGCGAAAGGGCAATGCCATCTCTGTTTGGCTCAAAGGACAAGAAAGGGGTCCACCCCATCAGCCCCTGGCACATGTCCAGGCATGTTGGAGGCGGGAGTGTTGGGGTCTCCAATGTCCCCCCTCGTTTTACTGTGTACACTATGTACTAGTGTACGTAACCCCCTCTGTAAAGATGATCCCCAGATATCCTCCCCTCCCTCCCCCGGGTTCTCCCCTTGTGTCCCTTTCTTTTCGTCCAACAGATTGGCTGACTTTCCAAACCACTTGATGCCGAATCCCGTCTCCCCTCTCACACGGTCTGCCAAAGTCACGCCTACTTTGCAAGACTGTCTCCTGCTGCCAAGCCGTCGTGGTGCTTGTGGCCGCCATGGCTGCAACAATGTTTGGTTTCGTAGGCAGATCGTCTTCTTGATCATCGTGTGCCGCTTCCGAGTTTGGTAAGCGGATGTGGGGAGGCATCGGGGACTGCACGTCCCATGCACAAGTCCCCTCACTGTGAGGAGTGAGGACCTGTTGCCTTTGGATGCTTGCTTGGCATGGGAGACCGGGGAGCGGATGAATGAAATGGATGAACTTAAAACCCACAATGGTTCCCAGTCGTGTGCGTGCCCCATCGTGTACTTTTTCTCTCTTGGTTTCCAGTCTTATATCCTCAAGAAGGGGATTCTACTTGGTTTTTCACGTTCCTTCACGTTCCTACACTACATAGTGTGGTGGCACCGCGCAACCAACCCACCCTCCTGACAACAGCCTCTTTCTCCAAACCAGTTCGTGCCTGTGACACTTGGCAACGCTTGGGTGCCCAGTGTTGAATAGTAGTACACCAACCGGAAAAGGCAGCAGCAGTTGAGAAAAGTGCCATCGTCATCGTCATCATTTCTTGACGTCCAATTCGTGGCATTGACCACTTCCGTCTTTGTCGTGTAAGTGCCCCGCCCTCTCCTACATAGTGTACCGTCATGCAGGGCAGTCAGTGCGTTACATTGCATTTTTCTACTTGGTGTCTTTTCCTTTTTAGTCCTCAAACTGACAACAAGATATCCCTTCAGCTACCGTCCAGCCAAGAAATGCCACTTCAGCTCCAACCCTCATAACACTACAGTATTCGCCATGTCGTTGTCTTCAGCTTCCACTCCCACTTACCGTGCTGGTTGGGCCAAGGCCTCTTCTCTGGCCTCTGGCGCCGTGGTCGTTCGCCACCACCACCATCAACAACAGCAAACGCGAGGCTTTCGCTTTGGTCGTACGTGGTCATCCTACCTCGACCCCGAATATACCCAAGATGTCTGCCAACGCCAGCGCAGAATTCGCTACAAGTACTTCCAGACCTTGAACCGCCGACTCTCGTGGGAGCAGCACCCCCTGGCCGAGACTGCCAAGTTGACCATCAAGCGCATGTCCAAGGACTATTGGTACCCCGTTGAACAGGAAAATGCCGGGCGGAGATACCTCGATGAGGAAACTGCTGCCAACACCATCAATAACCCAACCGGCATCCGCCCAGGTCAAAATATCGAAGATGCAGAGCGTGCACCCCTGGAGGACTTGCTATTTGGAGACGCCAAGACACCGATCAAGACAAAGGCAGAGGCTCCTCTTGAGACGTCGAAGCGCCGTCAGGGTAACAAGAACAAGTCCAAGTCGGTGAAAGCGGACTCGGAATACGTGATTGACCCCATCACCAACCGCAAGGTTCTCAAATCGGCCACACTCGGCCTTGACAGCAAGGTCGCGCCATCCAGTCCCTATACATCTCAGTTTACCAACCTCAACCCTCCAGAGCTAGACACTTCCAAACCCATCTTCTATGACGGCCCCCCTCCAGAGGCAGAGCTTAAGCTTTACAGCCAGGTCAAGGTCGACGACGCACCATGGAACCCGATTGGCCCAGCATCTGCCCCTGACCTGTTGAACGCCTTGTCATCGGATCAAGCTCAAGTGTCTTGGCACCCTAACGCGGGAATTGCCGCGACCACAGCCATGCCGCCTTTGGGTTCCCAACCGCAACCGGTGGATAATGAGACACCTGAGGCGATCAACGAGCAAGACGCGACACCCGAGGAGCTCAAAAAGTACGGACCTGTCAAGGCCCATGAGCCCGATGGCAAGTACAAGGAGCAAAAGGAATTTACCAACACTCAAGAATACGATCCCGCCGAATTAGCCGAATACGGTTCCGTCCGGGCCCATGAGCCTGACGGTATGTACAAGAAGGAAAAGGGGGTCAACAACTATGACGAATATGATCCAGCGGAGCTGGCCCAGTACGACGCAGTGCGTGCTCACGAGCCAGACGGCATGTACAAGGAGCAAAAGTCATATAGCAACACACAGGAATACGACCCCGCCGAACTAGCCCAGTATGACGCTGTTCGCGCCCACGAGCCCGATGGCATGTACAAGAAGGAGAAGGAGTTCACAAATTACTCCGAGTATGATCCTGCCGAGCTGGCCGAGTACGGTGCCTTCCGGGCTCACGAACCTGATGGCATGTATAAGAAGGAGAAGGAATATACCAACTACTCCGAGTACCAAGATTTGGATTCGTACGATAAACCATTCCTCAGCCATGAGCCCGACGGGAAGTACGCTGCGGAGATGGCGCGCGCTGAGCCTAGATCAGAACCTTCGGTACTGAAGGAGCTCCGTGAGCGCCAGAAGCTTGCCAATGGTGCGGAACTCGAAGGAGCTTGGACAACCCATTGTGAGAAGAATGCGGCTGACGAGGCCAAGCTTTCCGAGGAGCTGTCTCAGTACGGTGCTTTCAGGAGCCATGAGCCCGATGGCAAGTACGCCGCTTCTGCTCAAGGGCAGAGACAGGCCTATGCCGCAGAGGAAGAAACTCTCAGCGAAGAGAACCCCTTGGAAGCCTTCACCTACGAAGACGCCCAGACCACCAAACCCGTTAAGCCCACCACCACCCCAACCATCTACAAAATCCTCGCCTTCAACCCCGACACTCAATTTGTTGAAGAAGCCGAGACCACCTCCAGTATCCTCCCCTCCAACTCCAACACATCTCCCTCCCCCGCCGACGTGCTACCCCGCGTCACCAACATCTCCAAATTCCTCCCACACTTTGCCCGCCTCGAGGCTCAAGGATTTGAAATCGCCGCCGGCTCCGGGGACGTGCTTGTTTTCCGCAAGTTCCGGGAAGGTGTCACTTCCCCTTCTCAATCCCAGACCGTTCAGGAACCCGCCCAGGAACCCGCCGCAAGACAAACGGTTGCGCAGGCAAGTAGCGGCTCCATCAACCCTATTGACATGACCGGCAACCTGGGTGGGAAGAGAGACTATCACGTTGCTGCGGGCCGGTTCGCTAGTCCGACGGGGTTTGTGAACTATAACTTACCTAACTCTAGTGCGGCGGCCAGTCCCAGTCTTAGTCAGTCCTCTGCTGCGAGTGAAAAGGATCATTATGAACAGGCTGCTGCTGTTGAGACCCAGCAGCAGGAACAGCAGGAACAGAAGCAGCAGCAGCAGCAGCAGCAGCAGCAGCAGCAGCAGCAGCAGCAGCAGAGAAAGAAGGCAAGCCTTTCCAAGCGCGCAGTATTGGGTACCGCCTGGATTGCTGGGGGGGCCTACTCGGTTGGTGTGATGAGAGATTACTTTAAGACGGGGGGTGTGGATGGAAAGGGACCTAAGGGTCTCTGAGTTTTTCTTTTTGTTTTTCATTTTGTTGGAACGAATGATCATGACATGACATGAGTGGCGTTTTTTTTTTTTTTTTTTTTTTTTAGGGGGAATCAGATGGAGGGATGGCAAGGCGTATACACACGACTGACGGAGAGGAAAGCCCTCAACTTGCATGCGAAGGGAGTGGTTCTTTGGTTTTGTCAGGTTTTTGTTTTCTTTATCTCTTTCACTTCAATTCGCTTTGTCCTTCATACGACTCTTGGCAGTCATTCATGCCTCTCTTCGCAGGGTGCAACTTCATCAACATCATTATCATGATTATAGATGGGGTCATTGGATACCCATAAATGAAATAGGATTATGGATTGCGAACCTTGTATATCACACATACTTGTGGAATAGTCTCTCGTTTGATAAGTGGACAATCAATGGAATAGCATATGATGAAACAACTCGCTGTTATGCATCTCGCGAAAACGTTTTTCTTGTTACCTCCAGGTGATCAATTGTTGTTGCCAATGCTGAATAACACAGTAACAATACAAACAGGCGCCTAACGCCGTTGGAGCGCGTGATAGTAGTACCGAGTACGTCATTCTAGAACCCCCTTCCCCCCGCATTTACCCCCCCTCAACTCGGCATTCATGTGCGTGTGCCTACATAGTGCTCCCCGACTTCTGTCGCCATTTTGTAGAAGTAAAAGAGAGAAAAAGATGAAGACACCCAAAAAAAAAAAAAAAAAAAAAAAAAAGGCATACGTTGAATCCATTCCAATTCATCGCTCGCAAGTTTGCTTTTCCATGCGCCATCATGCTTGATCCAATGTCATTTCAATGCCACAAACTTCAGTTGCGTCGCGTCGCGTCGTATCGTGTCGTGTCGTGTTGTATCATGATGCATGCGGTGAACGTAAATCATTTGTCTTGAGGTTCTTTGTCCAAGGTCGATGTTTCAAGACACCAAAGAGAGAGATAGGTATCGATGTTGGAGACTGTGTCTCCCCCCCCCCCAAATCGTGACGGACTCTTCGTTTTTTCCACCTTCCATCATCAACCACCATCCTCGGCTTTAATACCCATGTCCCCCCTCACTAAATCCCTCCTCCCCAACCTTTCTCACGCTCCCGCCTGTAGACCCGCTCCTCAGCTGCATTTCGTGTTTGTACTGTTCCTGCGACCAGCTCTGGCGGCGGTCGAGCTTGGGTTGCCAGGTCGAGGTGTGGTCCTTGGCTCTTTGGGCATAGGCGTCTGACGAGGTTGAGCTCTGGGAGTGCGATTTGCTTCGAGTAACGGGGGAGGTGGGTGATTTGGTCAGGTCGTTGGTGAGGTCGGAGTAGGGAGCCGAGGTGATGATGGTGGAGGGGGCAGTTTTTGTCGAAGACATGTCTGTTGTTTTGTAGGTTTTCTGGTGGTGGTGGGGTGTGTGTGTGTGTGTGTGTTGTTAGGTTGGTTGATGTTGCTGATTTGGTAGAGGTGGTTTGAGGTTTGGTTGATTGTCGGTGTTGTCACACAAGGTTGGTTGGTTGAAGGTTGAGGTTGAGGTTTTGGTGTGTGGTGTGTGGAAGTTGTCAAAGTACGTAGGTCTCTCCGTTCTCGGTATTCGTTAAGTTGGGTATCAAGAAATAGGAGGAAAGAGAACTACTATTGTCGCTGCCCAATATTTTCGCTTCAAGGTCGTAGTTGTAGTTTAGCTTCCAAATTGGAATGTGGAGGAAGGGAAAACGGGAACAGAGCCGGATGCGACACACAGCCAATTTATCTTCATCTCTCAAAAGCCACAGGAATGGTCTGACGTATCTCTTTGCTTCCGGACGCTGCATGAAGTTGGAAAGCCACATGTGGTGGTCAATCAATGCTGGCCTCCTCACCTCATTGTGCATCTCTGCTCGCCACTCTTTCACCAACAGAGACCCAATGAATTCATAGCAATCATGTTATTGCACAATTAGGTGGTGATACAAATGAGGGGAGTTCCTCGACCGAAGCCGAAAGTTGAATCACATTACGTAAGGCAGCCGGAGAACTGTTGCTCATCGGTCCACTCGCTGTAAGGCTGTCAATTGTAGGCCCCACCGTTCCCGCCTTTGGCCGCTAGACTAGTGTAGTGTAGACTAAAGATCGTCCAAGGTAGGGGTCCCTTTCAATGGTGGCTTCAGTGGAACTGGAGATCCTGACAGCGGAGTGCTGTGACGTTCTTGTTGTGTTTCTGTCACTCTCTTTTTCTTCTTACAAGCCTCATCGATATCATTGTTGACGAATTAGGAACCTACTACTTGTAGTTTGAAATGAATACGAGCAGCATGTAACAAACACCCTGCTAGTCTGTTCTTTCAACACGTTGAAATTGGGATCCGACGAGCCCATGTCCCCGACGCCGATGACGTTCCCCGGTCCCTCCCCGGTCAACGTCCCAATGTTTGATCATGATTGCAATCACGGAACGACCCCTCAAACTCCTCGCGCTCGCCCTTCCGCCCTTCAATGACCCCGAAAGTATTGCGTGATGCCGTCCTCCCCCAATGCCTTCGTGGGCTACCAAGTCGAAGAGGCACGACTACCTCCGACTCGGGGATTTCCGGTAGAGGCTTTTCCGAAATAGCCCTCGAATACCGTGAAAGCGTCTTCTTCGGCTCCCGAACTAACACGGCTACCCCGGGATCGTTGATCTTCTCGCCAAACGACTCTCGGATAGATCGTGTCGCTCTGTGCGACGAATCCATCCGAGGCTGTCCATGCCCTTTCCCTCTCTTCTCCGTGGTCAAGAAGCTCGACACTCGCGAGACCCAGTCGGGTCGTATCGGCGGGTCTCCGATGCCCTGACCGTCGAGTTCGACTGGAGGAGAGTGCGCCCATGTCACGACGGCTGTCTGTCCCTGTCCCACGCCGCGTCCATTGCCCCGAAACATCTCTTGGTATCCCAGTTCTGCCCCAGCGGTGAGGCGATCGTTGGGAAGCAGCAACGTTCGGCTGTCTGAGCGCTTGGAGTTGAAGGTAAAACTGGCCCTACCTTTCCGTGAAAAGGCAAACAGCGAGAAGGAGGGCCATAGTCGTGGAACGCTTCGACCGGCTCTGCGTCGTCGATTGATCAGGATGTAAAACAGAACCCACACGATGACAGCGACGGACAAGCTGAGCAGCGGAATCAGGCTTATGCTGGTTCCGAGGTTGAGGGACGCGGTATCATTGGAGCCTGATACTACGCTGCTGGACGTGGGGGATGGGGGTGCAATGGCCGTGGGGAGGCCGGAGATCTTGGTGGTCCATGACTCTTGAGTTAATACCGATGGGTTGAACGAGGTGGGGCTTGGTGGAGGTCTGCTGTCTGTAAGCAAAACCTCTGGAGAGTCTCTACGAGCCATGGTCGGGAGTGTTTCGATGGCTCGGCAAGTGCTTGTTGACATTGCTGGATACTGAGGGATGAAGGACGATGAGTTTGTGTAAGCGGTCATGTCGAGTTCATTGCTGGTCAACTTGACAACTGCCCAACCCTGCGTGGTAGTTCACGACTCAATCGTTTCGTCGCCAAGGCCTGGTTTTCATTTCACTTGGTCATCGACGCTGCATCTGCTCGTGTGAAGGCGAAGAACAGTAAGAAAGTGTCGGCCGAGGTGTCGTAATAAAGGAGGCTCAAGTGAGCAGAAAAATATAAAGATGCCTGGACGAGCTGAACATGATGCCAGGCACCTGAGACTCCGTGAGGCCACGGAGTATCGTTGCAATGCAGATTACGGCGAAAGTCGATCATGGTATATTGCGTGAGTAGTAGACTCCCATCTATCGCAGCGTGTGGTGGTGTCCCCCGATCATATTCCCTTCAGATATGAGCGAGCAAAACTGTGGCACGGCTCACTGCACTCAGACTTCAAAACCCCCAATGACATGACCTAGGAGGCGCAAGTGGCCCCCAACCAGGCACTTCCCGTTGCAGTCTTGCACGAAACCGGTCAGCCTTGATTCATGGCAGGGGCATCGAGGCACAAGCATCATTCACATGTTCTGAACCATGTGTTTTGCGATCTGCGCCGCAAAGAGGAAGTTCATGGAATATTGGCCCTGACAGGCAGACGCACTTGTCAGGTGAGGCGAACTCAGCCGCACGATTCGAGAGAAACAACCTCTTGATGGCCATTACCCCTGACCGCTACTCGCCATATCAAGAGCCGAGCTCGCGTAGCGTACATGGCAGAAGGGTCGTTGGAGCAAGAGTTCGGGGAGCTTCTAGAAGCCTTGTATGATGGTAGAGCGCAAAATATCAGTTTGGAAAGTTTGCTTGTCCTTGCCGAAAAACAACGAAAGTGGCTCCAAGGGGGGTTTTCCGGTTGCTAAACTACGAGGGCTCCTGTCGCCGAAGTGAGAGATCCCTACCATGGATTGTTGAGCGCCGGCATGACAGAATCATCCCGAGTGTGAAGAAGAGCGAACATTAATGTCTGCAAGGCATAACACACACAACCGTAAATTTCTAGGTAAGGTACCTCTGGCTCATGGAGCCGGTCATGCCTGAAGAGAAAGCACGATGGTTGCGAGAAGACAAGTGGTTCGCTAAGCTCGGGGAAGGTTGCGGCAGAGCTGTGCCTACCTAGGTGAAGGGCAATCTGTCTGCCTATGTCTGTCTTTATCCTCTCATTTGACAGGTGTATCATAGCTGGAAGAGAGACGGACGGACGCGTATGATGAAAGGAGTATAAGGTATGATTGAGATACGTCGTTGTTGATGTTTTATTGGAAAGATCTTCCTCGTTAACAAGAACTCATTCTCACCCAAAAAAAAAAAAAAAAAAAAAAGTACTTACTTCTACTTATAATTCCAGTGCCATGTTACGGAAATCATGCTTTGGTGTTCTCTTTCATGACTTGTTCTTTCGATTTCTCATTATAATTATATGTACAGTACACACCTTGTTTATACAAGCGGCGCGGCCGCTGTTCATATGCCACAGTTGTTATGTTACGCTGCGGAACTTTTGCGGTTGACCTCGACTCCATGTCCCGAAACAGCATCACTATGGACATGAACAGATCCCTTGAGATTTGTCGTGCTATCCGCGTCCTCCTCTCTATACGATGCAGACGCCGAGGTTGTATAGCTATTCGCTTTTATCGACTCTGCCGAGGTGATCGTCGCGTCGTAATTCGTCATCATCGTCGTTGTTGTTGTGGTCTTCATTTCAAATGATGACCTGCTCTCAGTCGAGTTCGACGTCCTCCAAGACGCCAGAGGAAAAGGAGGATTCAAAAACTGTTGGTATCGCCCCCTCCCGCTCACTGCCGGTATCTCGCTTAGCGCAGCATTCCCAACCGCCGTCGTTGTTGTTGGCCCTGGGCCGGATTGCTGCTGCTGTCCACTCGTATCGGGAACTTCGATCCATGAGAGACGCTGCACAAACGCGTTGCGACATGGTCTTCTACCTACCGTCGGGGGAGGGTCGCTACTTGCGGCGGTTGGCTCGCCTGTGGCGCCTTGTTCGCCGCTACTGTTGCTGTTGGCGCGTGGGTCGAGGAAGCCGGGGAAAAAGCGGACGATGAGAGGCTTCAGGGTCATGACGCAGGCGATGACGATGGCGATGTGGACTTCAAGTGCCGTCCAATAGGTGAGTTTGCCGGTGCTGAAGGTAATATCGTCACGAGCTGTGTATTGGGAAGCGTAGAGATAAAAGACGCGGACGATTGAGACGATGCAGCCGCTGTTTGGTAGGGAGAGAGTGTGTGGTGAGTACATGATGTCTTTGAGGGACATGAGCGTTTGGTGATTGGAATGCTTGTACTAACACAAAGCCCACGGCGAAAATGCCGATAACAAAAACCTTTTGTCGTGCCGGTAACCTCAAAGGACCAACGATTGGGATGGGCAGAAGAAAGATGAGAAAATCCGTGGTAATGGTCATCCTAAGGAAGCCAAAAGGCATCAAGTGTTAGCTTTTTAGTCCGAGGCGTCTGGACTAGTTTCAGGTCAAGAATCAGCCTAACCCCGTGCAGCTCCAGTACCAATTGGTTGTATGACAGTTTGGTTTGGATAGTCCAACTCCCCAAGGTTTAGCCGGATCCCAGTAATCTCGCAGTGGTACACAACCTGTGCAAATGACTATAATCGTGTAGACACTGGTAATGCAGACGATGATGAGGACAGCATAGGTAGCCCTACGTGCCGATTCAACGGTAAAGATGGTGAGATATAGCAGGCAGATGGAGATCTTGGTCATCGCCAACGAAAGGAAGTAAGTCAAGGTGGAAGCCCAAAATCCCTATAATACCAATTATAACATCTAGGTCAGTGTGATTTCTTGACGATGCGGCGGATATGCGCAGCTGGGTAATATGGAATCCGGACAACTACACTCACCGCCATTATAGGGACGTAATGGGCCTGGTACTCGACGTTCCATATGTGTTTTCCCATACCATATGCGATTTCTGTGAGCTCGTTAGGCTTTGCAATCCTTTGATCATAACGAAGAGTTTTTGGCAGACCTATGCTTTGGCAGCTGCACATTCCCGCTGCCATCATCTGTCGGAATGGGTCAGAAAAACGAAATTTGTTGGCAAGAACCTTGGCCGTTAACCAACCAGAGAAAACAAGATGCACCAATCCGATGCCCCAAGCCCGTTGACAACCCTGGACCGCGCCCAAAACCTCAAGGCGACGAAAATGACCGCAATAGACCATGTCGTCCAGATTGCTCCCAGCATGGAAGGGCCATAATCTTCATTTGCACGGTATCCGCGGTGTGGTGACGTCGCCGTGTTCTCATCTTCAGACCTGTACAGCACATAGGCCTCAGAACTGGACCTGCTCCCATGCATGCCGAGGACGTCGGGAGCATTGAGAAGCAGGAGATTTTGTAACAGCTGTAGGTGAGGGCAAAGAATACACGCCTCCCGCCACGGTCACCCCAACAGGTCGGTAGAAGGGTTGAGCTCGAGGTTTGTATTAAAGGGGTACCCTACCCAGCCCCTGAAACCTGGCTTCACCCCGGCGGCGATCGAGGTAATCCCAAGATCAGAGGGTGGGGCGAGTAAGTGGTGTTATCTTGGGCCTGACGAGATGACGATAATGTATTGGCTCAGTAGCAGGCGAGCTCCCAGTGTTCCCGATGAGGAGAGCACACGAACCGGAGTTTGGCCCGCTCAGTGTGGTTGACCTGTTCGCGGTTACCACAAAATTTAAAGTGGGACTCGAGGGCTCGATAGCGTCTGTCAGTATGTTATTGCTGAGTTAAGGCGAGAATGTCGAATGCTGACCGCCTTTCTGAGATTGGTTTCCCGCGGAGTAGTGGTGTGATAACTCCCTCTTCTGGTTAAGGTAACAAGAAACCTGGCACGTTGTAAGTTCTTCAAGACACGATCACCGGTGGTCGACAACCAAGTGTGACTGAATTAAAAGAGTAAATAGGCTTTGCTATTGGGATGACCGGAGTTCTCGGGTGAGGAAAATTCCGGTTGGTGGTCCCGACCTAAACGTGTGAGAAAGGTCGATTCCGGGCAACTAACTACGAAATTTGGTCATCTGTTAGTTGCATTGCTGTACCTCATTTTGTCCCCCGGTATGTGTGATTCATTACAAGATGACAGAGTAGAATCTCTGGGACTCTCACCTTGCTCGAGAATTTTCACCTGCTAATTTCCCCTGGCCAAGCGGGTGACGCTACACTGCTTGTGGGCAGCTGACGACGTCTCATCCGACCTGGCCGTAATCGGATCTTGCTGAAACGAGGTCGGTCCCAGCCAGACGGTACGCGATGGGCCCAATGGGGCTGGTTTGGTTGGGCACAAGTGCCGGGCCGTTGGGTTACAGTGACTGCCGAGAGTATATTGTCTTTCAGTCTTTCTTTGGAACTGTATGAAGACCACGCCTTCTGGTGGCCTTGATGGTTTCTGCGTAAGGTAAAACAATTGAAGTGCACCAGTTCAGCCGGGAGAAACTTGGGACTGCTCGAGGTGGACGCGGCAAAGAGTGGCATTCCACTTAGTGTAGATGAAGTAATGGGCGATCAAAGAGGAGTAAAGATCATCATCTGATCTCCGCAAAGCCATGGCAAATAGATACGACACAGTGTCGCGGATGGATGATTGTCGAACGTGCATGGCTAGTTGAACCGTTTTGGCCAAATACGCGGAGCTAGTGCACAGCAATGTACACTAGTGTAGGGCCTTTTCATGATCGATACAGGCTGGATATCCTCCTCGAAGCCCCTTGGCCTGATGCCAGTGTAAAGATGGAGATTGCCTTGGGAGGAACATCACGTCGTCCTGGCCTCCAACAAACGAAGGGCTTTAAGTGGCTGGGCTGACTGAATATGACTTGTTGCGCACAGGGGATCCCCGCGAAGGTACAACCAACCCTGTGTTGTTTACTTGCATCGTGATGAGAACCTCGCTCGCCTTTGTTTGCTCCATTGTGCAATCCCATAGATCCAACCCCAAGCCAGACTCCGAACTTGGATATCATGGGTTGGAGATAGCACGTTGATGAAGAGCGGCGAGCTGAGCAGCAAAGTAGTTGATGATCAATAACATGGCAGTAGGAAAACAAAGGCGGGAGCGGACTCTTTTCTTTTGAGGAGCCTGTGACTGGACCGAGATCGACTTTTTGGTCATCCCCCACCACGCTACCCACGGAGTAAAGTCCGTACTGTCAGAAAAAATTGATTGATGTAGTTTCACCGCCTGTTGTGAGGACGTTTCAACGTTCAAGAGAGCCACAACTTCGAAATGGGCTTCTCAAAAAGGACCGTCAAGGTTGCGAATGTTCTTTTTTGCTCGACCTGGTGGAGTTGCATCGCATATCCACTGCGCTGTCGGAGTGCTGATTCGACATGTCGTCGGGTATAACGTGGGGTGTCGAGAATAACTCAATGGATTGAGTGTGATGGCCTTTCGGTCATACAGTCTCCGGCGTCATTCTCACCCAAGTGAACACTGATGGGTATTGGGTGATTGGAGTTTGGAAGGGGTAACGAGGTCTAATGTTACTTGAGATCGTCCCAGGACCATGGGATAGATCTAAAATGCCTCGGGGAGAGGTAGGATGAAATGTATGTAAGATGTACACTAACGGACGGCGATGATCGATGATCGGGATGACCTGGCGGGAGATCCAATGCCACCTAACTAACCCGACAACAAAATCCTTTGGTGGACGAGGGGAGTGACCTGGATTATAGTGCCACTGACTGGCGGCTTGGAATGGGAAACGCGCCAGGGGCAGGCAGGTACCAGCAGCCAAATCCTGGGGTGCATCAGCCCGTCCACAAGGGCAGGGTCGGCCGTTCCACAGAATGGAACGGTCTGCGTGAGGAACCGTGCCCACGGCGTCCCGTCTCCAGGTGGGTTGGGGACGAACGCCCTGTGGATGGATGGTGCAGGTGCTCGGGCCAGTGAACTTGGTATGCACGGGGCTTTGCACACGCTATAATAGCCCCTGCTCCTGTGATGTCGTGCCTGCCGGGATCCTGGCCGTTATCCATGAGCTCTAACTGGAAATTTTCCAGCAGCCATCGCGGGGCAGGCAAAGAAGCCGTGTAAAGAGGGTGCTTGCATCTTTGAGTTCTCGAAGAGAGTTAAGAGATAGACTTCGACGAAACACCCGACTGAACGCCAATAATCGAGGCAAATTTTCTTCAGTATCACTATTCAAGCGATCGACTCATCTGGACTCGATACCAATACTATTCTAACAGCCAATCATCAGCGCGACTGTCCCCGAAGGAATCACCTCACCCTCACCTCGCCGAGCAGACGGCGACAAACTTCCAACCTTTATCCCCACCAGCCAAACTGCCCACCATGTCACCTCTGCAAACAACAGCCACAAAACCCGACGAAGAAGAAGACCCCATCGTTGCCACCTACAACGTCTTCATCAAGCCTCCCCTCCCCAAAGACCGCAAGCTCGTCGTCCTCCGCTACGTCACCAAGACCGCCCAAGACCCGTCCTCCATCAAGCCGCCACGGGTCAACGGCTTCCGCGTGAAGCCCGAAACAGGCATTTACGAGGTTGATATCCCTCTCGAGACGGGCGATGGCTACAACAAGGACAAGGGTATCGCGTGGGGTGTGGCGCTAGCCAAGTCGATGGAGTCGAAAAAGGGCGGCAGTCTTGGCCTGGCCGGTGGTTTCAATATTGGTGGACAAGGAGGATCGGCACGCGGTGGTCCTGGAGCTGGTGGTGCTGGTGGACGACGTGGCGGTAATTCTGGAGGAGACGATGATGAGGCGCACAACCTGAGCTGGCCTGAGGCTGTGGGGCAAGGCAAAGCGATTATTGACCAGAAGTTGACGGGTAGTCGTAGTGCGGGCGAGGATTATGTGAAGCACATGGTTGGTGTGTTTCAAGGAAGTGAGTCCAGATCAACCTCCCCCCTCTCCATTCCCATTATCAGTTCATCCTCACTAACCCTCTACTTCCCCCTCCAACAGACAACCTTCACCTGACTCCTGTAACCTCCCTCGTCCAACTCCGACCTGTAGCCCCCTACCTCGACGCCGCCACCGAGCAAGAACGGCTTGCACGTCTCGGCCCCTCCGCCGCGGGTGGCGCCGGTGGTCCCGCCGACAAGCAGGCCGCGGGGCGCGCGATCCACATGTCCATCAAGTCGTCCGATTCGAGCGCGGCGGGAGCGGCAGCCGAGACCATGGCAGACCGTTTGCGCGCTGTGCAGACGGAGCCCTGGCACAATCTCAAGTGGTACCACGACGAGCACGGTGAGGCGTGGGATACGTATAATGAGTGCATGCTTTTGCGGTCGAGCGAGGCTGCTAATGCTGCGCCGGGTGCGGAGGAGGAAATTGATGAAGAGAACAAGAAGGCAAAGAAGGAAGAGAAGGATGGAGAGGAGGCTGAGGCTGAGGCGGCGGCGGCAGAGCCAACGGATGATAGCGGAGCGCCTGATTTGGTTGAGAAGGTGAATAGGCTGCAGTCGGACTGGGGCGAGGAGCAAATCCTGCGGTCGATCAACGGGTTGGGGCCGGATGATAAGAAGCCAGGTGAGGAGGCGGTTTCGGTGCCCTCGGTTTTTGGCACGAAAAAAGCCACCGTTACGGCTGCGGCGAAGAAGGTTGTTAACACCAAGGGAAAGGGAAAGGCGGTAGCAGCGGCAACGTCTTCTTCGTCGAATGCCATGCAGCTTGACTAGGAGCTAAAGACTGTCGGCGGTAAGAGAAGGGGTTCACGCCCGAAGCGGTAAAAGCAAAGGAAAGGGACTGGGAGCGAAAGCTAAGCACATATGTGAGCCTATCCGAAACGAAAGCCCCATCATAGAGGGTCAGCTACTACTACCCATTGGTCAACCGATAGAGTCACTTCTGATCTTGAAAGAAAAATACGATACCCTACGACTGACTCCCATTCTTTCCCGACTTCTTCTTCACAGGCGTGCTTCGCAAATAGATTGTTGTGGTGACAGGTGTGGCCAACAATGATCAATAATATCTGACCTCGCAAAACCCAACCCAACCGCTTACTGGGTCCCTATTCTACAGGTGTCTCCCTTCATCCATCCATCCATACAGCAATGTCGAGTTATATAGAAATCAACCGCCAAGTTCTTTTCTTTTTCCCAGCGATGCAATGTAGGTACGAAGAAACTCCTCCCCGCCCAAGGAGTTTGCCCTCCAGTAGTAGGTAAGCCAAAATGTTTATTAGGGTAAGCAATCCCCCGTGAAATGGCCCATGTATATGGTGCCTGTTCCTCTACCAAGCTGCTTCTTCGTCCGCCTCAAAGGTATGAGCGAGTTCAAAACATGTGCGAGAGACTCTTAAAGAACAGTTCGCTGACCAAACGCGAATGCAAGAAAAAAACGCGACTTTTCCGTTCTTTCGATAATGATGATGATCGTCGTTGCTGAAACCACCCGCCCAGATGATTTTTGCAACGGACTTTCAGAGTCAACGTGTGTAGGATTATTGCTGAGTTGCTTACTGGAGCAGCTCAACGTCGAGGCCGATTGACCGCATGAAGAGGTTGACGTTCTGCAGACGGTCGGCTGCGAGTGCTGGAGGCAAGGTCTTGGCGAGGCTGACAGTGTCCATGACACGGTCCTTGACAGCAATGACAAGTCTTTGCTGCTGGTCAGGGCTGGCTCCAATACCGATAGCGGCGAGAAGCTGCCAGACGTAGGTATCTTGATCGGTGGCAATGCTACCGGGGAAGATGTACGGAAGAGTGGGCTCAAGGATGTTGAAGAACTGAGTGTAGGTCATGTCCCTGTGTAATTAATTAGCATTCGGTTCATAACTTTTTAAACCATGAAAATAGAGGAACTCACCATGAACGCCAATCCTGTTCACTGCCTCCGCCATTGTGCTTGATAAGCTCCGCCCGACTGAGAATCATGGTCAGCATCGACGCGCCAATTCTGCTCTTGGCGATGACGTCCACGTTGCGCGTGCACACAAGACCGAGGATGGCGGCAACAAGATCGAGGCCGAGTTCGTTCATAAACGTAAAGAGCGTGGTTACTATCGCAGCCGAGAACAGCTCAATGTTTTCACGCATAGCGGCGTTGAACTGGATATCATCAGTTGTAACCTGAGCTTCTCGGACAACGTCGAGCTGGTCGAGATTGACGACAATGCGTGTGAAGATGGTAATCCTTTGCTCGTGGTTCGTGTGACGGAAGATGCGCGGTATGGCTTTCTTGCCCTTACTGTAACTAAGAAGGGCCATGAAAGGGTGGATGCGGCCTGGCTGGTCGTGATCTTGCACCCTCAGAGCCTTCCAAAGCTGCTCATTCAACGCCTGTCCCTCGTTACTCCATGCAAAAACCTTGGCAAGAGCTTCTTGATCGTCCTCGGCAGGCGCCATAGGCATGTTGCGTTCGTGGTCTTCCATCTTCATCAGTGTAGTGTAGACCAGCTCGAGGGCCCTCAGTTCGTCCTTCTTGTCCCGGCCATTAACAGGATGCGGTGCCTTCTTCACATCGCCGGCGCTGTCGTTACGCTTGATGTTGAGAAGCGGCTTCGGGGTCTTGGCGTTGCTGAAGGAAATCTTGCCCAAGCTACCTTCAATAACAAGCTGCTTATTCTTGGGCTTGTTCTTAGCCGCCTCAACAGCACGCTGGACCTGTTGTTCCATCCTCTGCATATGGTTCTCAGGACCCCTGTTATGGCGGCGCATACCTCCTTGGCGGCTTCCGGTCTGAAACAGATAGGTTTGAGCGAACTGATTCAGAGGCTGGCTGGGGTGCTGACGATGGCCAGCCTGGATCTGACTGTGGACTTGATAGTAAAAGTCCTCGGCGAGTGACTCGTCTGTGCCGTGTTCATTGGGATTTCCAGTGGCTGCAACAAGCTGCTGAAGCTGGATTCGGGTGATGAAGTTCTTGTCCTGTGGCGTCATGATTCCATTGTCGCGAGACATTTGAAAGATCTTGTGATTGCGCTTGGCGCGCTTGGCTTCCTGCTCAAGATACGCAGCCTTTTCCTCCTCTGAGAGTTGAGCCAGCTGAGCAGGATGAAGAATCATAGCGGGCTGCCGCGGAAGAGAGCCTTGTTGCCTGTGGCCCTGGTGGGCGGACTGGGGACCAGACGGAGGCGTAGGATGAACAGGCAGCCCGATCTTAGCCGCGTCGCCTGAAAGACGGCTGGGATTCTGCAGGATCTGAGTAGGCTGCTGAGGCACAGCAGGTTGCTGATGCTGTTGAATAGCGGGCGGCTGAGACGAGGGCTGGGCTGGCGTAGAAGGCTTCGATTGAGGCCGCTGGAGGATTGTCATGGGATGCCCTTGCGGTTGATGGTACAGAGGTTCAACAACACCGGCCTGGAAGTGGGCCTGCGGCTGGTTCTGAGCTTGGTGCTGGTAAAGGTAAGCCTGTTCGTTTGGAATATGGTGGGGCTGATGCTGAGGAGCGGGAGACGGGGTGGCCGCCTTAGCCTGTGCGCGCATCTGAGCTTCAACCTCCTCGAGACTCAGCATTTTGCGGCCCCCAGACGGAGTGCTAGAAACAGCGGGTTGAGCAGGCGGTGGCGGTTGCTTCTTGGGTGCGACACCCCAGAGAGCAGCGTCAACCTGCAGATCCTCAACCGGCTGCTCATGATATTTTTCATAGCCAGTCCTGGCAGGTCTGGCTGGAGCCTGCGCGAAATAGTTGTACGAGGGTCCGGCGATGGACGTATAGGCCGATGGCTGCGCGACAGGCTGGGAAGCCTTGGAAGCTGGTTGTTGGCGGTTGAAACGAACATTTTCCTCTTCAATGACGTTCGCGACCTTGGCGGTGTGGCCAAAGAAGTCAAAATCTTTTCCTACAGGACCGGGCTCGCCGGTATCGCCGCCGAAAGTATCATCATTGAAGACATCATCGGTCTCATCCAGCTGGTCACCCAAGCCGTCATATGTGTCCTCGAAGTCGATCTCTTCGGCTTCCTCGTCCCGGTTGGCTAGGCTGGCAAAGGGGTCGTGAGCCTGGGAGAAGCCGGGAGCGGCGGTATTATGGCGAGACTGATCGAAGTTGAAGAAGGACATGTTGGCGATGCCTGTTGGATTTACGAGAGACTTTTATGGAGGTATCACTATTGTAAGGTTAGTATACGTTGAACGAAGAAAGGCCGTTGCGGCGCAAATCCGGGCGCGATGTTAAGCTTGGCTGAGTGGCAGAGAAGGGCACAGAGGAAAATGAGGGGCAAAGCAAGAGAAGACAAGACCCTGCTTGGTGAGTGGGACGACCAGTATAGAGAAGGAACAGCCGTAACGCAGGTTCACAAACTTCTGGGTGAAAGGGGGAACAGGCAGGGCTTGAAGGTCCAGTGAGTGTAGCTCAAACAGCCCGAGCCAAGCAGAGGGGCGACTCGATGGATGTTCCACCTAACTGAGAGTGGTGAGCTGTCTCTCGAAGCGCGGGGCAACAACAAGATCGAGTACTATTGGGACATGGCAGCCTCCCTCATAACCTTGCCAACCCGAGGCTGCAAGCGCGCTGTAGAGAGAAGAAAAAAGAACCACGTACAGAACGAGATGTAAAGATGTTGGTGTGATCAAGGTGGCCAAGCACCATGATGCTGCGATGCGCGACGTGAAGGGAAAGGAGACGTGTCGACGGCAGTGCGATTCGTGCAAAGGAGCGGAGCAGAGCTTGTCAGGGCGGCAACAAACACTCAACGCTCAGGTTGGAAATATTGAAACAGAGAAGCAAAGAAGGCTGCGAACTAACGACCGAAAGCGCAACTGGGTGTGCCGCGGTGAAGAGGTCGGTGGATGCGATTGCTCGGAATAGCTTGCTTGATGGCAGCGCAAAAGGCGACAAGAGACGGAGGTGGATGAAGTCAGGCCAACTCCAACTCAGAAGCCACATCAGGGAGCTGTGGGCCAATCGAGGGCCAATCCAGCCAACAGATGGGCGGGCGGTAGGCCTGACGCTTTGACACACCAACCCTCCTGCCTTGCCGCCCGCGGCGTTGACTGACGGGACTCCCAAGGCCAGTGCCTGCCGGGCTGTGGGATCCTCCACGGCGGACGGGAATGTCCATTCCTTCCTTCCATTCTTGCAAGTTGTTTTATCCGGTAGGCCAATCGGCGATACCCGCCCGCTAGTGTAGTCAGACGGCGAGTTTGAAGACCTGACGACGGAGTGACAGTGATTGATAGAAGGCTACCTCTACAACACTACTAGTAGTAATTATCAATATTTTGCTTTCATGGGTTCCGGACGGGACGGCAACCTCATGGTCGACATTTAGCGCCAAGCCGACAACCAAATCTCAAGCTCGAAATAACGAATGTGGTGAGAAAGTTGAAGGACAGTAGCTCAAGGCATCCATTCTTCTGCCCTGACATTCGCGACTAAACGCAGCTGTTCAGACAGTGCCTCTATGCGATCTCACTATCTCGATGCAGGTGAAGCGGGAGCGCATCGGACATGGACGGAGGCAAACATGGCATGGTTAGCTTGAAGCTGATTTCTTGAGTGGCGGCTGTATGCAGTCGAGATGTATCAGGGGACTGGTAGTTCCCTGTTATTTCTTCAAGAGGGAGGTATTATGGCCATCACTCCAGTGTTATTTGCCATCTTGAAGAACTACTCGGAGGAGCAATGAGGAGCAGGCCGGGAGCAGATCATATCAACCAGAGGGCCATAGTATGAGCTAGTCAGGCACTCCTCAGCATGGTAAGAGGATCAAGAAGCTCAAGACGTACCCCTCCGTTGACGGATACAACTGTGGTCGTGAGCAGGGGCAGTGCCCCTGGAGGAAGTTGACGACTTCCGTCTCAAGGGGGCTTCTGTCCCCTACTAACAAGGCCACGCGGGATTCGTCACGGCCCGCAGTAATGGGGTACCTGCGGATACAGGTGACGACGAAGCTGTGGGGCACCGAGGACACCCTAATGTCTTTCCCTGCCGCGTACCCCCGCGGCCAATCTTTTGGTCCTGGCCGGACGGAAACATTACGGTGCTCAGGGGAATGCGCCGCATGCGACCAGGCATCAGGAACAGAAGAGGGAATGTGATAGCTTCCGGTAGGTATTCAGACCACTCGCTGACGTTGCTGAAGATGCTATAGATGCCGACTATTTTGGGGATGTTTCCATTACAGGCTGGTCCTCACCTAACCAAAGAGGCCGAAACATGACCAACGCTTGAAATGCCAGCATCTCCATGCTCAAAAATCCTCTAATATCCAAGTCCCCAAGTATCAGGAAAAGTGACCAGGGGTCTTTGCAGTCTAGAAAAGTGCCAGACTGGCCCCTCACTCCTTCGACACAGGGTAACCAACGGGCGGCCCGGGGAACCCCTTTGCATACACGGACGTGGCGCCCCTCTACGTACCAATTACTAGTGTACCTGGCAAACCTCCGCATTATATCCATACAATACCAGGCAATACGAAGCCGCAGTGGGCTCGCTGCCCTAGCACGACTGCGCCCGAGCCTTCGAACCCCGACAGCTACCTAACAACAGTCGGCTCCCGCCTCCAGGGCTGCAAGCAAGGGAACTTCCTCCTCCTTCAACTTCACTTCTTCCTCCGGCTGGCCATCTTCTCTTGTGGTTGATTTGTCGTTTTCAATCACTGAGGCCGTATACGCCATCTGCAGTTCCTCCATCTCGGACATCTCCCCGGGAACCGGAAACCCCAACTCTTGTCGTGCAGCAGCGATTGACGAGGGATCAGGGTTGCTTCCTTCCGTGGCTCGCCTTGAGCCATTGTCCGTCCTGTCCCACTGGATCCGTGAACACGAACATCTTCGGATCTCTATATACAATCACCGACAAACTTAAACTTTAGGCTCGGTTTAGTCCATATTGTTTCCAATATGGCGGCAGGCAGCGCACGCTACGTGCGCTACATCCTCCTTGCCTTTTTTGTAAGTCTGATCAACTCTGGTACTCTTCTTGGCTCAATGCTCTGCACTTGATAGTGCCTGTTCGCTTTCCCGGCGCCCCACTAACCATGACGTTAGGTTATCGCCGTTCTCTACTTCATCTCTACCCCGACATCCGTCGTGACCCCCTTGAAAGATAACTTTGGCAAATTCCAACAATCTACCGGAATCTCGAAGCCATCGACTGGAAGTACTACCGGGAGCACTGCCGGAAGTACCACCGGAGGCACCACCGAAGTCGCCCACGATGAGAAGACGCCCACCAAGAGCAATGGCGCCGACTATGATCCTGCCCAGTACCCATTGGCCATGACTCCGAATGACCCAGGCTGGAACGACTTGTCTGGCGTTAAGGGCGGCCCTCGCATGAACGCGACCTTTGTCACCTTGGCTCGCAATGCCGATGTTTGGGAAATTGCAAAGTCGATCCGCTCGGTCGAGGACCGCTTCAACCGCCGCTACAACTACGACTGGGTCTTTCTCAACGATAAGCCGTTCGACGAAACCTTCAAGAAGGTTACCTCCTCCCTTGTCTCCGGCAAGACGTTCTATGGCGAGATTCCGACCGAGCACTGGTCGTTCCCGCCGCACATCGACCAGGAGAAGGCCAAGAAGGTTCGCGAGGACATGAGACAGCGCAAGATCATTTACGGTGACAGCATCAGCTACCGCCACATGTGCCGTTTCGAGTCTGGCTTCTTCTTCCGCCAGCCCCTCATGATGAACTACGACTACTACTGGCGCGTCGAGCCGAGCGTCGAGTTCCACTGCGACATCCACTACGATCCTTTCCGCTTCATGCACGAGAACAAGAAGAAGTACAGCTTCGTGCTCAGCCTTTACGAGTATTTCGAGACTATCCCGACCCTCTGGGACAGCGTTACCAAGTTCATGAAGAACCACCCCGAGCACATTGCTGAGGGCAACTCCATGGCTTTCCTCAGTGACGATGGTGGCAAGACCTACAACAAGTGCCACTTTGTAAGTATTCTCCATGACGATTTACAGTTTGCGACAAGTTCAAACTAACAACATGTATAGTGGTCCAACTTTGAGATTGGTAGCCTCAACTGGCTCCGCTCCAAGGCCTACACCGACTACTTTGAGTCCCTAGATCAGGATGGTGGTTTCTTCTACGAGCGCTGGGGTGATGCGCCGGTCCACTCTATTGCTGCCGGCCTGATGTTGAAGAAGGAGGAAATTCACTTCTTCAACGACATCGCCTATTACCACGTTCCCTTCACCCACTGCCCTACCGGAGAGCAGTTCCGTCTCGACCGCAAGTGCCACTGCAACCCCAAGGAGAACTTTGACTGGAAGGGGTATTCTTGTAAGTCTTACCCGGAAGTTCCGACCTATGACTGAGCCGTCAGCTGACCCAATCACTTATCAGGCACTTCGAGGTTCTACGAGCTTAATGGTCTTCCGAAGCCAGAGGGCTGGCAAGATCAGTCGGAGTAAAATGGAGGCGGGGAACATGCAGTCATGAGGGTGCGGGGATCAAGGCTTTGTGATGGGGACACCGGTCTGCAAATAAAAACCAACGCGGACATTTTCTAGACTGTATTATCGTTATAATGACTTCTTCGTTCGTAATGGTGGTACAACCCCAGAAACCTAGAAACATGGACTTATAAATGGGAAAGGTTAGGCAACAACTAAGCTGTGTTGTCTAAGTGTCATGATGGATAGGGAAGGGCTATGAGGGGCGTTAGGGAAATCGTATCACAGTCAACCTAGGGTTAGGTTCTTACTGCCGTACTGAGATAAACCTAGTATTTCCAGGTATGAAAAGGCAAGTCGGCAGCAAAACCTTTGGTACAGTGTCTCCGTCCTTCTCGGAAGATGCCAGTCGGTCCGTTGTTTCGTCTTCGGTGCTGTACCATCCTGAACTTGCCAGTCTTCGTCAAGCGTATCACAAGGGATATGGACACCAACATCCTATCATGCATCTTTCATTTCCTGAAGTACACGGGAACATAGTTTAGGATGCGGAATGATGGACTCGGTGCAAGAAGCTGAACCACCTCCAACCACGCTCGATCATATCACACCATCATCATCCTACCGCCATGTAGCCAGGGGGTATCATCTCAATTGTGCTCTGTTGTGCTAGCTGCTTAACCAACAGAGGCCTTTTTGGGCTTCTTGGTGCCGTATTTACTACGACTAGACATACGAGTAGCAACACCGGCCTATTTTATCACAGTCCTTTGTCAGCACACCGTTGTTTACATATTAAACGCCCATCTTCCCCCAGTTCCCTTCTCTCTCTCTCTCCCTCCCTCCATTCATCCAAGGGTCTCCATTCAGAAAATTTTGATTTTTTCTCGGGGAAAGACTTACCAAATCCAAAGCACCTCTAACAAGATGATACCTCACACCAGGACAATCCTGGGCTCTGCCACCACGAACGAGAACGACACTGTGCTGCGAGATGTTGTGGCCCTCGCCGGGAATGTAGGCCGTGATGACCTTGCCCGTGGAAAGACGGACACGAGCAGTCTTGCGCTCGCCCGAGTTAGGCTTCTTGGGACGCGTGATGCCGACTTTGACACATACACCCTTGAGCGCGGGAGACTTGATGGCGGACAGGGCGGGGGAGACGGCGTGGCGGGCACGTTGGGGTTTACGGCAGCCCTGGAGGAACGAAGATAGAGTGGTTAGCTTTTTGATCGAATTGGCGTTGTACGCAGAACGTGGGCTGTAGTAATTGTCGCATGGGAACTGAAGGTGGTGATAGGTGCATAGGTAGGTAGGTAGGTAGGTAGGCGGACTGGGGATAGATAGCCTCATCCAGCTATAACTTACCCTCAAGACCTGGTTCAGAGTGGCATTCTGCGCCGGAGTGCTGGAGAACAACCGCGCAGCAGGAAGGATAGAAGAGGACGATGGCATCAGCGGCCGCCGTAGTAGCGACGGCTGCGCCTGCGAAAACAAGTTCCGCAAGAAGGTCGTCGCCATCTTGTGATCTTGTGGATCTTGCTGATGGATGAACAACGAACCCGGCTCCGAAATCGTCAAGTTCGGTCGGTCGCGGCGCGCAACACACACGGTACCTACGGGGGATAGTGGTCCCCCAGGCCCGGCAGGCGCATGCAGGGCCGGCGGCGGGCGGTACCAGTGTGGGAACTTTCAGTGTCACGGGGTTAGTCACGTGAAAATAAGCCAAGCCAACTAGGTACCTATCTTGAGGAACTGCTTGGGGGACGGAAGCCATTAGGTAAGCTTGTGTGCGGCAATCATCGGTTAGCTATGAGCCTGCGACAACCTGACAGTCCGTCACATGGCATTTGTTTTCCATTCCTCTTCGTTTCATTGAACTCGTTCGTTGGCACCTCGTTGTTCCATTTGTCTGAGTGGCTCATCTTGCTCTTTTTCCTCTTCTCATCCACCATCCACGATCCACGATCCACGTTACAGCAACAATTGAATGGTCACCGCCCGGCCACGATTAAGGTCTATTCGAAAGAGAAGGCCCCTCCTCCGATTTCCCGTCTTTCCCGTGTCTCCCCCAAACCCATCCCTGTCGTGGCCACCGTTTACCCCGGCCAAGGAAATCTTTGTGGGGAAAATGACCTTTAAAGAGACCAGTTTGGAGCTTTGTGAATGGTGGAGAACTTACCTCGGCAGACAGGAGACACTTGTCCCAGCTGTTTACAGCATATCGGCCGTGTGCCGGCCGAAGCCATTGACCTTTGTTACCCGCTGGCTTGGCTTTTGAACTGCTGAGAGCTTTTGTCCCAGTTGGCCGTAGGTATTCTGCTATCAAGGTGTACGAATCCCTTAGTTGCGTGGACTCACTGCGATGATGATCTGTTCTGTATAACGATGCATAGTGACAGGCTAGATACGTGGAATGTGTAGGAGGTGCATATATTGCAAATGTTAAGAGGTATCGGGACTCTCTTCACCTTGTCTCTTGCTTCTCGTCCACGACTCCACGGATCATCGTTACGGAGCTACATAAGTACATCGTTCATCTGGTCGTTAGTGTTAGCTCCGCTGTACCGTGTCCCGCGACTTATAAGTACCCGAAGCTTGTTCCATCACCCCCCCAATTCCCCTCCCCCAAGCACTTGATACCCTTTCCGCCTCTTTTCTTCCATTATTTTCGTCTTCTTCGTTCTTCTTACACAGAAACTCACGAAAGGTTTCCGACCAGTCCTTTAATTATAACACATACGCATCAGACACCATGAAGTCGTTCACTAGGGTTTTGCGTCCCGCCGTCCGCAGGGCTCAGGCTGTTTCCGCTCCCAGACTGTCCAGGACTCCTGTCGTCCAATGGTAAGTTTTGCCATCTCGTCTCATGCCTGGTCCGATCTAAAAAGAGATGGGCTGGAAGAAGAAACTGGAAAACATGGGAAGACAGGGCGCAAGATGCTGATACTAGGTTTCCCAACATAGCGCTCGCACTCTATCCACCACCTCCCCTCGCCGGGACATCACCGATCTACCGCCAACCCCTATCACCCACTTCTCCGAGGTTGAGACCGCCATGGCCGAGACTGTCCAGAAGTTTGCCAACGATGTCATTCTCCCCAAGGTCCGCGATATGGATGAGGCCGAGGCTATGGACCCCGCCATTGTCGAGCAGCTTTTCGAGCAGGGTATCATGGGAGTCGAGATTCCCGAGGAGTACGGCGGTGCCGGCATGAACTTCACCGCCGCCATTGTTTGTATTGAGGAGCTCGCCCGCATCGACCCCTCGGTATCCGTCATGGTTGACGTCCACAACACTCTCGTCAACACCGCCGTCATTCGCTGGGGTAGCGAGGCGCTCAAGAAGAAGTACCTCCCCAAGCTGGCCACCAACACTGTCGGCTCCTTTTGCTTGTCCGAGCCCGTCTCCGGCTCCGATGCCTTTGCCCTCGCCACCCGCGCCGTCGAGACCGAAAACGGCTACAAGATCAACGGCAGTAAGATGTGGATCACCAACAGTATGGAGGCCGACTTCTTCATTGTGTTTGCCAATGTCGACCCTAGCAAGGGCTACCGCGGTATCACCGCCTTCATCGTCGAGAAGGGCATGAAGGGCTTCAGCATCGCCAAGAAGGAGAAGAAGCTCGGCATCAAGGCTTCCAGCACCTGCGTGCTCAACTTTGACGATGTCGAGGTCCCCAAGGAGAACATTCTCGGCAAGGTCGGCGAGGGCTACAAGTACGCCATTGGAATCCTCAACGAGGGCCGCATCGGCATCGGCGCTCAGATGACCGGTCTCGCGCTCGGTGCGTGGGAGAACGCGGTCAAGTACGTGTGGAACGACCGCAAGCAGTTTGGCCAGCTCGTCGGCGAGTTCCAGGGCATGCAGCACCAGATTGCCCAGTCCTACACCGAGATCGCCGCCGCCCGCGCGCTGGTCTACAATGCTGCCCGCAAGAAGGAGGCCGGTGAGGATTTTGTCATGGATGCCGCCATGGCCAAGCTCTACGCTTCCCAGGTTGCCGGCCGCGTCTCTGGTCTCGCTGTCGAGTGGATGGGCGGCATGGGCTTCGTCCGTGAGGGTCTTGCTGAGAAGTTCTTCCGTGACAGCAAGATCGGTGCCATCTACGAGGGCACCAGCAACATCCAGCTCAACACTATCGCCAAGACCCTCCAGAAGCAGTACACTGCCTAAGATGGTGGTTTGACTGTTGATGTGTGTTTTTGGTAGTAGTGTTATATAATGATGTGCATGTATATAATGGTTAGGATATCATGGAGTTAAGGGGATGTCGAGTTTCAAACAGGGCAGAAAGCACCTTGTCATGATCTAGAATATTCAGCAAGCCATTTTTTCAGTCACTCATTCCAGTTTCTTTATCATCGACTCTTCAGTTCTTTTTGCACGACGAATGTTGCCGATAACGGCTTGGCAGTCGTGCAAGATCCAATGATAGTAGGTTGATCTGGCTGGCAATGTCCATGAGACGTGGGACTGGGTCGCGGTTTTTGATCGAACCCAACATCCATAATAATGCTGCCATCACCCGTCAACACATGCGTCAAGTATTTCCCTAACGCCCGTTTGCTGTCATTCATCCTGCGACATGTGCAGGCGGACGCTGACATGCCTTTAGCGCGCGTGATCAGTCTTCAAAGTGATTCGACTCGAGGATAACCGAGGACAAAGCCGGTGGAATGGGAAGTGTATGTTTTGAAAGTTGATGGGTTTCTTGATATGTTAAACCAACGTCATCTACAACTCTCTAGGGTTTGTGAACCAGCTGCTTGGCCCATCTCTTGGGTGCTACATCCCTGTATTCACGGACCAGACTTCGCTCGTTCGCTTGCATAGAACGGGAGCCAAACCACAAGTATCGAATCTCTTATAGCGTCATTCGCATCGGAAACTAGTCGAGTCTTGGGACGAAACTCCATCTTGCTCGGCCCAGACACTTTCCAGCTTATGTACCCCTAACCCTCAACTCATCTCACATCGTCCATCCAAGACATGGATGGATGGGCCACACCGTGACCGCTTTTCCTGTTGGGACTCCGAATGGGGTTTGTCTCCTCTGTCTCAAGACGCCGTCATCATTGCCTAAATATTTGCGCATCAGGAAGTTTGTTTTTTCCAGATGGTATCTTCAAAAGCCAGGCGGTTAGCATGTGAAACTCACATACAGATCAATCTTGAGATCTGTTAGTGCGAAACCTACAACGTCTTTCTGACAAGGCAGAGGACATGGTTTTCCGGCAGTTCTTATTGGTGCAAACGTAGCCAGAGTCAAGGTAAGAACAACACCTGATGATGTTCCACACATATCGCACCAACACTTGGACTGTAACTAATAGCGGGCAATAATAAATCAGTTGCTATTCACAGCACGAAGTCCAGCTAGCCATGTTAGAAGTGATGGAAGAGCTTTATGAAAGTGCCGCGCTAACGGACTTTTTCGAGGGTGAACTGTTGACAGGATGTTCACTCAAACGAGAGAAAGAAGGTCGACTGCGTGATCCAAGTCCCCAAAGTGTGATTCGGCCTGCCCAATCACAGCCCTCCAATCCAAGCAGTTTGGGTTGCGCCACCAACTGAACTTGAAGTGCACACACCCACTGACACCCCTCGGTCTCGGGCTTCCAATCCCATGTCCCAGGTGCGGAAGGGAAGTCCTACCAGTGCCCTGCACCACCAGTTCGACAAGTCCTATGGTACGGTATCAGCGCACCAGGCAGACCAGGCCCATCCACTCCCGTCGTGACGGTGTCGTATATCCATGTGTGGAGGAGGTGCCCATCTGCCTGTTCGGGTAGTCATTGCCCGTGGCTGCCCAACAACGGTTTGTGTGAGCTGTGCGCGACATGCAAACAAAAACGGTTCCATTCCAAGAGGGTCGCTGTTGGTGTTTGACTGTTGGAAAATGCCGGTTCGGAAGCATCTGATGCCAAGACGAGGCTATCGTAGATTTTTGTTAGTTCCCAAGAACAATCCCCCCTTTGGATGGGCTGGTAGAGAACACTGCATGAAATGGGGCTCGTCGCGCGTGAATTTGAAGAACAAACAAACGGTGACTATTGGACTTGAGATTTTCCCGCTACCTGTTTCAAGGCGTTTTTCGTTGTTCTTGTAATGACCGACATTCTTGTAAAACCCGAGAATGAAAACAGTAAAAGACAGCGGGCAAGGTACCTGACTGGGAACAAAAAGTGTTGGATCAAAACCACGCGATCCCCGCCTCTTCAAGGGGAAAAGTGGACGTTGCTAACAAGGAAGTGACCTGCCCGCCTTTGCCCCGAACTGCCTGTGCGTACATGGACCGCTCAGCGTGCAGTACCAGACAATCGTCGTCTCCCGTCTGGCTGGCTGTTCGTTTGGCTCCTCGAATCGACAAGGGCCGCCGCCAAACCTATGCGAAACACAAAAAACCCCGCCATCGTTAGCATCATACCTCTCTCTCTATTTGCTAATCTGCTGCCACCTTGAAGCTTCAGTCGGAAAGGCCAAACCCGCCTTTTCTCTCTCTTTGAATGCTAATTGCTGCCCCGCCGCCGCTATCTCGGGCTCCTCTACTACCTCTACCTACCTTCGTCTAGGTCCAGCAGCGTAGCACTCCATTCAGTGTCTACCTTATAAAGTGTAGTACCTACCTAGAGGTACCTTACCCTCGACCTCCATCCATTTCCTCTTGGCTGGACCTCCTTATCCGTCCTCGCTGCCTTGCCTTGGCTCGCCTCGCCTTCCACCCGGGAAGTGCTCAACCATCCATCAACAACCACCACGGCGCATCCGTTGCATGTCATACTGGCATGCCAGCAGCATTTTAGTCGTCCGGATCACATCCCGTCGTCCTCCCTCTCTCTCCCCCCTCCCCCGCTCTCCCACTGTCGACACCGACACTGTCACCGTCACCGTCGGACATTAGTATTGCCAGGAGCATCTTTATCTTTCATCCCCTCCAAGTAATCCATCTCCCACCGTCGCCGTCGGTCCGCCCGGCCCAACACCGCCACCATGAACGACGAAGACAAGGTCCACGACATCTCCAAGAAGATCGAGCGCGAAAAGGCTCTGATCAATGCTGCGCAGGCCATGCGCCAGCAGACAAACAATGAGCAGGTCCGCTCCAAGCTCGACACCCAGATGCGCGAAGGGAGGAGGAATCTCGAGTTCTTCGAGGAGAAGCTGCGCGAACTGCAGATGAGGAGACTCGGCCATGGCGTCGACAACATGTCGCTCGGTGCCAGTCCAATGTCCGGCTCCCACCGACAGTCTGTTGACGACTTCGAGGGCTACGGCGCCCCTTCTCCTCCTCCCAAGGAGGATGGACGCGGCCACAGCTCTCATCAGAGTCAGGGCAGCGGCCCTCTGATGCCCGCCTCTGGCCCTTATCCCGGTGGTCCTCCTGATTCTTCTGTTCCGCGGGCGCGTCCTAATTATACAAGGCTCGGTAAGTTGGATTTCTTCCTTGGACCAGTCCCCTTGAAATGTATTCTGTGACACTGACGTTGACGGAACTACAGATCTAATCAAGTTCGATACTCCACATCTTGGACCTCGCATCCAGCTGATGCTGTCCCAGATTCAGTTCAAGCTCAACGTGGAAGAACAGTACCTAAAGGGCATTGAGAAGATGGTACAGCTCTATCAGATGGAAGGTGATAAGAAGAGCAAGCTTGACGCTGCCGCCAAGCGTGTCGAAAGTAAACAAAAGATTGTCCTCTTGAAGCAGGCACTCAAGAGATATGAAGAATTGCACATCGACATCGATGTTGATGGTCCAGATGGTAGAAATCCTTCTCCCGCTCCTGCTGCTTTCACAAGTACTCCTTTTACTAACTTTGAATGTAACGATAGACGACAGCATCAACCTGCCAGCCCTTAGGAAACCCCTGAGCGGTACTCTTTCTATCCGTATTCTGGCTGTAAAGGATGTCGACCATGCGCCCCTCGGTCGTTTTGCTCGCTCCCCCGAAACATTCATTGCTGTTAAGGCCGAAGATATAGTGGTTGCGCGCACGCGGCCCTCGCGAAACGACAAGTGGGAAGCCGAATTCCATACTTTCCCAGTCGATAAGACGAACGAAATCGAGTTTACGGTTTATGATAAGCCCGGAGAGCATCCCGTGCCTATCGCCATGCTCTGGGTCCGAATCTCGGACATTGTTGAGGAACTTCGCCGAAAGAAGATCGAGGCCGAAATGACGTCCGCAGGTTGGGTTTCGGCGGACCGAGTCGGCTCCAGAGCTCCTCCGCCGCAATTCCCAATGGGCGCCCAGAGTCCCCAATTTGCGGCACCGCCAACGTCCCCTGGATCGCAGGAACAAAACACCATGATCCCACCCCAGGTGCCTCCGCCTTCCCAGGTTGTTTCACAGCCGGTAGACGGTTGGTTCAACCTGGAACCTTATGGCCAGATCCACCTCAGTTTCAACTTCATCAAGGGGGCTCGTCCTCAGGGCATGGACAGGCTAGGTCGCAAGGGTGCCGTCCGCCAGCGCAAGGAGGAGGTCCACGAAATGTACGGACACAAGTTTGTCCAGAAGCAGTTCTACAACATCATGCGCTGTGCGCTGTGCGGCGATTTCCTCAAGTATTCCGCTGGCATGCAGTGCGAGGACTGCAAGTACACTTGCCACACCAAGTGCTACACCAGCGTTGTTACCAAGTGTATCAGCAAGAGTAATGCCGAGACTGATCCTGACGAGGAAAAGATCAATCACCGCATCCCTCATCGCTTCATTCCTTTCTCCAACCTTACCGCCAACTGGTGCTGCCACTGTGGTTACATGCTACCAATCGGATCCAAGAAGAACTCGAGGAAATGCTCAGGTATGTTTAGTTTTCTACTGGCTTGGAGGCCACAATATGCTAACAATTCATGACAGAATGTGCTCTTACAGCCCACGCGCAGTGCGTGCATCTTGTTCCTGACTTTTGTGGCATGTCTATGGCTGTCGCCAACCAGATCTTGGAGGGTATGCGAACACAGAAGAAGACTCACAAGGATAAGGCGTCCTCGATGAGTGAGCGTACTCTAAGGCCGGGAAGCAAAACTTCCATCTCGTCCGGGTCGATCGCTCAGGCATCGGCGTATAGTGGTTCGACTGCTTATACGTCTATCGCTTCACCTGAGGCAACCGAGGCTGCCAAGCTCATGTACAGCCAAACAACGCCCAGGCCAGGCGGCCCCGACAGGAACTCCACCAGCTCGACAACCGCCTCGGCGGCTGCGGCTGCGGCTATGGCACCAAAGCATAGCTCTCAGCCTTCGCAGGCCGGTTCGATACCCGACTTTGGTGGTTCTCCCGGCTATGGGCGTCCGGATTCTCGGGACGACGAGTACTCCGCCCAGCAGCAACAAGGATATGGCTCACCGCAGCAACGGAAGTATAACCCGGCGGACTATGCTAACATTGATGCCTACTCGAGCCCACCTCAGGCTCGTCCTCAACAGCAACAGCAGCAGCAACAACAGTCACCCCAGCAGGTCTCACCAATGTATCAGCAGAATCCGCAGACGCCTATTTCCAAGCCTCAGCCTGTGGCGCCATCCTATGATAACCAGGTGGTGCCATCCGCCTCCGGCGTGCCAGTTCCGACTAAGAAGCCGCTACCATCGGCCACTGACCCCGGCACGGGTATGAGAATCGGTCTTGACCATTTCAACTTCCTCGCTGTGCTTGGTAAGGGTAACTTCGGCAAGGTCATGCTTGCCGAGACCAAGAAGAGCCGGAAGTTGTATGCCATCAAGGTGTTGAAGAAGGAGTTCATTATTGAGAACGACGAAGTGGAAAGCATTAGGTCGGAGAAGCGTGTTTTCCTGATTGCCAACCGCGAGCGTCACCCCTTCCTTACAAACCTACATGCATGCTTCCAGACTGAGACTAGAGTCTACTTCGTCATGGAGTATATCAGTGGTGGTGATTTGATGTTGCACATTCAGCGTGGAATGTTTGGCACCAAGCGTGCTCAGTAAGTTCTTCTTTGTATCTTCCAAAGTTACAGCACTGACTAACTCGTTCCAGATTCTACGCCGCTGAGGTCTGCTTGGCCCTCAAGTACTTCCACGAGAATGGTGTCATCTATCGTGATTTGAAGCTTGACAACATTCTCCTGACTCTTGACGGACACATCAAGATTGCCGACTACGGTCTGTGCAAGGAGGACATGTGGTACGGTTCGACCACGAGCACCTTCTGCGGTACTCCCGAATTCATGGCACCCGAGATTCTCCTGGACAAGAAGTACGGCAGGGCGGTGGACTGGTGGGCGTTTGGCGTTCTGATTTACCAGATGCTACTCCAACAGTCCCCATTCCGCGGTGAAGACGAGGACGAAATCTACGATGCCATTCTGGCCGACGAGCCGCTTTACCCTATTCACATGCCCAGAGACAGCGTGTCGATTCTGCAGAAGCTGCTCACGCGCGAGCCTGACCAGCGCCTAGGTAGCGGCCCGACCGATGCTCAGGAGATCATGTCGCAGCCCTTCTTCAGGAACATCAATTGGGACGACATCTACCACAAGCGGGTGCAGCCGCCCTTCCTGCCTCAGATCAAGAGCGCGACGGATACAAGCAACTTTGATAGCGAGTTTACTAGTGTCACTCCGGTGCTCACACCCGTTCAGTCAGGTAAGTCTCATCACACCAAGACCCTATTATGCAACGATCTCTTAACTAACCCCATCCCCTGGTACAGTTCTCTCTCAAGCCATGCAAGAAGAGTTCAGAGGCTTTTCGTACACGGCCGACTTTGAGTAATCTCTTCTTTATGTCAAAGTCAATTGGTGGTGTGCTAGTATGGTTGGAGGTTGAACACGTCCAACTTGGGTGCGCGGCGAGCAGCGTAGTATCATGATGCTACAAAAAGGAGAAGACTTGGTACCACAAGGCGGGACCAGGGTTGTTGTGTGGGCTGATGGCTGCGAAGAAGATCTAATAGTTATTGAACAATACTTAACCTATAGAAAGAGAAAGGAGAACAAGCGAAATGATAAAGCCTTTCGATTTGGGGTTTGGAAGTTTAGAGTCGAGGTTGCGAGAAAGAGAAGGTTCTGTTGCTTCTTCACTTTGATTGAACACTGGTCCGGGCTTTACTCAGCTCTCGAAATCAGCGTTGTTTGAGATACCATCATGAAAGAGTTTGCTATTTAGGGTTTGTTCAGTATGTAGTCAGAAGATGACGATTATTGTACACTAGAAAAGTAGTAGAATTTTCTTGCCCATTTCCCTCGGTCTCATTGTCTTCGTAAAATGCCGCCAATTAATCACGATGTGAGGATGGCCATGTATACAAGAAGAAAGTGGTCTGTCTATATACATCATCATTCATCATATAAGATACAGATAGAACAAATGAAGAAATCATGCTGCAACAACAACTTACAACAACATCATATAACAGCACTCAGCAACCGGCAACCAAGCAACTAGCGTTCGAGTAAAAAGCCCGCTCCCTTGCTCCCCTTTTCAATGCAGCTAAAGTCTTTTTGGTGACACACACAACAACACCACGCGACCAGCCCAAGTAGACTCTAAACTTATTCGTTAAAGAAAAGAAAAAATTAAAACACATCAAATCAAGCCTTCCCGCTGCCACTGTTGCGCAAAACAAAAAACGCAACGCTAGCAACCACCGCCGCACCCGTCGCCGCGCTCTCCAGGGCCAGCAGTGACACGTCCCGCATCTTGAGATTTATCCTCCTGTCGCTGTAGAGATCGACGACGGCGGCCTTGATTTGTTGAGGGTCCGAGACCGTTTGTTGCCATTTTTGGGCGGTTTGCTTCCATGTGAGTGGTGGTTGTTGTTGTTGCGGTTCTTCTTGTGTCTCTGGTGTTTGTTGTTGTTGTTGTTGTTGTTGCTGGGTAGCGGCCTCTTCCGCAGCCTCCTCGGCAGCGGCGGCCATGAACTCTGCGCCAATGTCCATCTCGGCTTCTCCTTCAGTTCCTCCTCCTCCTCCTCCTCCTCCTCCCCGGGGGCCAGAAGAGGTAGTAGATGCCAACGCCCGAAGTTCTCTCTCCTGCTCCATCAACCTCGCCAAATGCGCCGTCTCTCTCAATCCACTCGCCTCCAGCGCCTGCCTTACTTGTCCCAACTCATTCCTGACCTCGTCAATCACGCCCTTTTCATTCTCGGCAATGCCCTTCATCAACCTCTTCCTTCGCCACGGCTCGGCAACGAATTGCAGCACCAGGAAAAGCAAAACGTTGACACCCATCAGTCCCCATGTGCCCCACGTCGACTGCCGCCTGATTCTATCGCTCCAGATCTGTTCCTCGTGGTACCGCTTGAGTATCCCGGCGTTCAAGTCGGCGGAGAGTCGTGACTCTTCGGTTTCGGCTTCGGTCAACTCCTGCGCTGCTTGCGCTACCTGTGCTTCCAGCTCGTGGTCGAGGCGGTACAGGCTCGTGAAGCGTTCCAGGTCTAGTGGGTTCCACGTGTCCTTTCTGGCCAAAAGAGTGGTCACCTCGCGCTGCGTCGACGCTCTGTGCATGGTCAAGCTCTTGTAATTGTGTCGGGCGTCGCGCAAGCGGGACTGGGCCTGCCCGTGGGCGACTTCCAGCTCGGCGTTTTTCCGCTTGATTTGCTCGATGGCCGAGTAGCCCGTGAGGTCGTTGAGGGTTTGGGTGGCGGTGAGGAGACGGGTTTGGAAGTTGTCCATTATGGTGGAGAAGCGGGCGGAGAGGCGGGCGCGATGGGCTTCGGTGCGGGAGGGGAGTTCGGGTTGGGCTGTGTCATTGTTACCGTTTCCGGTGGTGTTCTCTGATGTAGTAGTCTCAGACGAGTTGGCGCTGTCGCTGGTGGAAGCGCTGGGTTCGGACTCGGGAGACCTTGAGGTTTCGGAATCGGAAGCAGCTGTTGGTGTTTCTGTTTCGGACTTGGAGGTGGCATCGACGGTGTCTTCTTTGGCTGACTCTGACGACGGCGCCTCGGTCTGCGCCGGGGGAGGTGGTGGCATGAAGATGACATTGGAGGATTCGGTCTCCTTGCTGTTCTTATTCTCGGGGGTGTCTTTGGGAGCTTGGGTCGAGAAGAAAAGACGGCCGTCGTGAATGGACAGGCGTAGCGTGCCCTGGCGCATACCGCTTATCGAGGGGTTTATCGATCTTCGTGGTACGGGAGCGAACTGGGAGAGAGGACGACCGGACGATAATGCGCCGGTGCCCCTCCAAGAGGAAGGACGCGCCGCTAGCCTAATAGCTGTGGTGGAGGACATTGTGTACCCTATGTGTTTGAGAGAATCAAAGAGAGAGAGAGAGAGAGAGAGAGAGAGAGAGAGAGAGAGAGAGTTGGTTGCCCAACCCAGACCAGACGGGGCGGAAAGAAGGAGAGATCTGGGTCAGTTGCAACGAAATGGGTGTTGCTGTCGGAGCTGTTGTTCGGCGGTTGATCACTGTCGAGTGATGCCAGCAGTCGCGCGAACTTGGGGGACTTCGTTGGAGGAAGTGCCGGCAACTTGAGGAGAAACCGGCAGCCGGACGAGAGCTGTGTCGAGCCAATTCCAACTGGTCAATCCCAATTCCATCCCAATTCCACCCAATCGGCCCCACCAAGCCGGCTATTCTGCCGTCCGTTATCCCCTCAATAACCCTTCACCGCCTTCAACGTTGGAGTTGGGAATAACGTCATGACACAACCCTAACCCTTTTCTTGTCTTTGGTTCCCCCTTAGTACTCAGGGACTATCCCCGTTTGGGCATCACGACCAAAACAAAACCCCTGAATCCCTCGCGGTTGACGATGACCAAGGGGCCCAAGTCGACGTGATACACTCGTACTCCGGAAGGGTCCGGCATCACCAGCATGCGGGCACTTCACTTCAAGGAGACTCGCAGTGACATTTTTCACTCTGATGTTCAATGCAATTGTCCAAACTCTCCAAGGGTCCGTCACCCGGTAGTCCGGGAGTTGTCACCCGTCCCTCTGCCTTGACTCCCAGGTTGTTGAGACTTTCATCATGGGTTTTCTCTTTCTTTCGATATTTTGTCGCTTGAAAGACCCAAAGCTCATAGGGTTTCCCCTGGCTTGGAGAAAAAAAAATCTTTCCGGCAGTTTCTATCCGGTCTTCCTTTCCGTCCGTTTGCGGACATCCTTGAACTTCACCCTATCCTTTGATATTTGCTCATGCTTGACATAGGAAAATGCAGTTCACCCGGTTATCTATGCTGCAGACCGCGCAGGCCGCAGCTCAGCTTCCAGCACTTGAAGATGATGACACATCAAGCGGAGGCATTGGCAATGCCTTGGCCGAAAGAGCGGAAGGAGAACCTGCAGTGACAACACCCTCGAGTTTGCACACCACTTCAAAAAGAGATCCAGCCGCTACTGTCTACCAGACTACAGCCGTAGAAACGCCGATATTAAACATGTCTAGCCCACCCGATCCAGAAGCCGACCGTCCCGTGGGATCTACAGGGGTAGGCGATGGACAGTTTGAGAGAGGATCACGACAGTTGCTGGAATCAAATCAACCGATTCCAGTTCCAGCAGAAGTTCAGCCAGAGACAGTATCTACGGAAGTTCTGGTTCAAACTTCGGAGCAGACAGCGTCACGTCCAATGGAGACGACGGGAGTTTTCACCTCTGGTTTCCCGAGCAGCACGATTGCTACAACAACGGTCGTTGCTTCGAATCAGCCTACGTTCTACCAAAACTTCGCCCCCTTCCCTATCGAGGACACGGTACAAACCACTCCAGTAACTCCATCTCTAGCTGAGGCCACCAGAGCAGCCATTCTCGCCGTGTCAGATGCCTCATCTCAGGTTTCAGACATACAACCGCCATCTACGTCAACATCCGACCCCAACCCTAGCTCTACAAGCACCTCACCATCCGCCACGGCAGTAACCGAAACCACAATCCCAGCACCATCAACCACCTTTTCCTCCGTCGCCACAGCATCTACCGACCCTGCTCGCGAATTTGTCGTCTTGGCTACGGACTCCTCCTCCTCCTCCTCCTCCTCCTCCTCTTCTTCTTCTTCTTCAGCGTCTTCTTCAGCGTCTTCTTCACTCTCCTCCTCATCCCTTTCCTCCACTACCTCTACCACCACCACCGATCAACCCGCAATTGCCTCCAATACCGACAGTGATGCCTCCTTGCAAGCAGCCACTACATCCTACCCCCATTCCTCCAACGAGTACCTCTCCTCCCAAGCAAAGGTCGCCATCATACTTGTCTCAGTGGTCGGAGTATTAGCCGTCATGACAGTTATTGGCTATGTGCTTTGGCATGTGAGGATGCGGGATGCGCGGTTAGAGCGGCAGAATCGAGCGGCATGGGCGCGGAGGGTTCGGGGTGTTGGTGGTGGTGGTGGTGGTGGTGGTGGTGGTGCAGGGAAACAAGCAAATGGAGCACAGGGGCACAAGAGAAACCCGAGTGTGGAAGAAAAGATGAAGCAAGCATTGGAGAGGGAACATGACGTCCCGCTCGACGTCGGGAAGATCCAGGCTGGGGAGCATGGAAACTCCACGAATGGGAGAGCTGTGGATTTGTTTAGTACCATCAGTACCATCAGCGAGAGCAGTGAGGAGAGCGAGGACAGCCAAGGAAGCGGAAATCAGCGTTCCTACGGGACCTACGGGAACAATGGGCCTTTGGCTGCTGTGGCAGTGCCCATGGTTATGGACGAGGGCGATCTGGCTACCTCTGTGGCAACTCAGAATGAGGTTAGTATGAGTTACGGACTTGGGAGAAGCGACAGCCAGAACAGCGAGGAAAGTCACTATAGCGAAGGCGGTCAAGATGAATTTGGGAGGAGCGAGACTTTAGATGCACAGCGACGTCGATATGTGCATGAACGAAGCGACAGCCTGCGCAGCCAATGGAGCAATGTCGAAGACTACTATAGGATAGAGAGGTTGGAGACCGAGGCACAAGGGTCTCTGAGTAGCTCAGCAGATGATGGCGGTGCCGAAGCAGTGGAGTCAGAGGAGACGTTGGGAAGGATGGAGTCGAATGCTTCAACGTCTTCGACGTCTTCGGGGCGGTCAGGGAAAACTATTGGAAAGGCACTTTGATTCAAGTATACAGAATGACAAAGATCGAGACAACAGGTTTTCCGAGTCTTGTCGTCAAGTGAACTGCAGACAGCTGTGCCATCATTCGAGGGAAGAACTGTGCTTGTTGCGAAACTACTTGAACGGCTTGAAGAACTGTTGCATTTGATGCTCACCTGTGACAGGATGCGTGTATAAACACTTGAGTAGCAAAAATCTTAAGTGTTGTTTATCATCAGAGGTACCTAACTGACTACAGTATCAAACCGACAGGAAAAGACAAAGCAATCAAGTACACGATTTTGACAGCCCCTGGTTGTTCCAACCTCCTCTAAAATACGCGAAGTTGCTCCTCATCGGTGTACCACACATTTCTATCGGCCACTGCCGCATCACAGGCCCCGTCTATCCCAAGCGTCCGAGCCGATGAATCTTGTCCAGCTGAAGGTTCTGACCTTGTCAGTCATCCAATCCATCACCTGTTCAACTGCGTCTCCTGCCGCTCTTCTCCCCAAACCCCGTGTGTTGCCATTCCTCGGCAGGCTAGGGAATTCCTCTTCACAGAGCACACCAAAATGATTGTTGGACTGACTAGACTGGTGGGTACCTCGATGGCGGTCACGAGGCTCATACCTTGTCCGACCCCGGTCACTGCGTGACCTTTTCCAGTGATTTCCAAGAGAGATGTTGTAAGACTTCTCCCTGAACGACGCCTCGACCGCTTTTTCGTTGACTTTGACAATGCGTTGAAGGTCCTCACCGAAATGGGGTAGAGCATACAAGCGATCCACCTGCTCACGAACCCCTTGATCATCGAGTAATTGGTAATCAGTATCCCCTGTGGCAATGGCTTTGCTGAGGGCCTCCACCTTCTCAAGGTGTTCGGCTTTGTACTTCTCAAGCATTTCCAAAGAGTCTTTGCGTCCTCCACTGTCGACTTTAAGCCGCTCCTGGTTGATGAGGTGGTCGACGTACTCGAGTGTTGCGTCATTATATGGCTCGATAGCATGACGCTTCAGGAAGAACCCAAACTGAATTGTTGCCTCTTGAACCTGTGCGTACTCGAGCTTGTACTCCTCAATCGCCTTTTTCTTGATATCGATGGCCTTTTGCTTCAGTTCAAGTTCGGTACCTCGTTTGAGCAACAGTCTTGTCCTGGAACTTGTAGGTCCGGGAGCGGTAGTCGTAATATATGTGCATGTGATCCATGTAGTTGTGCTTGCAAACGTTGCAGAATCCGTTGGGGCCTATTGATGCACACGATTTCAGACCCTCATGCCCTTTTGTGTTTCTCTTGACAACCACCTCATCAAGATAACAGGGTTTATGGCACATGGTTTTGTAGACCACCGTTGTCTCGTTGGTTCCTTGAACACCACTCCGCACTTCGACGCATCTGCGATGCGTACAGACTGTGCGAGGTTGTCCGACTTCATATGACTCGACGGTATCCCGTTGGACGTAAAGACTCTTCACAAGCTCATCCCTTGAAAGCTCTGCCGTGCGAAGTTCCTTGATAGCATCGTGATTGGCGGCAATGCTGCTGGCAATCTTTTGCGCAATGCGTGCCATTGGCTCAGTCAACTTCACAATGATGTCGCGGGTTTCGTTGAGGTTGACCGTGCTGCGGACATTATGCGGTTCAAGACCTTTCAGGTAGTCAAGAAGACGCCTGCATTCAGCGACAGAATAGTCCCAGCTTCGGGCATTGTCCTCGAGAAGGCCCATGTCAACCCCCTTTTTCCGAGCTGCAAGGTAGCGAAAACTCTCGGAGTCAAAGCAGTAGACATTGTGCTCGTAGAGTCCAAGCTTGACCGTTTTGTAGTTGTTCAGAAGCGTCTCGAGAGGCTTGAAAGTGTCACCTGGCTTGTAGTTGGAGCCCCGAGTGTGTGTTTGTGAAGCCGAAGACGATGTTGGTGGCTGCTTTACGATGTAGTTGGGTTAACAATTCTTTAATGCAGAACCGAAACATGACTGTCAGTCGGGAAGCGTTGGGCTTGAGAAGGATGAGGATTCCGTGAAGTTTCTTGTACTTGCGAAGCACTGCCAGTATGTCTGCCATGTTCTTCTTGTCTTGGCTTAGACCTCTGGTGTCGCCAATACCCGGTGTATCAATGAGACGGACCCTTGTGTGGTCAATGTCAACAGTGTATACGTTTGTCGACTGTGTAGCCGACTGCCCACGGGCTCCATCATGTTCAATCTGACTGATTCCCATTCTGATATCCTTTTGGACAAATCTCCCGCTTGGATCTAATTCGTCTTTCAGCTGGGTGCTGAAGGAAAAGGGTATCAAACACCTCAAGGCCTCTGCCTCAATCGCGTCTTGGAGAGCGCCAAATTGCAAGTAATTTGCGAATGCGTTGATCCATGTTGACTTCTCCACGCCTGTCTAACCGAGGATTAGGATATTTAGCTCATCAAAGGGCGTGAGCTTGTCCAGCAGTTGAGCAAGCGTAGATCGATCATAGGGTGACCATTTCGTCCCATGTGTCTGATCTCGGCACTTGAAAGTCCAGCGATAGAATGGAGTCGCTCCGCAGTCGCAGTAGAGCCGGTCGTCAACATGGCCGTATTCGACGAGACAACAACAGGAGGCGCAGACCCATTGGCATCGAAGGGACTGGTCGCAAGAACTATTCGGACAAGAAACCTTTACAGGTCTTCTCGAAACAGGCTTGATGGTCATGGAGCGGTCCAACGCATCGCTGTCGTACTGCATTGTACAGTTCGACATTAATACCTTTCGGTGTTCCAGCAGATCCTCGACCACAACTCGGCTGTTTCGGTAATGGCAGATGTATACCTTGTCCAGCAGTTGCCCAACGGCGTCACAGTCGACGGCCAGCATCAAGGACTTGTTGTTGTTGCTGTTGTTGTTATTGCCGCGAAGAAGTTCCCTGAATAGGTCGATAGTCTCATCCCACTCTGGTGTTTGTGATAAGCTGAAGCTGAAGTTCAAGACGAAGATATCCTCATGAGATTTGCGCAACAGGATCGTTGAAAGAATCGTCGATCCATAACCAAGATACGTGGCACCCAAATGGCAGAGATCCTCTGCGAATTCAAGTATCTTGCTGTCTTTCATCATAGCGCGGAGCTGATCAGGGTATAGTTCGTGGTTTTTAGCGTTCGCAAGTAGTTCACGAAGCTGTTCCTCGGTTCCTTTACCATCGCGAAAGGCCTGGAGAACGGTTCCATAGCGGGACTTGAATGAAAGTTCAGTTGACTGGACCAGTCGAGGTTGGCTCATGATGAAGCGGACCTGATCTGGCGGAAGGGCTGTGAAGGATCTCTCGCATCGTGCAACGTAACGGTTGAAATGCTGTTGCGTGTCAACCCACTCGTCGAGAAAGTGGATAAAAAAATCTAGGTATTTAGGTATTTGGCGTTCGGCTGGTGGGTGATCGACAGCGTCTGGGTGTCGACAAGATTGATGAGGGAAAGAAGCGACAAGGGAACGAGCGAGTAGTGCATTGGATTTCCTCTGCCGTCGTTGGTAGCTGAGAGGCGACCTCGGAGCTTGCCAACGAGGGAGGTGAGAGATTCAGCAGAGACGGGCGTGATCGGTTCACCATCGAGAGCATTGTTGAAAACAGACAGCGTGCAGCCTTTGAAAATCTCGCGGTCCTCTTGCTGACGGCGGTTTGGGGCCGACTCGACGGTACCATTGGGATCAAGGGCAGCTGACTTGAGAGTTTGGAAGTCATCGTCAAGGCGGTGTTGTAGACGAGAAATGTGGTCGTATTCCACGGCTTCTGCATGGGCCGCGACAATGAACTGGGCGCCCCAGCTGACACCAACAACAACGTGAGTAGCTTTGGTAGTGGTCAAGACATCAGTGAGGAGGAGTTCTTTGATGCCGCTGGCACCAAGATTGAGATGTTGTTCAACCGTAGTGATGCTGTAATGGAGAGAAGACTGAGCAATGTGGTCCAAGGGTCTGCGTTGATCGACGAGGTAAAGGCCACAGTCGCTGACCGGGACAAGACCAGCCAGAATACTGGCACCAAGCTCAGGACCAATACCAAGTTCAGCAAGCTTCTGGTGGAACGTGACTGCCTTGCTGATATGCGCGGCCAGGTGATTGTTGGGCGGCTTGACTTCCACCGCATTGGGTAGGGACTCTTTGAAAAGCGCTTGAGGAAGGAAGGTATCGCTGCGTGCGTCGTACAGACTTCCCAGGACAGCCACGCTGCCCAACGCCGGACGTCTGAAGACGGGTGAGGCCATTGTAGTCGGCCTGGAGAAGGGAGGAGGTTGGGTTGCGATTTGCAGAACTGTAGGCCAAGTAATCTGCGACAAGTATGTGGATAATATATCTTGAGTTGATGATCCTGATGGTATGTAACCCACCCTTTGCTGTGGACAATCAATGCTTTATAGATGGCGGGAGTCCGATTAGTGTCCCGAGTTCAGGACGTTATCTTGACTGTATAGACATCGACTTCATCTTGTAAAAAACCAATAATACTAGAGGGAAAATGTGTAAACCGATAGAAAAAGAAGTACCGACCACCCAAAAGTCAAGACGAGTGAGATGGTTCACATAGGATTCAACATATTCCACCAAGATTACTTGTACAGAGGGACAGAGGGAACATCATTCCGAGCATGGACGTCCATGTTCCTGGGATTCTAATCATCCTCCCTTGGGGGCGAAAACCTTGCTGTGGCGTTTGCGTCCGTTTGCCCAAACAACTGACAACCCTGGTAGTGGACATGGCGTCGTGGGTTCTGGATAATTTCGGATATCAACCCGACCGATGTGCAAGAGGCCCCAATTGCCGGAGTGGGTAGGCCAAGGACAGGCGAAATCTCTGCCGAGACATGCGTGATCCCGTATTACAAACAGATCGAGTGAAGTGACGGCTCAGGGTCATCCACTCTCAGAGAGAAAGAGAGAGAGAGAGAGAGAACAGTGACAGGAAGATGCTTGCGTCTGTCTCCCACACCCCCCCTAGACGCCGGCAGAGACAAGTTTCCCGTTGTCTCGAAATCCAAAGAGATTCAGGTATGGTGGGAATGGGGAATAGTATCGAGCGTGCGCGAGCGGAGTGATTGAGGGAGGATCACAGCGTAGGTGTGCGGCGTCTTGACCACCCGGCTACATTGACCAGCTTGTTGTTGAGGTGTCTGGAAACAAAAGGCCCCTGGAAATTTAGTAAAGCAAAGAGGTCATGTATCGGAGATCCCGGCCTGACTGATAAAGTGAGCATGACTGTACGTAGCCAAGGTGAGGAAGGCGCTTGATGCAGTCAAGCGGTTTGGAATATCGCAGGTATGAGCTGTCGTCCTTGAAACAGCAAAGTAGTTCAACTTTCTCCATGTTGAATGAGGAATGGGATGCCATGCCATGCCATGCCAACCAACGCTCTTCAGCCAGCCATAACAACATTCAGAAAGTCCTCTCTACGACTGAGCCTGGACATCCCTTCCTGCCGACTTCAGCCCCTCAACAACTTGCTTCAGCCACCACGTATGTATCCTGACATCATCCGTAAGTTCGGGGTGGAAACTCGTTCCGAAAACGTTCCCCTGTCGCACGGCAACAATGTCATCTCCTTCTCCTGTCCCTTGTGGCTTTGGGTAAGTCCCCAATACCTCCACCTGATTTCCCTTTGACTTGGTAACCTCTTTTTCCCCGTTTTCAGCGGTACCGCCGGAACCAGAACTGATAATCTCCTCCACAACCGGCGCGCGGATGAACACTCCCCTGAAGGGCTTCCCTTCTTCCAGGAAAGGCAACCGCAAATCGCCCACAAAGCTCTGGAGCTGTGTACCGTACCGGTTCCTGAGGACCTTGACGTCCAGTCCACCGATGAGTTCTTGACCGCCTTGTTTGGTCGCTGAGGCGGCGGAGGCGAGCATGACTAGGCCGGCGCAGGTACCCCATGTTGGTTTATGTTGGACCCTGTGGCGGTAGTGGGAGCGGTTAGCTTGGGGAAAGAGGAGGGGGAAGGGGGTTGGGGAAGGTGCCAAAAAAAAAAAAAAAAAAAAAAAAAAAAAAAAAAAAATTTATTTCATTAAAAAATTTATAATAAAAAGAAAAAAATAAAAAGAAAGAAAAATGGCAGCGAGCAAAGACGACTTACTTGACAAACTCCCGTAGCGGATCAAGCAATCCCAAGCGTCTGGCAACGATAGCCATGGTTGTGCTTTCTCCTCCCGGGATGATGAGAGCATCGCATTGCGAGAGTTGGGCGGCGGTGCGGACTTGGACGAAGCTGAATTGGGGTGTTGGTGTCGAGGATTCTGTTGGTTGTGATGATAGTTGAGCAGCCGCTTTTTGGAGGAGGGAGATGTGCTCGATCACGCCGCCTTGAAGGGCTAGGACGCCAACCGTAATCTGTTGGGGGCTTGGGGCGTCGACGGTCATTATGTCTGTGTGTCGAAGGTATGATGTGGTGTTTGGCTCGAAAGTGATGTTCTGTGTTCGGTCAATGGAATGAGTGACGACTGTGACTTGTGAGATGTTGATCGCAAACGAGTGTACAAGACGGGCGATATCGGAATTTCCTTGTCAGTGAGGTTTGAAATCTGGGTGGACTTTAAAAGTGACGACTCTTCGTTGGGTCGACCACAGTATGTAACCCTGTTGTAGGAACCCAAAAGAAGCAAAGTGGAAGAAGAGCGATGTTGCTATCACCGATGTGGTGTACCAACCCTATGGGCCCCGGTTGACAAAGCCGAACGTAGGCGGCGATGGTCGTATCGTTGGATAATGAAATTGGTGTTGCCACTCGGGGGGTCTGTGCAATGATCGGGGCCTGGCATCCGCGCCAGGTGCTGAGCGGGAAGCAGGAGTCACGGCAGTCACAGTCACACACACATACATACGGATCCCCGATCAATCACTGTCCGTGAACTCCCGTCTGCTCAACGCGAAACCCGACCCGGAAGCCTTCTGGAGGAGTCTGATCGGCATAGGAAGAAGTCCGTAGACCGGAACTGACTCGCCTCAACAAAACTGTACCGCGTGTACATCTCGTTCATGTCGGGGATTTATCTCCGTCTTTACAAGCCCCTTATACTACGTTGAGTGCCGGCCTGGGGGTCCATTTTGTGTTGTGTAATTGGCCGTAAGGCATGGGGATAAATTCGACTTGAGTGAAAGTTTGCGACATCCTGTGTCTCTTGGGTGGTGGTTGCACTTACCCCTCCAAAGGCGAGCTCTTTTCTCGCCGTTGCCAAGCATCTTCCAAGCAAGGCACAAGCGACCAAACCTAGAAGATTCGAGGGGAAAGATCCATTCAGCATCGAGGAAGCAGAAGCGAGGTTGAAGATAAGCGCGGGGTTACAGAAAAATTTTTAGGCCATGCAGGAACGATGCTTATTCGAACGTTAATGCCTTTTCTACGCATCTTCTACAAAACCCAATTGCCAGTCGATTTTAGAGACAACAACAGAAGATGTGAAGCCGACAGATACCCAAAATGGATATCCGGTTCGAGTTGATTGGCTTCCAACAAGCTCAAAAAGAAACGAATCGATCGACATTGGATGGTTGACTGCCACCCACAACGAATGCAAAAGAGAATTGAGTTTGTCGAGTGTCGAGCCAGAGAAATGACTAATACTTGTACTTTGCAGTCTACCACAGTATGACTCCCAAATGGACACCTCCGGGTAACACCGGGATCAACGGCTCTCAGACGCTCTTCTCTCGATCGAATCCACAGCATTTCTAATTCCATACTGCAACGCTGCTTCTCTCTCTCGTACGGGACTTGCCATATCGCCCGCACTACTGCAGTGCCCGTGGGGTAATAATGTGGGATGTCTTTCCTGGGCGAGGAAACTGCGAGGGTCCTGAGTGTCCAGATCGTCCGATTTCGCCGCATACCCAGAGACCTTCCTCTCTCATTCAGTGGATCGTATGTACGTTCGTACCGAGGTATCTTTTTCCCCCCCTCGAGCCCCTCCATACAACACTCCAATATGATCTGAGTCATCACGTAATGTCATTGCGCTTCAAAAAGTCTATTCCCACGACCTGTGCCCGTGGCCAGTTATTGTGATAGAAACAAAAAAAATCCAACCACAAAACAAACCCCTCTTCCCTTTATCCCTCTCTCACATTACGCGCCATTCATCCATACATCCATCTCATCCGTCTCACAAAGAAACCATCGCCCACCTTCAAAATGACCTCTACATCCACCACCAACGGCGACTCCTTCACCGTCAAGGCCGGTCTCGCCCAGATGCTTAAGGGCGGCGTCATCATGGATGTCACCACCCCCGCCGAGGCTCGCATCGCCGAAGAGGCCGGTGCCTGCGCCGTCATGGCTCTCGAGCGCATCCCCTCTGACATCCGCGCCGCCGGCGGCGTGGCGCGCATGTCCAACCCGTCCATGATCAGGGAAATCCAAAACGCGGTCACCATCCCCGTCATGGCCAAGGCGCGCATTGGCCACGTCGTCGAGTGCCGCATCCTCGAGCAGCTGGGCGTTGACTACGTCGACGAGAGCGAGGTCTTGACTCCGGCCGATGACCAGTACCACGTGCAAAAGGACGAGTTCAAGGTTCCGTTCGTCTGCGGATGCAGGAACTTGGGCGAGGCGCTCAGGAGAATCAAGGAGGGTGCGGCCATGATCAGGACCAAGGGCGAGGCCGGCACGGGAGATGTCGTCGAGGCGGTGAAGCACATCAGGACCGTTAACGCGGAGATTGCTCAGGCCAAGGCGGCGTTGGCCAGTGGTGGTGAGCTGGCGGTGGCCAAGATGGCGAGGGAGATCGGGGCCGATGTTGAGCTTCTCAAGAAGACTGCTGAGCTCGGAAGGCTGCCCGTGGTCAACTTTGCGGCGGGAGGTGTGGCGACGCCTGCGGACGCGGCGCTCATGATGGAGTTTGGCTGCGATGGTGTGTTTGTGGGTAGTGGTATCTTCAAGGACGCAAAGACGCCCGAGCACGCGTTGCAGAGGGCGAGGGCAGTTGTCAAGGCTGTCGCTAACTGGAATGACTATGGTGCCTTGGTGGAGGCGTGCATTGAGCACGGTGAGGCTATGAAGGGTATCAGCAATGCGGGTATGAAGCCGGAAGAGAGGATGGCTGGAAGGGGTTGGTAAAAAGTGTAACGATGCGGTGTTGTTGATGGCATGTTTGGTATGTATAAAAGCACAGTTAGACCTAAAAGGCGGGCCCAGAACGGCACTCGGGAGATGATTTGAGTTGCAACCCCGAGGAGCTTCAGCCAGTAGTTACAATGAGAGATTTCTTCAAGTCAGAGCTTTATTACCTAACTTGTTACCAATAAGTGAGTACTGCCAGAAGAATCTAGAGATCGCCGTACAGCAGTCTATACCGACTCAGTTTGAGAAAGGTTTGAAACCCCTTTGATTTCTTTTCGTTGATCATCCGTTTCTTTTCCCTTTCCCTCCTTTCATGTGAACGACTATCGAGACTAGTCTCCCGCTGCACTAGTTTTCGAGTATTTATTACCCACCTCATCTGTGAAAAATCATTCACAACCCCTGAATGATATCGTAACTGCTAGTGAACAGGGCAAACGAACCCTAGGTGGTTATAGTACTATTCCACCCCGGTGCAGAATCAACGGACGACATCAAAACAGGGAATTCAAAGGCGATCATACATATGTGTCATGTACCATTAGTCAGTCCGCACACGTCTCATTTCTCAAAGTTGAAGGTTGCAGTCCATGCTTCTGCTCAACCTCGATCGACACACCATAAACACAATGCCGCAAAGATCTATCCGAACTGCCAGCTCCTGTGGCTCTGCCTTGTCTTATTGGCATCGACCCAAAGCCCTCTCCTCAGTTCCCCGCATCAGGGGCTCGGTATGCCGACTAAGGCTCTGCATCATCATCGTCCGACTCCAGGTCCGGGTCCGGCACCTGTAAATCCGACGGTAACGGCGGCATCATCTCCACATTGGTCGGCTGGAGCGGCGGCGGCTGATGCTCAGGCGGGATGAGCGTATACGGCAAGTTGGTCGGGAGACCCTGAGCAGCCGCCTCGGCCGCCGCCTTCCTCTCATCCTCCCTCTTGATCTTAGCTAACATGTTGCGCACGTCGCTCTTCTTGACATACTGATACTTGTCCCCGAACGAGATGCGAATCCCAATCGTCAGCTGACGGAGGGTACACTGGGCATCGCGGTGCATGATCTTGAGCCAACGGGCGCCGTCCTGCTCGATCTTGCGGAACTGAGCAGGGACGCTGACGCCAGGCTGCTCGCCCGTGAAGGGTTCATGGTTGTGCTCGGCGCACTGGACGACCACGCGCCACTTGTCGTCGTACGGCCACGCCTTCTCCTGGACGGCCTTCATCTTCATCGGACACCCCGTCTTGGTCGAGCGCGATTGTCGGATCCCCCGGCTGTGAGAGGTGTACGTCTTGCCGCCCTTGGAACAGCAGAGGTTGTACCGCCGGTAGTGACCGTCCGGGTCTCGGTTGAGCGAGGACACGATGACGCAGGCATAGCCCTGCGATCGCGTAAAGGCTTTGAGGTCCATCTGGAGCGCTTCAAAGGTGGGATACAAGCGGTCTTGGGGAGGGGGCAGGAGAGCCATCTGGAAGTTGGGCCGGGCCGGCTGTGGTTGCCCTTGGCCGGATGGGCCCGGCTGGCCCTGCTGGGCTTGCTGATCATGAACTTGCGGCGGCGGCTGCTGGGACTGTGGTTGCTGCTGTTGGCCTTGCTGAGTGCCAGTAGCACTGTGGTTCTGGATAGGTTGAAGTTGTTGCTGAGTGTATCCAGCCTGTTGGTGTTGATGGATAGCGGCGGGGTTGGCTTGGCCCTGGGGCGGGTTTTGCGGTTGGAAATTGTGGAACTGGTGTAATTGTTGCTGTTGCTGTTGTTGTTGTTGTTGCATTTGCTGTTGCATTTGAGGCTGGGCCGGCTGAGGAGTCATCTGCAGCTGATGTTGCCCGTGCTGGCCCATGGCCGCCGTTTTGGGCTGTCCCCTAGGCATCGTGTATGATGGAACAATTTGATGAACACAAATCGATGCTCTAGATGATCACAACAACATACGTGTAGGTTTAGTTGGTACCCTAGCGACAAAGCATGCGTCCGCGTCTTCGAGAGGAAGAGGCAAGGAACGCACCTTGGGTTCGTCGTGTATGTGACAAGATGCATTATCGCTATTTGCACTTTAGCCCGCGGGTAAATTTCCATATCGTCAGCTGGAGAGGTATCTTATCGTTCATGTTACAGCTGTTTGCGGGCCGACACACCTTCCGCTTTCGTACCCCTGAACGAGGTCCGATGATTCCTACCTACTTCAATCCTACCATTCTTGTTGAAGACCACTCCGGCTGCCTTTCCGTCTGAAGCTTGGATTCGATTATCCAGTTCCAACATTGTACTACTCTGTCATCCCATGCCATCTGTTTTGCAGATCTGACAAAACAGTTGCCTGGAGTGCTGCAATGTTCTCTGGCCACTCAACTGCACCCATCTCTGCATTTGTCGCATCTCGAAGATGACGAACGCTCTTTTCTTGCGAGCAAACATTTGATTCAGCATTTCGGGACACAAGAGGCACGATCTTCCCAGTCTTGACGAGACATTGCTTTTTCGTCAATTCAATCGGGAGCCACAACCAAGCGGGCATATCGTGGAAACTCGCGAGATTCGAAATCGGGTTTCTCTTACTTGAGCGCCGGACAGAGGGCATATTTCTACGTGTAGGGCAAGCCCGATTCTGTGCATTGATACGCACGCAATTTACAGTGCTGGACTACGTCCTCGCGGTTTTACCAGCTGGACGAACATAGATACTTGCATATGCTGGCTTAGGGAGCGCCGCGTTCTACCCTTCCCGGCGCTCAAGGAGGAGATTAACTTGAAGGCGAATTTCGCGAGTTTCCATAGTACTAGCTTACGGGGCGCCAGTATATGCTCTGCCAGGCGCTCAAACAGGCGAAAACCGATTCTGAAATCTCTCCGGCTTTCTACGGTACACGCGACTCTGTTCGTCACGATGCTTTTATGCCTGCGCCTGAAAGAAGATATCTTTTCAAGTTTTGTGATTTCCATTCTTCCGTGTCTCTCCGGTATCAGCCCGCTTGATATGCCTCTCTCTGCTGACATTACCGGTTGACGGGATCGGCGTACATGGACTTGAATCCCATGACGAGCGGGACCTCCGCGCAAGATATCTTGGGCCCAAATTCTTGTTGGACTAGCAGCATCTTGTCAGGTCTGGGACCGCCTTCGTCTTCATCTTCTTCTTCCAGCTTCGTCTTCTTACTTCAGGGCTCTGAAAACCTGTTCATTGTGATGATGACTCAATGGTGGACCTTTTACGGCATCTGGTGAGGTTGGCGAAAGACATGATGATCCCATGCCCAAGAACTGTCACCCGTATCGACCGGCTCGAGCGAGGCGTCAACTTTTCCGTTGCTTTTGACGATCGAGCTTAGGACATTGTCTGGGTTGATATCACCTATCCCCGTTTGGCCCAAATTCAGCCCAACACCAAAGGGACCAGAATAAGGTGCGAACTGGCCAAGATTCCGGAAGACGTGGACAGCTTCTTGACTCGACTTGGTCAAAGCTACTGGATTTCAAATATTGATGACACCCAAAATGAGAGAAAAGATGTTGCGGATACTCGCTTCTGCTAAGGAGCCTGTTACTCTGGGTAAGTTGGCAACTTTCGCAGGATGTACCATTGATGACGTCCTGCAATCACTTGATAAGTGCAGAAATTGGCTCAGTATTCAGGGCGGAAAAGTTGTTTTTGTCCTTGGAAATCCAGTCAGGAAACACCTGTTGAAGTCTGAGAGGTTCACAGTGTCTTGATATCTAGATGCTTTACACATCTTGTTTGCGAGATTCCTGTCCATCGAACAGGACATGAAAGTCCACTGGGATGTACCCAACACCTCTGTGCAAGCAGCTGCTTCATAAACCGCTCATAAGGAGCTATCTTCAGACACTGATGGACAAACAACCTCTAATTTTGAGCAAGAGGACTCGCCCCATGAAGATAAATTGACCCCGAATAACAGTGAAAGCAACGGAGCACATGATAGGGATGTTGAGAATAGGGACGAACACTAATAGGTCGTTGTTTTACTTTTCTTGGGTGCCAATCTTTAGATGTCAGATCTTCCAGGTGTGAAAGGGGTTCATTGACCTCCATTATCACATGTTGGCCTTCAGATAAAAACAACTTTGGATAGCAAGTTGAAGCTGGATGCTCTCGCTTCCCTTTTCGTAGTTGCATAGTAAGTAACTCATCAGGGTTGAGTGTGACGAAAAGGAACAAATAAATAAACCCACACAGTCAACCCTCAACCTGGGCCAGTCCAACGGCCCCACCATTAACACCACCTGTAATGGTATAATTAGTGCATTTCAGCTGTCTCATGACGACTGCTAGGCACATGAAATTGGATAGAAGTCATCGCAACGCGTCCTCTTTTGCGCCCCGACAGCTTTCTTTCCACCAAACGACCCAAGAGGCATTCTCACCGACTGCCCCTCGACAAGATGGCTGATCCATCGAGTAGGCCAAAATCAAACCCGCCCCTCTACGAACAAGCCCTCGGCTTTGCCCTGGACGTCGCCAACGGTCGCCATGCTCTGTCGAAGCTCATCCCGCCCGCCCTGTTCCTGGCCGATGCGCTCCTCTGCGGGCTGATCATTTGGAAAGTGCCTTGTATGTAGTAGGTGCCGCGGAATGGAGTCTGGTTACCCGCTTACTCACAATGGCAAACCTCAGACACCGAAATTGACTGGACGGCCTACATGGAGCAAGTCTCCCAAATCCTCTCGGGCGAGCGCAACTACACCAAGATCCGCGGCGGCACTGGTCCGCTCGTTTACCCGGCTGCGCATGTCTACATCTACACCGGACTATACCACTTGACGGATGAGGGGAAGAACATCTTGCTTGCGCAAAAGCTGTTTGTGGGTCTTTATATGGCTACGCTGGCGGTTGTTATGGGGTGTTACTGGCAGGCCAAGGTATCTTTCTACAAGTGGCTTTGCGACAATGCTGGTTGGATGTGGGAGAAGCTGACCGAGTGAAACCAAAAAAACAGGCACCACCATACCTCTTCCCGCTCTTGATCCTCTCGAAACGATTACACAGCATCTTCGTCCTGCGCTGCTTCAACGACTGCTTCGCCATCCTGTTCCTCTGGCTCGCCATCTTCTTCCTCCAGCGGCGCAACTGGCAAGTGGGCGCATTGCTCTACACCCTTGGCCTCGGCGTCAAAATGACACTACTTCTCTCCCTACCAGCCGTAGGCCTCATCCTCTTTCTCGGCAGCGGCAGTTTTGTCACCACTCTACAGCTCGTAGCAACAATGGGCCTGGTCCAGATCCTCATCGGTGTCCCCTTCCTAGCACACTACCCCACGGAATATCTCTCCCGGGCCTTCGAGCTCTCCCGGCAATTCTTCTTCAAATGGACCGTCAACTGGCGCTTCATCGGCGAGGAAACCTTTCTCAGTAAGGGGTTCGCGCTCACACTGCTCGCTTTGCACGTTCTCGTTTTGGGAATTTTCGTCACCACCCGTTGGATCAAACCTGCGCGCAAGTCTCTTGTTCAGCTAATCTCACCTGTCCTCTTGGCGGGCAAACCGCCTCTAACTGGCCCTGAGCACCGCGCTGCGGCGCGGGATGTGACGCCGAGGTATATCATGACCACGATCTTGTCTGCCAATGCTGTGGGCCTCCTCTTTGCTAGGTCCCTCCACTACCAGTTCTATGCCTATGTCGCTTGGTCGACTCCGTTCCTCTTCTGGCGCGCGGGGTTGCACCCTGTTTTGGTGTACTTGATGTGGGCGGTGCAGGAGTGGGCGTGGAACGTGTTCCCTAGCACGCCGGCGAGCTCGGCGGTGGTGGTGGGCGTATTGGGCGTTACCGTCGCAGGAGTGTGGCTCGGCGCACGGGAGGAGTGGGAGCCTGGGATGAAATCGTCGTCGAAGAAGGAGGAGGCAGCGATGCGGTAATGTATTTGCTTTGCTGTCTGTAATATTTCTGGCTGGCAGTAAAATATGAATTTTGGGTATCTCTGTTCTCCGAAATGTCTCGTCAAGGTCCGTACTCTTCGTCTTCCGAGTCGCTAGGCGGCAGCTTTCCAACAGTCGATTTCTCGTCGTCTTCGGACTCCTCGTAAGTTTGTTTGACGAACTGCCTGGGCCTGTGTTTTCGTCCATCTGTTAGTTTCCTCCCTTCAATCCGATGAAAGCCACAATGTGACGTACCAATAAGCCTCCTTCCTCCAAACCTTCTCGTCCCTCACGATATTGATGATCTCTCCAACAACCTTGCTACCAGTCTTGCTGCGCTCCTCCATGGAACCCAAGTCGACCAGGACGTAACCGCCGCGCTTGATCCAGATGGTGTTACGGAAACGAGATTCGAGTTCGACCAGAATGGTCTTCTTGTTGGGCAGCTCGCAGATATAGTTACTGTTGCCCTCGGCCTTGACAACGCGCGCAATGGATTGCGAATCGGTAAGTTGGTCGGGAGGGGTCAGCGACTCCTGGTCAGCGGCGTGAACGTGGCGTTTTGGCTTGCCCATGGTTGCGGTTGGTAGGTGTGTTTTGTTGGCTATGAGATTGCGCAACACCCTGAAGAAATATAGTTCTAGGCTTAGGAAAGGGAAGCAGAAAAATCTAAAGGAAAACAATGTGCGATGAAATCATGGACTTTTGGAACTTTTGGAATTTGGAGAAAGTGGGGTAACTGCGGTAGATGCATATTGCGTCCATTGTAAATTATCTTCCCTATCTTGCATCCTGATATCCTCCCATGGCATTTGCACATTGACGAGGCATCTGTACAATCCCAAGTTACCTCTACCAAAGGCTATGAGTGACACCCCTCTTCGAAATAGCCTTGTTCAATCATCTTCGTCTTTCTTAACTTTTCTAAAGAACAAAGTCAACAGTCATGGAATCTTTCTCTCTCACAAGCATGAATGCCGATCATCTCAGGCTGTTCACTGACCTGCGGATCGGCGCCTTAGCACGCAGCAGTGGGTAGCAACCCCCAAAAATTGGTCCACTAATATCGGGGATGCGGTGGCCGAGTCAAGCCAAAGTTTCAAGGCCTTCGGGGTCTCAGCACCGTGCCGATGGGGGTCCAACCCTGTGGGAATTCAGTCCACTGCCGCTTGCTGTGCCGTTGGGCCGCGGGCCCGGTACCGGGGGAGTTTCTGTTGGGACCGCCCCGCGCCGACTCATTCCTTTGTTTGCCCGCTGACCTCGGACATGCTCCGGTCTTCACTTTCCTTTTTTCACTTCACCTCTTCACCTTTCATAGTGCTCTTCTCACCTAAAACACAGTCCCAACATCAAGCACAGTCAAAATGGGATCCAACGACTCCCCCTCCCTCCCCGCCTTGGCCACCAACCCCAAGTTCATCTTCTTCACCGATTTCGACGGCACCATCACCCAACAAGACAGCAATGACTTCATGACCGACACCCTAGGGTTCGGCCCGGAACTCCGTAAAAAAGGAAACGAGAGCGTTCTCTTTGGCCACCGCGACTTCCGCGACAGCTTCCAGGAGATGCTCGACAGCATCAGCACGCCCTTTGACCAGTGCATTGAGACTTTGCTCAAGAACATCACCCTCGACCCTGGATTCAAGGAGTTCTTCCACTGGGCCAAGGAGAACAACATGCCGATTGTGATTCTCAGTGGCGGCATGGAGCCTGTGATCAGGGCGCTGTTGGCCCATTTCTTGGGTAAGGAGGAGGCAGATAGCTTGCAGATTGTTAGCAACCAGGTGGCTGTTAGGCCGGGAAAGAAGAGTTTGAATGAGGAGGGAGGGTGGATGATCACTTATCACGATGACAGGTTGGTTACCCTTGCTCCTTTTTTTTTGTGTGTGTTTTCGATGGCACAAGGATAAACGCTCACAATGGAAAACAACTTGAAGTGGATTCGGCCACGACAAGTCCCTCGAAATCCGCCCCTACGCCAACCTGCCCGTCGATCAAAGGCCAGTCCTTTTCTACGCCGGCGATGGCGTCTCGGATCTCTCAGCTGCCAAGGAGACGGATCTTCTTTTTGCAAAGGCTGGAAAGGGTACGTTATGCGATTCGAACAAATCGCCATTACCAATACCATTGTCATTACCATGTTTGTGCTAACTTGACATGCCACACACATAGATCTCATCACCTACTGCGAAAAGGAGAACGTGCCCTTCACCACGTTCCACGACTTTACCGAGATCCACGCGGTGGTCAAGGACATTGTTGCGGGCAAGCTAACTGTCAAGGAGGCTGCTGTTGGTAGAAAGTGAGCTAGCTACCCCTCGCCGAGCGTCTGTCGGTCTGTCTACTCTTGTTTTTCTTGCTTTCTTTCGGCTCAGTGTTTTCTGGACACTATTCTAGACTTTCGTACAGGAGTGATTGGCTGGTTGGTTGGTTAGTAGCAGGCTACTTGTGCCACTTTTTCCCACCTGATAGAACTCTTAGAAGACAAAAGAAGGAAGCGGTGTTCCTTGGCATGTTATAGACAATAGACGAATGGGTCATTACTGTTCTCTCGCTCCATAATCTGAATGCTTTGTGTTGTTAGGCAACCCGCAAGGCTCTCTGTCGGTGTCGGAACCTTGACTGAGGCTGAGGCAACCCTGCATGAGGAAGCATATGTTGTATCACGGACGTCGTTGCCTGTCGTTTTCCATGGACAGATAAGAGAGAGCGATGGATGGTACCCCGGCTTTTGGGTCTCCAAATCCATGGATTGCAGTAAATTGGTCGGGCTGGAGAAAGCTTGGCTCAGATATCGTCCGCATGGAGGCAGGTGACCTTCTTATATTATAATGCGAAACTTGCATTTGATTGGTTACATTCTGGTTCTCTTAGATATGGCGAGAGTAGGTTTACGAACCAACGCTCGTTACTCCGCATGTCTAACTGGTGACACTTGATAGAAAACAAACATCCCAGTGGCTAGGAAGGCTAGCCGTGATAAAAAGAAAACTGTTGTCGTGATGACCCGACTCCCGAAAGCTGACCTTCACTTCCGAATGCTTACCGGTCAACATCTCAGTTTCCAGTCTGCAGAGCTAGTCCTCTGAGATCACTTGATGGCATCATGCTGTGCCATCTTCTCGTTCATGGGCCTTTATCAGCTAGATCTGCAACTTCGGAATTCCTGCAAGAGGGTGTAACAGACGCTGACCGACCTACTAGTTTCCCAATACTACTACCGCACTTTTCACCCAGTATCCAATCGAGACTTGACAAGGCTATCGCTTACATAGACCAAGCATGATTCCCATGCATGTATACGAGAGCTGAATGAGCGACTTGTACGCTTCTTGCTTTTGAATCATCGCTCTGGAGTCGAACAGGACGAGCGATGTTGACAAGACAAGCAGAAAAATATAGCCGGTAAAGCGAATCCTGTCTATCTGACCAGGCCAATACCAAGACACCCCGGATTTACTTTGCGCTGTTTTGTCTGCATCGCCTGAGCAGGACGACTGAAAATTGTGCCGCTGACAATTGGCATATCGCGTTGGGGATGCACAGCGTAAGGGGATGCGTTGGCAATCATGCTCACCCGTTGTTGTAAGAAACCTCTATAAAGCGAGGACATCCGGACATTCGACCGCCTAGGTTCTGTGATGTTGGGCCTGAGTACCTTGTTTGCTCGTTTCGTTCCTGCCCTCAATTACCCAGCTGCACAATGAGGCTTTTCCTCAGCCTTACGGCCCTCATTGTGGTCGCAACAGCTTGCATGATTCCAAGCACACCATTGTCCAACAACATCACCAGCCACTTCCGTGTCCAAGTCCAAAATGCCTCTTATCCTCAAGTCCACAACAAGTACATGAACCTGATGGTCTCCGGAGGTGGCGACCGGCACCTGTACGTCGGAGGGTCACCGCAAGTGGGCGACACTACTACCAACCTGCTTCTCATCAAGGGTTCAATCAACTGGGTCTCAATCAATGCTGTCATTGGCGGCGAGGTGAGTTTATCGCGATTCCAATGGAGAAGACATCCGTCCAAGAGTTTGAGTTGATTGCTCCGGACACAGGAATCCAACGTCGACGACACTGTCAAGATGTTCATGACGGAACGCGGCGATCCGAGAGCTCTTTTCCAGCCGACATACGCTTGCAATCCGGATACCGACAGCTTGCAGATCGAGTTGAAGTTCGTGGGAAAGCAGAATGCGCCGACCGGGGGTTGGATTTGTGTGCGGCCATCGTTTGACAACAGTCATGAGTTTCGGTACTATCCTCCGGGTAACACAAGTAAGTCCCGGCCGGTCAAATTGCCGTTCTGGCTAGGAGATTTGGTGATTAACCCATGATGAACAACAGAGTCCGATCCGAACCGATTCTGCATCAAAGTAACGCTGGTCGCCATTTCCACGTAAAGATCAACATCGCAAATCATCAAGGAGGACGGCGAAAGATATCCCGAGGGAAGTTCAGTTGACGGTGCGCAAGGTTGGATGAAATGGGATGAGAAGCCATGGTTGCCCTGGCGATGGGTCCCGATGTTTTGTTTACCCCTGAGGGGATCCACACCCAGCAACTCAAGGTACAGCCACACTGGCCATGGTGTTGAAGTTCGATGTTGTCTCAGTTAACTTGTGGCTGCCATGCCACGAATTGACAAAAAAAAACGTAAGAGAATTCCGCCCGGTCGATCTGTAATACATCTCCATTGAAATATCATCTATCAGGAATGAAATGAGCAATGAGAGGACTCTACCCGGAACACACGTGTGTGCCTGAAGCGCAAGTATTCAAAGACACCAAAACCTCAGCCCTGAAGCGGCCGAATGGATGGTGTTCTGGTGACCGCGCCACAGAATGCAGGATAAGCCGCTAAGGCGGAGAGCGGACAGTGCTCATCGCGTGCAATGACGTGCGCTGGTGTTGGGCTGACAGGATGCACAAGTCCGAGACACTTGTTGTAGCCTTGTCGATTGATGGAAGGGCTGAGACATGTTGGAAGCGCCGAGTACCATAAAAACAGCCCATCAACTTAAGTCACTGTTGACGACCACGATTTGTAAGAAGAGTAGCAAGAGGACATGGGATTGACATTCCTGATTGTCTTCGATCAGACGCGAGTCCAGCCAGTCTCGGAACGAGAGGGGAAAGATTGTCCATTCAGCTGAATGGTGGATGGCGGGGTCAATAGGGGTCCCCCAGCAAAGCCGTCGTTCGCGTCATCGGCGGGACTGACAAATGGAGACTTTTCTTACATCATCAAAAACGGGACGGGGAACATCGAGAAGGCTCCACCACTGTTGACTTTGCTCCCGTAAGCTTTTGCGCAGTACAGTACCATAATGGACGGGACAAGGGGACTGCTCTGGAGCTTCCCATGTGCCGCCGTTGCGTGATTGTACCGTACCGTTTCTTTTGGCAGCCATCGGCACCCGGTGCAGTCACAGTGCCTTTACTGATGGTGGTTTCGTAAAAAAAGCTCAGCCGCCTTTCTGTTGCTTTTACCGTAAAAAACCCCTCTTCCCCTCAACTCTCCTACACCATGTTCTCCTCTAGATTCATTAGACCTGCCGTCAACACTTTCACCAGAGCTACTCCCCGCCCTATCATCACCAATACCCCCTCAATTGCTTCTCGGTTTTTCACCACCTCGTCGCCCAAGATGACTATCCACAACATTGCTACGTGAGTTCCATCTGTCGCTTTCCCTTCCCCAGGCTGTGTGATACATAAAAATCGCCAGTCAGCTTGGCCAGCCTCAATGGGTTACCGTCTTCCACTATGACACAATGACTGACGATATCTCGATGCAACAGCGTCGCCGAGTTCAAGGAGGCCATTGCCAAGAACCCCATTGTTGTCCTCGACGCTTTTGCTACCTGGTGCGGTCCTTGCAAGGCTATCGCTCCCACTGTCGCCAAGTACGTTCCTGTTCCCGATTCCGATTCCGATCTCAATTTCAATAGTTCCAGCCCCAGCCTCAGCCCTGTGCTCTTTTAGCATGCATATACCCTCAACTCCCTTTTTACCCTACCGTGATCTACGACGCGCAAGCGCGAGCGAAACTTTTGCCGCCTAGCCTTTTCCATACAAACAACATAATGCGCTTGCTTACTAACCTTTCTTTCCTGAAAAGGTGGTCCGAGGAGCCTCAGTTCAAGGACACCGTCTACTTCGCCAAGTTCGACGTCGACGCCCTTCCCGACCTCGCCCAGGAGCTCGGCATCCGCGCCATGCCCACTTTCATCATCTTCAAGAACGGCGACAAGGCTGACGAGTTCGTCGGTGCCAACCCCCCTGCTCTCCTGACGACCATCACCAAGCACCTTTAAATCAAGCGCGGAGATGTATATACTGGGATGGATACGACATGATGATACCTAGAAATAGATAGGAATACAAGGTTCAAGCAATCCGGAGCAGCTCTTTGTGAGTGCCTACCTCCATGGGCGCATGTGAGTGAGCAGGGCCGGGATGCGAGGGCTGTTTGGCCAGGTACATAGATTGTGGTTAGATGTGTCATGGTTGCATACATGACTGTAACTTACCATTGCAGCACGACGACGATGGCGACTGCCGCCGGTACCCAATCACGACTCGTAGCCTGATACGAGAGGGGGAAAGAGCAGAAACTATACCGAACATACTGCGTAAGGTACCTATCAAAAGCCTACTTCCCCAACGTCGTTAACTGTACTAAACTCGGCGTCCTCCTCAACTGCCTCACATCCCCTTCAAACCCAAACCCATACACTGTTCGCCCCCCTTCCATTCCGTCTCCCATATCCAGCCGACCATCACCCGCTCCAGCCTCAACAACCCCATACCCCATCCTCCAACCCTTGACCTCCTCTGGTACCGTATCTCGATCGGAACTATCAGTCCACCTCACCCTCCCCAACCCGCTCCCCCTCGTGGCCGCCACGATGCTCGAAAACTTGGTATCCCTCACCACCCCTCCATTCTCTCTCAGCGCCAGCGCCCCCACCACCACCCCCATCACCGCCAGGGCAATCGAGATGCTATACACGATCCACAACAAGCTTGCATTGAACTTGTACACCAGCGCCATGCGAAATTTGGTGCAGGGGTACAGATAAGCTCTCTGCTGGTCCGTCAGCGGCTTCTGCTGCTGATTGGCGTCCGGAACATTAAACGTCACGCCCGACTGTTCCCCCGGCTTCGCCGCCCAGACCACGCTCGCAAACTGGGGGTGCCCCAACACCGAAAGGATGATATCCTCGTAAAATTTTTGGATCCGCCGCTGGATGTCCGGGTACGGAAAATAATTGTTTCCGAAATCGAGGAGGCGCGACGTCTGGATGGCCTTGGTGTTGGCGATGGGGTTGACGAGGTCGCGGTCGTCGCCGATGCCCACGGTGCCGTTGATCTGGTCGCGGAGCATGAACCCCAACGAGTGGTAGGCGGCTGTGCGCCGGTATTGCGGGATTGAAGTGGGGAGGATGTAGTTATCCGTGGGCGTAGCGGTGACGTTATCGGCGGTGCCGTCGTTGGCGTCGATGTGCGGAGTGTATGTTGTGTTGATGACGGGGCGGAGGTAGGTCACGTTGGTGACGGTGGTGGTCTGGGCGGCGCCGGTGTAGTTAATACGCACCGTATAGTTGGATTCGTAGTTCTCGCAGGCGAAGATGTGCGGGACGAAAGACGTGTTCCATGCTGGGTCGGAGGGGTTAGAGGGCACTGATGGAAGGTTGGTGCCGTTGGCTTTGGACAGCGCGTCGGCGAGGGTGACGTAGCCGAGCCAGATGATGGGCTCAGTGCGGAAGGCGCCGAGGTGTTTGGGAAAGGGGGGGTCCATTGTCGGTCGGCCGCCGATGCCAACTTCTTTCATTTGCGTGGTGGAGTATTCGCCGCCGCTGGTGAAGGCGTAGTAGGTGAATTTCCCCCTGGGGAGGAGGATATCCATGTTGAAGGGCGGCGCTATGCTTCCAGATTCTTGGGTTAGGTTGTTGACATTGGAATCAACCCCATTGCCCAGTTCGGTACACTTGTAGGCCGGGGCAACGAATTGGATCTCGAAAGAGCAGTTCCAACCACTCCCGCAGGTTTCGATAGGTGCGTTCCTCCTCATGACAGCTTCTTCAAGAAAGGAGCCAATAGTGGCTGTATTCTGAAAACTAGGGTGGGGTGCGGTGTAGTAGTCGAACCATCCGGGGGTGTCTTTCTCTGGTTGTTTGGTGGTATTCCATAGAGACAGGGGAATCTCAAACAGCCGGTCAATCTTAGGAGGTTGCCTCCACTCGTAGGTCTCTTCGAATGTGAAGTTCAGCGTCCGCACCTCTGGACATGATGTTAAGATCGTTATCGTCCTGGGAACGACAAGAAGCGTATTGGAAGTAAGGATTACCACGAGTGGTGCCAGCCTTGCACACAGGTAAGCATATGTTTCGACTCTCTCACAAAGGAACGGTCAAGGGGATGCAGAAACCTACCAGACATATGCCGCTAATAACACCGCAACTTTTGCGCTTCGGACCATCTCCCAACACATCACAGTGTGCGAGTCCTCCGTAGCCGAGAACAAGGCATCCAAGGCGCCGACAGTCAGAAACCGTTTCCGGACTGTTGTCCATACCCGCTGCCTGAAAGCCACGATGACCGCGGCGCTGAGGCCTGCTTTCGCTCCGAAGGCTAACATGGTTCCATAGCGCATCATCTTGATTAGGTTCGTGGCTGGCCTCCCATCGAGAGACCAGTAGTAAAAGTGATGGGAAGCAGCACATGCAACGCCAAAGAGTAGGCATAGGTACATGTTCCATGATTTTCTCCATCGCCATGGCCACCAGGCGCAACTGGAGGGCCTTTGTCGGGGCTGTCGAGCTGTTGCACTCTTGATGACAGGAAGGGGATCCGGGCTCTGTGAAGTCAAGGGAACAGTGGAAAAGTCAACTGGTTGGGATGTCCCTTTGGCCTGATGTTGCCATTGATTTTCTTGTAGGAGTTTGGTCTCATTATCATCATGCCGCTCATAGATCGAACCAGGAGGGACAACTGAGGCATCTGGCTGCGGAGAAACGTCGTAGATGCTGTATGGTGTAGCGAGTCCATCACCGTATCCGACGTGATGTTGGGTATTCCCGTAAGCAGTCTGTCCGCTATCTGGTCGGTGCTCGTGGTGTTGGGAGAAGTGATGGCCGGTTTCGTTGGGCATGGGAATGGCTCGTGTTGGCGTGTGAGGATGAGAAGCCCAATTTCTAGAAGATTGGACCTCTTCCTGGCCCGGCGCATTCGGCATTTCAATAAATTATTTCCTTCAAAACAAGGGCCACGGGTGAAAGTCTCATCATATTCTGATCTGAATAATGTTAATCCGTATCAAACGTTGGGCAAGGACAGAATGGACACTCGAAGAGTTGACCGTGATCACCCGTGCAGGATGACCCGTTGATCATTGAGACGATGGAAATATCTGAAGGTATGTAAGGAACGACTTTTTCCTATGTCAACGAAGCGCAAAGGGAATGGGTGAGACGAGAAAGACATAGTGCTTGGCCCCGTCAGCTTTCGGGAGTGCGATTGTGCGGGCGCACACAACTGTTCCCAGCTGAACAGCGGGGGGTACGAGGCATGTCAGCTCTAGCGTGCGACTCCTGTATAGACTTTCTATGTCAAATATTGATTAGGAGAATAATATTGGCCCATTCCAAGAGATGAATGCGCCGCCCCGTTCCGGCCGGATTGTTATGGTTGGACTTCGAGCTGTTGAGTGGACATATTGATCATCGTTGTCACCGTGGCTGCGTGGCACAGAGAGGATGATGGTGTAGAGCCAATTTCCTTTTTGGAGGGTGGCTGGTCTGGACGATATCCGACGGTCTCGCTCATGAGCCAATCCCAGAGATGCTGAATGCTGCAAGTCCGAGGTTTTTGGTCGCCAAATGGATGATGGCCGTTTGGCAAGTGTGTTCGTCATCAAAGCTGGCTCTGGGCGACCGAATAAGCGATGGATACCAGGTAGGTAAGGTATCTGGGGAAACAGTCCCACATGCTAAAACGTGTTCAGCCCTACGCCGTAACAGTCACACCGTCGAGGCACCGATATCGCCCATGCTGGTGGTCCGAAACAGGGAGGGACGCGATTACCTGGTTGCAGTGCCACTCCCGCCGTCTATGTCCCTCACAGTATTCGAAGTTGAGCAGATTACCTGAAACTTTGGGAGATGATGTAGAGGTATTGACAAGCAAGCCAAAAACGACAAGGAGCGAGCGAGCTTCAAGTTCAGCGGGGTTCACGCTCAGATTACGGGGGGCTAGATCCTTCAACGGTAAGGGCCGTCAGTGGATGTTAAAGCGTGCGGGGACATGCTGAAGAGCGCCATGCCTGAACAAAAAGGTTAAGACCTTGGGCGAAGTCTCATAGTTGACTCTCTGTTTTTTTGTCATGACGACGAAGCGACCTAAGGTAGGAACCGGGCCTGTGGAACTTCTTGTTCCCCGGATCGTCCGATCGCTGCGTCTAAAATCCACTAGAGAAAGATAAGAGAACGAGATTGGGGATTCCATTGCTGGTTTAAGGTTTGATCATGTTGATATGATTCAGCACGCAAAGGAAAAGTAGTACATATAAAGGCTAAATAGACCCGCGGTTTTTTCTTTTCCCTTGACTCATGGTGAACATTGCATCTTTACTTTCCGTTGACCTCAAGAAATTGTCTTCGCCCCTCCCTCCATTAGGTTATCCATAATGTCCACGATTGTTGTTGTAGGGTATGTCTCACACGATCTCCGGTATCGGCTTTCCAGATCTTGAAAAGCTTCAAGTACCCGACACATCCCACGTACAAAATAGTCCCACAAGACTCGTCGTCGTGATCGCACTCAACTAACCCAATGACGTCCATCGCAGCGCCGGCGTGAGCGGCCTCACTTGCGCCCTCCAACTAGCCAAGCAAGGAGGAAACACTATCACCGTGGTAGCCAAGCACATGCCCGGCGACTATGACCCGGAGTACACCTCCCCCTTCGCGGGCGCCAACGTCCTGCCCATGGCCCTCAAATACAACCGCTGGGAAGGCGAAACCTGGCCCGAACTGAAGAAACTCGCCGAGACCTGTCCCGAAGCCGGCATCCACTTCCAAAAGGCCATCCTCTACCGACGTGCCAAAGACGAAGCCGCCGGCTTCGCGGGCCCCTTGTCCGACGGCCTCTTTGTGCGCAACCCGTGGTTCAAAAACCTGATGCCCGACTACGTCGATCTACCGGCCTCCGAACTACCAGAGGGCATGTCCTCTGCCTCCTCTTTCACTTCGGTTTGCATTAACACGGCCATCTACCTCCCCTGGCTGGTGGGCCAGTGCCGGGCACGCGGCGTGGTGTTTAAGCGGGCAGTGCTCAAGCACATCTCCGACGCCGTCAAGTTGAGCCACACCGGGCGCAAGCCGGATATCATCATCAACGCCACAGGCTTGCTGAGTTGTCGGTTGGGCGGCGTGATGGACCAAAAAGTGATGCCCGCGCGCGGACAGGTGGTGCTTGTCCGCAACGAGGCGACGCCGAACATGGTGTGCACGAGCGGCACGGACGACGGGAACGACGACGAGTTGTGCTACATCATGCAGCGTGCTGACGGTGGAGGCACGATTCTTGGGGGAACCTACATGATAGGCAACTGGGACGGCGTGCCGGATCCGAACATTGCGACGAGGATCATGAAGCGCGCTGTTGAGGCGTGTCCGGCGTTGACGGGTGGAAAAGGCATTGAGGCGCTGGATGTCATTAGGCATGCGGTGGGGCTGAGGCCGTATAGAGAGGGCGGCGTGAGGATCGAGAAGGAGAACATTGATGGGACGTGGGTAGTGCATAACTATGGACATGGCGGTTGGGGATATCAGGGCAGCTGGGGGTGTGCCTTTAGGGTGCAGGAGCTGGTGGATGAAATCAAGAGTGAGTTGAAGCTTGGCTCTAAGCTCTAGTGTAGAGTGTAGAAATTATTCGAAGAATGTTAGAGATCTTGGAAAATAATGGGGTATTATATATGTCCGGCTCAAGTTCGATGAATGTTGTTCTGTGGCATCTGCTCTGAATATTTTGGTCCCCACCACCTTCAAAAACAACGTTGGCCCAAAAACATAAACAAGCCACAAGCAAAGAAGGGTCTCGGGTCTTCTGCCGCTGTGCATCTTGCCCTGCGAACCATTATATTAGTCGCCTATTCGATGAATGCCATGTCTTCAGTGTTATATGTTTTTCAATATCTAGCTCATACTGCCCAACACCGTGGCGTTCTGTGATGAACCCGATCATGTAGCAGAAGCTTCTGTATAATTGATCGAAAAGGATACGATAGTGCATAATGCGAATTTTCGAGGTTGGGCGGCATAGCATCGATACCTTGCTGAGGTGATGGGTGAGAAGTTGTGATTGTTGTAAATCAACAGCATAATATCAGACATCAGGGAGGCATTGGGGTCTTGAAACAGCGCGACCTTGAGGATAGTCCACGTCTCATGATGGCCAGTTCTCGAGGGCATAAAAGGTTGTAAAGGATAGCAGTGACTTTGGTAAGAAAACAAAAGCAGGGAGGAAAGTCACAAAAGGTTGATCAAAGACCAAGTAAAGTAGTAGAATAAGACGGTATTGATAATTCCCAGTATCTACTCCTTTCCACCCAACCATCGATAGACAACCGAGAAGTCTCTGCCTTTACATCGCTCTTCAGACTCGGCTATTTCGTATACCTCTGAGGCCTTGTCCGCTAGCACAAGCGCAGCGTCGGCTTCCTTGGCTGCGAGAATGGCCAGCCTCAAGTCTTTGCGCATCAGTCCTATTCCAAAACCGCCTTGGTAGTCGCGGCTAGCCGGGGCAGTCTTTACAACGCCTGGCACAGGATTGTTGACTTCACTGGGCCAGCACTTTCCAGTGCTGACATTGATTACGTTGGCGAGCACGTTCGGATCGAGACCCCATCGGGCACCGAGGTTCATAGCCTCCGCAGTAGCAATGTTTTCAATTGCTAGTAGGTAGTTGTTGGCAAGCTTCGCCGCCAAACCCGCTCCCTGAGGACCGCAGTGCAACACCCGCTTGCCCATGCGCTGCAGGACAATTTCAGACCGCGCAACAAGGGACTCAGGGGCACCAAGCATAAACGTCAAGGTACCGGCGGTAGCTCCAACAACACCGCCTGACATGGGGGCATCGACAAAGTGACCCTGTCCGTTAGGGAGCGCCTTGTCTACCGCGGCCGCAACCTCACGCGAGGACGTGGGGTCGATGGTCGAGCAGTCAATGAACAGACGAGGACCAGGACGGGTAGGTAGCTCATCCTTAAGGATCGACTCGTATGTTGCCTTCACATGCTGAGGTTCGGGCAAGCATGTTACAGCCGTGTCCTATGTCAAAGATTCCAGTCAGTCTTGTGCCGCCACTGACATTGAATGATGACATATATCAGAATTGGGTGATGGCTTTTTTCAGAGGATTGGCTTATGTTGTATAACAGTAATCACTTCAAAGCCCAGCAAAACGCTGGGCCCAACTTAGAAAAACTCATGATTTGGAACAAACTCATCATAAAAGCTTTTGGGGAGAGAGAGTGAAGGCAAAGAGCAAGAGTGTCACGTACCGCTTCTCTCGACGCATCGGCTGCACTGTCCGCCACGTGAACAGATGCTCCTCCGGCTTGCTGTGCTGACATCTCCTGGGCAAGCTTTTCAGCCGCACCTCGATTGATGTCGTACAGGCGAATAGTATCATTTGGTGGAAGCTTGGATTGGAGGTTTCTAGCCATTTGATAGCCCTATAGTATAGGATGTTAGTAACCTATTCCGAGTAGAAGCACAAGTGTAGAGGACGTACCATTTGGCCTAGGCCAATAAAGGCATAGTTATCCAACCGGCGCGTGGTGGACGAGAAAGTCCGGCGTTGAGCGAGCAGCTGCTTGCACAATCTGGTGTTTGCCCTCATGGTGAACTGTAAAGAGTGCGTATTGCGTTCTGATCAATCGTTTTGATCAAGAACAGTTGCGTGCAGAAACACAACAGTTGGATGATTGACTAAACATTCATAGTCTTGTTCGGCGGCGTAGGTGGCCATGTTGACCGGTACCAGCCAGGCGCGCAGGTGGTGCAGGCGGACGACAGGAAGGTGGTTGTGATTACCCGGAGGTAAAGCCGGCCATTGCCGCCTTTGGCCAAGGCCTGGAAGCAGCAGGTCATGGGATCGCCAGGCGAAACCCAATGGAAGCTAACTCCTCGGAACAGACGTAGAAGAGGGGTCGAGGGGTAACGGCCGACGCTGCATGAGCATCGAGGTCGTGTTCCCCTTTGGCAAATTCCCAATCAAGGGCTGCCAAAATGAAGCCCGCAAAACATCATGGTGATGATGATTGTGGTGTTGAAGGTTGGTGGAAAAGGGAAAGGAAAAAAAAGGAGGGAGAGAGAGGAGAAAAAAAAAAAGGAAAAGATATGCGATATTGTTGAGCGGAACGAAAATGACTCGTGCGTCTCCAAAATTGGAGGCGGCTCGTTTACAACGATAATAGCCCCCGTAGTTCTATATCAGCTAAATCACCCCCACCTGAAGCAGGCGATAAGCTGATAATGTGCAAACACTCGACGATATCGTACCTCTCCACCATCTGGCCCGTCCAACTCGAGTCTATGACAACTGCTTGTTATCAATGGGCGATGCCGAAATGTGGCAAAATGCCATTGTGACTTACTGCATTGCACTCATCGAGACTCCAGCCTCACAAGCTTGCATGACAAAGAAGATTTGACATCGGACAATCCCTTACCGCACGATCTGCTTTGTTCCCTACATGACACAGTCCACTAGAATAGACTCGACTATCTCCAAAAGGAGCTCCCCAGCCCAGCACCAACTTGGACATTCTTCCTCCGCTGTTTGAATTTCCTTGTCGAATTCCGGCGAGAGTATAAGCCGCATGCCGCTTGCCCTTGTGTTCAGAGATTGTATATACCTATGTTGTTCCTACATGAGAACTAGATTCCATCCAAACGACCGGTCCACCTCCATTCAAAGCCATGGCCCTTTACGCCATGGACTATCAATCGTTGATTGACAGGCGACAGACGCCGAAGTGGGGGGTATGTGCAACGTAAAGCAAACCGAAAATGAAACCAACCTTGAATTCAAGAAAATCCTATTTCCGTCCGAGTCCTGGTGCCCAACCATGCTGCACACCGAAGCTACCCACAAAGTTCGAGTTGACCCAAGGTTAACCAGATACAAGAGCAAAACGACCATTATCCCTAGTACACAGAAGACTCCTTGAACGAACTCGGCCTGCGCCCCATGTCTCCTTCAATATCGCGTCATGTGCCAACGCGGCTTAAACAGAACAAAGAAAGTTGGTGTTTACGTCCCAATTGGGATTTATAGTACGTTGGCCACATACGGTGTGATTATGGGAAGAAGGGCCCTGCGCAGAACGGGTTAGCACACGCTCAATACATCACTTGGAAAGAAGCAGCACGTACCCGAGAGCTCCTACGGCAAACGTGGCAGTGAGGCCGAGATAGGCGCGCTTCCGGATTCTATCCTTGCGCAACTCTGCCTCGGTCTTTACCCTCTTGGCTTGCCGAGGTTGTTCAGCTTCATCCGCAGCCTTCTCATCCTCATCGACGCTAATCTTCTCCGCCTTGCGCTTGCCCTTGCTATCGGCCGTCTCTTCCTTGGTAGCCCCGGTCTCGGGATCGGCCTCGCCTTCAGCCTTCTCATCCTCGGCATCAGCCTTAGAGCCCTCGAGAAGGGCAGCAGCGGCCTCAGCATCGGCCTTGACGGCAGCCTCGACCATAGCCTTGGCCTCCTCGATCATCTTTCTCGCCTCCTCCTTGGACGGGGGCTCACCCGCCATTAGAGGTACCTCGAGCTCAACCTTGGTATGCTTCACCTCCTCGCCATCCTTATCCAGCTTAACGTCCTCATCAACTCGGACCTTGATCTTGGGCTCCTCCTCAATAGGTTCCAGCACGACGACAGGCTCCTTCTCGATCGACTCCACCTTGAGCTCTGCTTCGGTAGTTTGGATCTTGGTAACTGGAACGGTGTTGATCGGGGTAGAGCTAGGAATCTCGCCATTGATGAGCGTGGGGGCCTGGGAGTCGGCGAAGCTGGCGCCGGGGGTTTCAGTGGAAGGGACAGCGGTAGCGGTGGCGGTAGTAGTAACTGTGGTGGCAGTCGCTTCAGCGGTAACCATGCGCTTGGTGTTGCGGGGGGTGGTGCCGCGTTTGCTGGTGGTTGTAGACTTGGCGGGGCTGGAGGAACGGCGACTGCTTGGACGGCTGCGCGTGCTGCGAGTCGTAGGCGGTGTGGGAGCAACCAGAGGAGGCTGGGCTCCGAAAAACTTGGGAGGAGGAGCAATCTGCTTGGGCGCACTGCTGTCGGTAGCTGTGACGGCGATATCGGAGGGGTCGAGAAGGGCTCGGATCCAGGGAGTGATCTGGTACTCCTCGGCGAGGATCAAAGCCTGCTCAGGGGGAATCCAGACATTGCCGGCGGTTTCCTCGGAGCTCGTGGTGGGAATGGACTTGATGTATTTGCGTTCCGCTTCCTCCTCTTCTTGCGACGCATATGGGAATGTGGCCTTGAACATGCCAGTAGCCGAGATGTAACCATCCTGGCTGCGGCGCATGAGGAAGTAGCTGGGAGGAGAGGACTTGAAGATGCCCGAGACGATACCCTTGGGCAAAGGGGCTCTGAGGTGGGCGTAGTCGAACGCCAGGAGAGATGACGGATCAACCTCAGCGCCCGGAACAGCAGTGACCATGCGAGGGGTCAGTTGAGTCTGCCCCAAGCGGCGACGGCTTGCAAGATCTGTGTCTGTAGTTTGCGCAAGTCAGCTTTGTGGTTCTCGTTCACGCACTTGTGAACGGTGGCTTACGGGACGGCACATCCTCGAGCATCAGAGGATTGCGACGGGCCGGAAGGTGCCTAGCTACTTGCGCCATGATGTCGCGGGAGAATGGCTGGGCAACTATAACAAATGTTGGGATGAATTGGGGGAAGGCGGCGATGGCCACAATGGGTAGTCTCCTGTTGGTGTCGTGAAGGGCGAAATCTTTTGCGCGCAGGTCGCTGTGTGTCCTTTTGGTCGGAATGGTCGGTGGGACAACGCAACCAAAACGAGCCAAAACACAAAATTAAAATTGCTACTAGCAAAGCGATTTGAGCCAAAGAGGATTCTGGCTAGAATGCTGATTTCAATGGATGCTCCCGTGCGTTTGGAGAGCACGGCGGAGAATGGGATTGAAGGTGTGTGTGTGAGTGAGTGATGATGAAGGACGATGACGATCAAGACCGCTCAGGGTGCGAAAAGTGCGGTCGGTCGCGCGCAATCTGGCAGATTGGACTCTGGGGAATCACTGGGAAGCTTAACGGAGAGAGGCAGGATGAGACAAATGATGGGTTGATTGATGGGGGCAACGGGGAGACCGGGGTCAGAGCTTCGGTGCAGCAGTGCAGACTGTAGAGCAGTGCAGAGGATAGCGCGACGTCGTCTGCTGAGGAGGGTTTAGCGTGTCGCGGGATCATGGGACACGGGCCACACCTTGGGTGGGATTCGATTGTGGGCTCTTTTTCAGGGCTAGCTTGGGCCACTGCCGTGCCACTGCCCGCAGTGACGGCAGTGATGACTCTGGGTCGGAGGGTGTTTGGCGTGCCCGGGGTGGCCCAAGCGTCCAGCACTTCGACTGTGGCAGCACCACGCAGCGTGCTCAACAAGGGAAGCCGATTGGATTCCCAAGGAACATCCCCACCAATAAACACCACCAGAAACAGAGACGGCCATCCGCAGCTCAACGCACCCTTTTGCAGGAGTAGCGGCGGTGCAGCAGAACAGAAAGCGGAGAGACAGGGTCCTCCACGGATGCAATGTGAGCAATGTTCCACACGCAGTGAGACTCTCTTCACGTCTCTGCTGCAGATGCCTTATGGTTTAAAGTCAACACCCGGCGAATGGATGTCGACGAAGTCGACACAATGCCTGCTAAGATACCACATGTCTGATGTATCTTTGCATGCTGGACTGACGGTGGCCTCGACGTGAGCGAGTGGGGAGGGAATGGCACATCAAGTCCAAACTTGGCCACATGTGGTGATACATACAACTACGCGCACTGAGAACTGCCAACCCGTCATCCCGTCCCAGGAACCCGTCGACCCGTCAATCTGGGGTAGCCAAGATCTCTACACCACCAAAACCACCATGCTCACCAGCGATCACCGAGCAGAGAGAAGGCGTCCTCAAGTGTTTCACACCGGGATGCTACAACGGCTTGTCTCATGTTGGATCAAGCTCCATTTCGTGCTAACATTTGTAAAACAACCCGCAGACAACGGGTCTCAGCCGCTGAGGAGAATGAAACGACGAGAAGGCTGAAGGGCGGTGATTTCGCGCTCTTCCTACACTACCTACTTACCCTACCTATAAATCAAAATAACCGGAGGGCTGGCCGTTCCGTGATCTGACATGCCGGGACTCAACGGTGAAGAGAGCCCCCAGTATCTAGAGCGGACGGGTCCCTGGCGGGGAAGAAGGAGCGGTGAACGACTCAAAAAAAGAGCCCCCAATGATCGGAATCGGCCCTCTCAGGTCTTGGCACCATCGCTCACCACCATCGCTACCATCTCTTCAAGCTCTGAACCCCTTTTCCTCTCCAGGGGCGGTGACAACAGAGACACTCGTTGTTCGGGTGGTGACCACATCGCCAGTTTTGTGCAACCACGACTTGTCCAAGTACATCAGATCACCGCCGTAGCTTGAACACTAGAGGCAATCCACTAAGCAGTCCCCCAAGTACTGCCATGTACTACTGTAGGTAGTCTCCAGGCCCGAGGAGAGAAGTAGGTGAGCAAGATACGTACCCCAAGTCAAACAAAGGCCCGTGTGATTCAGGAGAGGGCATAGCATCGACGGGCAATGCACTCAAGAGGCACAGAAGGAAACATCAACAACAGCCCAAGGGATGAGGGTCTTCCAGACTTGATATGTTTCTGCACGCGGGTAAACCAGGCAGGGAGGCTAAATTCGAGGTCGACGGCGTTCCAGACGGCCCATGGTTATCCAATGATGGGCCCGTCTTGGTGTTGCTCACACATCGAGACCTCCAATCGCCAGATGCACCTCCCCCTTGGCCCCACCGGGCAGCTTTAACAGATGTGGCCAAGAGTGCCGAGCCCCTCCATTCAGAATTGCTGCCAGTCAGTTCCATCTCCGGCTGGGTGTCGCCCTGTCAGTCACCCTTCAGTGGTTCCTGGCGACTCGGAGTGAACGTGGGTGGACAATCTGGAACTGTGTAGGTGTCAATTGGGCGTGCACAGTGCTCCCGTCACCCAAATAAATAAGCTCCGGCCTCGCTTTGTCCGTCACCCCTCCAAAACCTTCATTAGATCGGCGCCGTAAATACATACCATCATAGCTTCTGTCGTCGACTTCTTCTCTTCTCCCGTCCTGTCCTTCTTGACGCTTCATTCATATCCTCCATATCTCGAGCCTTCAGCCTCGTTACCCGGTTTCAATCTATTTTAATCAACAACCACTACCCCCAATAATTCACAATGGCTGGCGGACACGACGAAGATCTGATGCCCGAGGACAACTCGGGCTACAAGCTCTCTCAGCCCAAGCAGTCCTTGGCTGAGTACCATAAGATGGGTATGTTCCAACCTTCGTCTTCACTTTTTGTTTGGTTTTCAGCATCGTATGCATCTTCTCCGCGGCATCGTGCGGATCGTGGGACTTTTTTGGAAAAGGGGGAACTGCGGGTGCGGTGACGACATGATGGTGACCCCTTTCACCGCCAATGCTTCACGGCGCAAGGACTATGGCAACGCCTCACAACCTCGCAACTATTCATGCGAAAAACTTGGAAAGATCACGACCACTATAAGGGCAATGTAAAGCTCGTCAGGGCTTCTCGTGGCAGAAACCTACCTCTGCAATTGAGGACTTGGCGGTCAAGTCAGCCAAAGGTCGTCGCAGACGTTCACAACTCCCAACAGGGCATGCCCCTGATTTGAAGATGAGGGGGCCGAGAGCTATCGCGACATGCCCATCTACCAGACCGAACGACTACGGCACCGTCATCCACACAACACCCAACTGCATCCAACCACACACATGCACATACATGCCAAAGTGAAGACATACGATTCGTGAAAGAAGAACCACCATGACTAACCCCCCCTCCCCCTAGACGAAAACGACGAGTCCCTCAAGCGCTACAAGGAGTCCCTCGGCCTCGGCGGCGGTAACGACCTGTCCGACCCCAACGACCCGCGCGTGTGCATCATCCACTCGCTCTCCATGGAATCTCCCGGCCGGGAGCCCGTCGTGATTGACCTGTCCACACCCGGGTCGCTGGAGGACCTCAAGAAGAAGCCCTTCACCATCAAGGAGGGTGCCAAGTTCACCATGAAGGCGCAGTTTAAAGTGCAGCACGAGATTCTGAGCGGCTTGCACTACGTCCAGACGGTCAAGCGCGGCAAGATCAGGATCCCTGGTGGCAAGACGAGCGAGATGATTGGCAGTTATGCGCCCAACACGGACAAGAATCCTATTTACACCAAGACTTGTGAGTTTTTCTTGTTTTGTTTTCCTGATAGACATCCAGTCCGCCTGTTTGTTTGTTTGTCTTTACATAAGGGCGAAAAATAGCTGACCGTGTTTATGAAACGATTTAGTCGCCGAGGAGGAGGCCCCCACTGGCATGCTCGCCCGCGGTAACTACAACGCCGTCTCTCGCTTCGTCGACGACGATGGCAAGACCCATCTCGAGTTCGAGTGGAGCTTCGATATCGCCAAGGACTGGTAAATCACTTTCGGGTTTAGATCGTCGTCATCGTCGTCTCGTCCTCGCCCTAAGCTAGCCGGTCAGTCCACCAGCTAGCCAGCCGCATCGAATACACACATACACTTCGACGTCGTTGGCATGCTGCGACGAACTGCTGTGCGCTCGATCATTTCTGTGGGCAAGAGGGATGCGCCATCGCGAATGAGGAGCGAACTCGATAGAGGATGAAGATGGAATTAATCATGCTGAGGATACAAGACTAAACACGCGCTTCCTCCCTGTTTCGGAAATGAAGTAACAGGGAGAGAAGATACACTACTTTTACCGAAACTCGACAAGGGAAAGGAAGGTAGAAACACACCGACGTCTGTTTCACCTTATCTAGGTATGGGACTGGAAAGGCAAGCGAATGGAACGGAATGGAATCGGGGCCACAGGATTGTTTGGTCGTTCAGGGTATACGCCCCCTTTCCGGGCAGGAGGGAAGGGGAAGAGGAGAAAACTTCCTTATATTTATCTACATACATACACATCTTATCTTAGTAGTATAAACACACACAACTCTCTCACACACGCGATTCAAGAGTTGTGGTTCTCTCTCTTGGTTGCAACGAAGAAGATCGAAGGGCTTGCTTGTCAGGTAACCACTGTCCCGAGTACCTCTATTATTCATGCCTGCTTCTAATATATGACAATTTGCGGTCGCTAGTGTGGGTATATGCAGTGTATTCACACTCTTCGGTGCGAACAAGTTCAAGCCAAAACCACCCGCATTGCCTGTGCTCTCTTTTTCCCGTTCTCTATCTTAATCCGCCCTGCATGCGTACCATGTAGGGAATTTTCCCGTTTTTCGCCGACTACTACAAAAAGTAGTCAGGCAAAGCCCCTCCCTCCGCAGACTTGTCCTGATTCATCTGCTGATCCTTGACGGCGTCGTTCTCAGGAGCGGCCGCAAACACGTTGAAAAAGCGCTCTCCGGTATCGCTGACCTCCAAGACACTAGCCATGTTTCCGCACCGGTAGCAGTAGTTGGGCGCGCTCCATACCGTGCTCAGCCGGTCGTCGTATAGCACCTGATACCCTTCCTGACAGAGCTGGTGCGCGCGCAGAATGTGGTTCATGTTGTTCACCGCCAGGAACTTCTTGACCACCTGCGCCCCAAAAGTGTAGCCGGCGCCACGGGGCGATAAACTGAACTCGTCGCGGTCGGGATCGGGATCCGACCATACTAGGTCGGCCATGGGGCCTTCGTGAGGGATTTCGCGGAAGCGGTCAATTACTTTGATTTGGTCGATGGAGTGGATTGAAGGGGAGAGACCTGTCGTGCAAGAAGAGGTTTAGCAACTGGTTTGTACACCTGGCGCCCAGAAAGGGGGTATCTCACCTCCGTGTACACAAAATATTTGGTCGTTGATGACCACACTTAGTGTGAGGAAGTCAAACATGTCGGTAAAGTAATGCCAGACATTGGCATTGCCGTACTTGCGCGAGCACTCGGTATAAAAGCCGTAAGACTGCGTTACGCCACGGGACTCGTGGTTTCCTCGAATCAAATGGACGCGGTTGGGGTATCTAAGTTTTAAACAGACAAGAAGAGAGATCGTTTCGACGCTGAACATGCCTCGGTCGACATAATCGCCTGTTGTTTTTCTTCCAAGGTTAGCCAAACGTCGTCAATTCAGCAGCAACTGCATGAGAGGCGCACGCCGCCCAAGTTTTGCTTCCATCACCACCACCACCACCAAGATCACCACCCACCTAGAAACAGATAATTTGTGTCTGGACAATAGCCACCGATTCGGAATATCTCTATCAGATCATAGAACTGGCCGTGGATGTCACCGACAACAGTAACGGGGGCGCGAACATGCACGACATTGCTCTCGCGCATTAGCAGCTCTTTTGTTTTGGCGCATATCGCTTCGATAACTGATTCAGCGAGTAGTTCCTTTTTGTAGAGGCGCGAGATACACTCGTCGAGGTCGACCGAAGCTAGATGGTACGTCACACGTCAGCGGTTGACGTAGGCCTTCGTCGTTGGATGTATGTTAGGGGTTTGTCGGTGTCTTCTTTGGGCGGGGCGTGGGATGGCTGAGAGGAGGGGCATGGCCCTGTCCGCTGTTCTCAACATTGGTGGCGCAAAGGGTGCAGTGGACGACTTACGGGGAAGGCCAGGCATGACGGGCAGAGATGATGCTCTCGTGTAGTTGGATTTAAGGAACGGCGCTAGAAACACAACTTGGGACAAATTTGCAGTTGGTAGTGTTGTGTCGACAGGCTCAGCAATCACGAATTGCGGTAAAGGCTGGGGCTTCTCCCAGCTCGAGCGATGTCAATAGTAGTGGTTGGATAGATGCGAACCAACATGTTCGAAGAGATGGTTATTGTCACATCGAATGGGGCGAAAGAGCTTCAGCAGACGACGGAGCGCAATCCTCCAAAAGTCACTTGGTGATGGGACAGCTCAGCTCCAGTTTGCAGAAAAAAAAAAAAAAAAAAAAAAAAAAAAAAAAAAAAAAAAAAAAAAGTAGAAAGAAACTGTGCTATACGGATTCTGAGAGAGCAGTCGCAAGCGGGCTACCAGGAATACACTTTGCCATTTGAAATACTGTACTGAGGTGGAAATGGAGGCGACGGATGTTTTTGTTGCTGAGGAAGCCGAGGGAGAAGCGCAATCCCGAGTGCTGAAGCCTTCCTTTCCTGGCGAATCGAAGGAAGCTCGACGCGCTGCACCTGCTTCCCGTCTGCAGTGAAGGTGCCCCTGGGTTGCTGCTAACGAGGTGACGTGCCCTCGTCCAGCTGCGCTGCTGGCGGTTCCTTGACACTGGCAGTAGAGTAGGCAGACGGGCACCTGGGATGGAAACCACCCGTCATCTCGGCCCGTCAGCGACTTTGATAGGCCCGTGCGGCAGCTCGCCCAGCGGCCCAGGTCCTTAACGCCCTGAATCCCCGGCCCTCCATCACTCACGGCCTCACACGTGCCGGAAGGGACTGGGTGCTTGTGCCCCACTTGGTAACCGGTTCATACAAAAGCCAGCGGTCTCCCTCCTCTCTTCCCACTTGGACCCTCACAAATTCCTTTCCCTGTTCCTCTCTTCTACCTCTGCTATGCTGCGCGTCCACGGCCACCTCTGAAGATATCTCGGCGAAGTCATTTTCCCATCCCTCAGCAGTGTCAGCCGACACTTACATTGGTCTGAATCGGCGCTTTTTTGCCAATAGTCCGGGCTTTTCGGTCTATTTTCTATTATTGATGGCTTTTTCTGCTTTGTCTGTTCGTTCCCTCTGTTGATTGCTGGCCAGATCTCCAGGACCAAGACGCATAAGTCCAGTGTTGCTCTCTGGCGTAGTTTCAGGCTTTACGGCCTCTGTCAAAGCGTTGTTCCTGCCCTCTCCGGCGATGCCTCGGTTGGACTGAGTCCAAGGTTTATTTCTTTTCTTTGCTTCCTTTGCCTGCTCTTTCCTGGCGTTCAAGCTCGAAGCCCATCGAGCCCCCCCCAGAATTGGCTGCCTTGAATTGCCGTTCAGGAGTTGATCGACGAGTTATCTGGTCACAAGGAGGAAGACATTCATGGCCTTGCTGTCTACCGAGACAGCCCATCGACGGGACGGTGTATAGGGATCATGACGGGGCATCCTGCGCGATAGCATCGCAGCATGTATTTGTCAAGTCCTCTTTGGGTTTTATCGAGGACGCAGTTGAGGGCCTTCGATGCGGTCATCTTTATGGACGTCGATCCCAGTCAACATTGGCAACCGCTTACTCGGACCAACTTCTCTGCCACCGTGGAGATTGGAGACGGGAAGGTTCAGAGGTAACACGTTTCACTTTTTCATTCTAGCCCTCAGAATTGGCTTTTGTCATCCATATTTGCTATATAAACCCCCCTACGAGGCGGATGTACTGGTCGAATTTCATAGATGGTCAGCCCTGTGCTTCTGCTTCTTGCAGGCACCGTTTTATCCTGTATACCTCTTAATTCTTTTAGAACCTATCAATCTCCAAACCAAATCATGAAAGCAAAAGGAGCCAGCATCAACCATATCAAAGCGATGAGACGCAAACGCAGCTTGCCGAGTCGGAGCCGATCCAGACTCCCAATTCCCGATGCAGTAAGGGGCTGTTTCTCACGTGATTCGTGCGTGTCAGCCCCCGCTCTCTTGCGCCCAGAGGGTGGCGGCTGGACTCCTGACGGCGGCGCTCTTCAACCTCCAAAAATCGACTTGCATCGGAACTGAGTAGGGCAAGTCAGCTGGTTCACTTCCTCACAGAGTCGAGCCACGACCGATTCCACAACACCACAACCGCACGCCGGCGACAGGCCACCTGTTGCAGCCTTGCCTCTAGACTTTTTCTTTGCATCTTGATCTTCAATCCAGCATCGCTTGATGCCGCGGTATTGTCGGTTTTAGTCGACACACTACAAAGAGGGCCTGCTGCCATAGCAGTACATCCCAGATCCTTCAGTGTCCCGCTGCCGCCAGTCAATCGGATTGTGTGGCACAGACGCGCAACTGGCATACGTCGGGCCTCAATATATACATCGCTCTCGAGGGCGCCCGTTGATGTACATGTCCAAAAGGTTGCGACATTCCCCATTGCTCACGTCTGCATCTGTTCCCTGTCCGAGACCCTCTCTTTGCTTCCCGGTGGTCGCTCGCCAGGCTAATGACCTCGCAGCGAACCTAATCGATCATAGGCATTTGCCATCTATCAGCGAAGCCACAGGCTATCATCGTCTATAAGGTCCTCTTCATACTTACACACACACACGGGACTACAAGGCTACTCCTGATATCTATTCCCATCCGCAATTGTACGCAGCTTTTCTGGCTTTTCCTCAGCCCATCGCCGGGGATTCGGTTTTCTTTTTTCTCCATCCTTCCTCTTCACTACAGTGACCCTGCTCACCCCCGGTCAACTCATATATAATATGTCGTCCGCCTCGGCGGTTGACTCCGCTCCGGGACAGTCCTCTTCCCAACACGAACCCATATGTTATAACTGCGGTACACGGGGCCATTGGGTCGTCGCTTGTCCAGAGCCTACTCGGGATGTGCCTGCGTGAGTAACCTTGGATCTCTTCTGCCCATCTGTCTTTGTAACAAAAGAGTATGCACTTGCTACACCTTGTGACTAACCGTCCTTCCAGCGGGCTTCAAAGATGGCAGTCTCAACACCAGGAAGGTCATTCGTCGGATCGCAACAGCTCATCCCATGATAAAAAGGGGCCCGTTGTCACTCGGTATCCGTTGCCTCCTAGCCAAGGCCCTACCATCACAAGATACGGTCCGCCGCAACCACCGGCCTATCCCCCTGGCGCACCACCGCCGCCGTCGATTCAAGCTTATCCTCCGGCCTCTTTTCCACCACCGCCGCCGCCACCACCAACATATTCTGGGAGTTACCATCCCCCGCCGCCGGCTGTGTACGGCCAGTTCCCGCCGGCTGCACCACCGCCCCCTTCGCATTACGCACCACACCCTCCTTATGGACAGCCACAATACCCTCCTCCGTATCCCCCATCCAACTACTACCCAAACGGCGCCCCTCCTCCTCCACCTGGGGCGTATCCTCCGCAACCCTATTCTCAACCAGGACCGCCGCTTCCCGTGCCGCCGCCTGTACCGCCTCCCTATCCCAGTAGTTACAGTGGGCCACCGCAGCCGGATTACCATTACTCGCCAGGTCAGAACCCACCATATCTTCCTCCTACCGGGTGGGCACCGCCGCCATATGCTCCTGCCCATTTACCGCCCCCACCTCCATCCAATCCAGGCGCAAACAAGCATCGTGGCAAGAGACAGAATCAAGGCCCGAAGCATTCGAATGGGCAAAGAGATAGACATGACAGGCACAACAGGGATGAAGAGAACGACAGAGTCGACAGGTTTGACCGCCATGACCGGCAAGATAAGCCGGACAGGTTTGAGAAACGTGAACGAGATGACGGTTACGAAAGGGGCGAACGGTTCGACAGAATCGATCGCTTTGAGCGAAATGATAGGACCCAAAGGCCTGAGAGGCACGACCGGCCTGCAAGGTTTGAGAGAGCTGAGAGGAACGACAGGAATGACAGGCGTCGAAATGTGAATGATTTAGAGGACCGAGCCGGACCCGGGCGACAAGAACGCCGAAAGGAGCCACGAACAGTCCAGCCTGAGCGAACTTCCAAGCCTACTACAGACTCCAAGCCAGTGGCTCCCGAGCCCAACGAGGATGTAGGAAATGGTGAATGGAATCCAGCATCTGAGAAGGATATGCAGCGCATTTTTCCCGAACTTGACTTCAAGCCGGCGGATCCGGTCGGAATTCCTCTACCTGCAACTTACACAGATGATCCCACGATTCCGCCTGCATATAATGCCAGATGTGTCAAATCTCTTTATTTCAACGATCAGAATGAAAAGGAGTTTGCCTTCTCAGTCCGGGAGACATCTTTCTGGGCTGTTCTCAAGTTAGACCCTGTCTTTAAGTTCTACCCGGGAATGATTAGGAAGCGCATCGGCGAGCATGAGTACACGACGCATATCATATCTGCGCCACCTCATCCAGAAGCCAAGTTGAAGCTTCCACCGAGATTTACAATATCCCAGAACCAACGAAGAGAGACGCCGGAAATCGATCGATACCGCCCTCGAGCTGATCAGCACCGTGATTTCTCGCCCAGACGTTCCGCACCTCGTGAACAACCACCGTCTGGATTTGATAGGGGACACCGTTGTTATCAGCAACATGCAAAGCGGCCTCTGGACGATACGTTCGACGGACGCGATCGAGATCCCAGAGATGCAAAGCGGCTTAGACAGAGTCTACCCCCGCGGGACACTCCTGACCGGGGTCACAGCCGTGATGCCTATCCACCACCTCCTCGTCGACCCTCTCCCAATCCCAGGTATAATTTTAGTGCCGATCCCTGGTCGCCACAAGCTGGTGAGACGAAGGTCCCATCAACCGACCATCGCTATAATAGGGACCCATACTATGACAATAGGTCTTCGCCGTCCAGAGACGACAGAGACAAGGAGAGAGCGAGAGAGCGGCCATCCCAGTATGCGGACATGCGCCACGACAGCGGCTACCACAGCAGTCGCAGCCGCTCGCAGGAGCGCAAGCCCCGGAGATCCTCCTATCGCGATGATTACAGGGACCGGGACAGAGACAGAGACAACCGACCGCTGTCAGGGCCATCCCAACAAAGGAAAAGGACGCGGTCTCGTAGCCGCAGTCCCAGCCGCAGCCGTAGTCCGGCTTCGTCCTACCTTTCGCCAGCAAGGAGCACTGCCAAGCGCAGTCGCTCTGCTAGCCGTGGTCGTAGCTTGACACGTAGTCGGAGCCGTAGCCGCAGCAGAAGCGAACGCAGCGAGTCCCCCCTAACGGCGCTGGACAAGGAGCTGCTGGGTTTGACTGACGAGCCTAATGAGCCCGTGAAATCAAAGGTGATTCCCAAGAAGGTAGCGCCGAGGGTAAAGGTTGCTGCAGCTTTTGGGTGAGTAACTCCAGTCATGACTTTTCGATCCAAGTGAATGAGCGCTAACATGCTTGATAGTCGCCGCTGGTGAACTTCACATCACATCTACTTTCTCGTTTTTTCTTCGCTTTTTTTCTTACAATTTGAACCAAATCGGATGTTCATCCTTTGATCCGTCATGTCCCGGCGTTGAGAGAATCTGGGGCCTCATTGTTGTGTTCACATCAGGGCTTGTTGTTATCTGGCGTTTCTCGTTCCATGGAGTCCATGTGGCTGTCAGATGGTAGGCGGGTAGGTGGGCGGGTGTCACGGAGTCACATATTTCCTCTAACCGGAGTTCATGCAGCACCATCGTCTAAGACAGTTTCTCTTCTTTCATAATAGAAAATTGCATCTGTTGAGCACGGGTGTAATCCTTTCAAATTACCTCGCTTTCGGTCAGGGACATAAAAACGTCCAAACTGTGATGCTAAAAATGCCTATTGTACGATCATCTCACAAACCAGATGCGCAATCTCACATTTAAAAGCTTATACAATTTCTGACCTTGAGGAATGAAGGTCACAAGGAAGAACTATAGGAAAAGACTACCACGGCAACGTGAAGATCTGGAGCCGCTACAGGAAAGAACGCCTACCTACCTAAATGGAAGATATCGATGAATGATCACATCGATGAACCCTCGAAAAAAGCGAAAATGATCACGTTAGGTCACGGACCTGACCCGCCCACGACTTTCTAGAGATACATATAACCTTTAAAAACCGAATCGTCACAAGGCAACCTATCAGAGTGGGCAGGTCGTCGTTACGGTTTTTTATGAGAACCCTCAAAAGCTGTATAACTACAGGTTGAACGACGAACGGGACGTCATGTGGTGTGTCCAAGTCAGGTCAAAGCAAGCCATCAACATGTGTTAACATGCTTCTTTCTTTCTTTCTTTCTGATCATTACACCATGGAAATACAGGACATGCTAACCGCTCACTTGGTTACAAAAGAGGCCTCAAAGTGATGCTGTCGGTCAGTCCTGAGCTTACAACTGGACGTGATGGTTGTTTGGGTTTCCTTGGATTGAATGTAACCTTCGTATTAAAATGTTTGTGTCTTGTCCTCATGTGGTAGCGTAACGTGACGAACTGGCGGGCAGACGACATAGTAATGGTAAGGGGGCGTATTTGTTCTTTTCGCAGACATACTGGTGCTACAACGCTCAAGGTTCCGTGAAGGAGAGCATCTGGCACATCAACCTGTAAAAATGGAACGGAAATGAAACACCATCCGCATCTTCTTTTGACCGTCTATCATGTATCTAGCCAGGCTCTCTTGTGTATTCTGGGAAATGTAGAACCAAGGTGAGCAAGCGATAGATGATTATCCATCCATCCATCTGTCTTTCCTTGCCATGTTCCCTAGATATACACCGCTCCTGATTAGTTCTGTTTTTCCATGTATCCTTCTTTGTCTCCCTGCCTGCTTGCCTGACTGCCATGCGCTTCCTTGGGGGTATCCTATCTGGTATCAAAGTAAAAGCGAAAAAAAACATGAAAAAAAGGAATCAAAAAAAAGAAGAAGAAGAAGAAAACAAGGAATTCCGTAAAATAAAAGTATCTGAGAAGAAACAAAAGCAATCCCCGAATATTAAAAAGCGACTATCCCAATACATCCTGGGTAGCGGAGCGAAGACATAAATGACCACGCTCAGGCGTGATTGAATGATCACAAGTCTGTCATGTCTTGACCATGGCCTTTGTTTTGTCTCGAAACCGCCATAACGACCAAAGCATTGTAAGCCGGAGCCAAGCAAGAAATGAGTGAGCGAAACGTATAGTGGGGGGTGGCTGATCTGTGCGAGAATATGGGGGGGATTTTGTAATTCCATTGCCAATGACACAAGGGTAACGGGGTACTTTTCGTGGTGTAGTGTAGTGTGGTGCAAAGAACAAAGGAAAAGCACCTCCAACGAGTGAGTGGTAATCGGTAAGTTAGATGATGGCGCCTTTACAGAATGTCATGAACAAGAACAAAGCAAATCAAAACGATGGTGGGGTATCTCGCAGGATCAGCCAGTCCTAGCCACTACATATCGCCTACTCACTGCTTCTCAACGTCAGCCGCTTGCGCTGCCGAATCATCCAGGGGTTTCGTTGGCAGACTCCTCCGTTTATCGGTGGAAGAACGCGGGGACAGGGACAGTAGCCGAGCGTTGCCGGCGCTGATGTGTCGTGCGTGTCCCTTGCCCAGATTCATACTGGTCGCTCGCCGAATCTCCTCGTACTTCACATCCCCTGGAAATGTGTCCGAGTGTCCAGGGCTTGCCTCGGGCGAATGCGTATCGCCCAAGATATTGAGATAACCTTCGAAGCTCTTCGTTCGGACATTGGCAGGATGACCATGAATGACAACGGGCTGCCCTTCCCTGACAGATCCCCAATGAGGTTCCTCCTCCCAATCACTTGACGCGCGGGCCTCTCCACTGGATTGCCGGTTCCATCCGGGACGTTCTCCACTAGGACGTGCAACACGGGATAGATAATCATCATCTACGATGGATGATTCCTCATTCAGGTGTTCATGCTCGGGCGAATGCCCATCCTGAATCTCGTTATCCGGCTCTAACGTTCGAGGAAGCTGCCTATATGGTGTGGATGACCTCATGAGACTTGACGACTTTCGCCTTTTCGCCGAAAAGCGTCCGGATAGCCATGATGCCTCAGAATCTATGGAGGCAAGCGACATGGTCTGCGGTTCGGGGGTCATATTACGCTCATCGGGGTGGCCGAAGGAAGAGGGCGTATGACGAAGTGCGTCCACGGATCTCTGTTCTGATGACGTTGGTGTCTCATATCTAGGGCCATTCGCCGATGTAGTTACTCCTAGAGGATCGATATCGTCGTTTGGGTCAGGAGAAGCCTCGGCAATCGTGGGCGGAATCGAATCACCCTCGTTCAAGTGTATCCTGGATCCTGGTGGTGAGATCGGGAGCTCTGGAAGATCTTCACGGAAGCGCGATTTCGTGCGCTTCGGTACTCCGGAGCTAACCCGTCGCGGGGTGAAATTGATTGGTGGTGTTGGCACCTGTAGTTGTGGCGTTTGCATCGAGTCGCGCGACGTGTTGGAGAACGAAGACGGCCCGCCGGAGCTTCGTCTGTTCCTGTTCCCCCACCTGAAGATGGATGCCCATGATATTTGTCCTCTGGAGCCGCTGGTCTCCGACCCTCTCCGCGTTTGTTCCGAGTGCTCCGTCTTGGCTGAGGAGGCTTGTCGGGATGATCGACCGTTCGGGCTGAAGAATAAACCTCTCGAATGCGAATTGGCTAAGCCAGGGGCTTCAGGCCCGAGGAGGGAAGTGGGAGTTTCGACCGGGATGCTTTCCGTGCGATGGAAAGATCTCAGTGGATGTGGTCGCATATTTTCCTCGTCTTTTCCTTCGGTAAATTCTTCCCTCGAACGCTTTCTTGCTGGTCTTGGAAGTTCGTCCGATTGACGGATCTTTGATGACGTTACCACCGCAGACGCAGGGTCGATCCCCAAGCCCACGGCCTCACGGCCAAGGACGCCTCTTTCCAAGTTGGGAGGAGACTCCCTGCCTTCTTTCTGCGCCTCATTCTCGTCAGCGCGCTGCTTTTCTACCCGTTCGGCTAGTTTCGTTTGCGCAATTTCCTGTTCGCGCTGCCGTCTTCGTTCGCGCCTTCGCCGGTCTCGCTCCATTACCTCGCGGAGATCACTCGCGCTAAGATCATTAGCGAGGTCGTCAACACGTTTATGTGCCTTTATTGTCGCCTCCGGTATGGGTTCTACGAGCCTCTTCTGGCGCTGTGAAGGTTTCTTGGCAAGCGGTGATGCGCCAGCCTCGCCATTTGAAGAGCCCTGTCGCGGATGTGTAGAATATCGCAGGGTTGGCCTGGGAGCGAGTGCTTCGAATGCCGAAATTTTGTAGGAGATCTGTTCAGAGTCGGATGAGAAGGCCGAGTGGAGGGATTCGGGTACAGGTAAAGAGACGTCCGAGGATCTCTGGCCGCGAAATCCGAGACCATTCTTGATTTTTTTGCTGTCCTTCTTCATGGGGCGTCCTGCCATCCAGTCCTCGGTTGCTGCTCGAACAGGCACAAAAGTGCTCATAGCCTTGATCTCTGCCTCCCGTGCACGATCTTCCCTCCGCCTTTTCTTGCTCGATTTCTTTCGTAGTAGGTCATCGCCGTCGCGTTTGTTGTGGAGAGTGGGCACGCGAAAGAAAACATTCCGACCCAGTTCAGTGTCGGTGGGCCCCTGAGCGTTCGCTGCTAGTCCCGTAACTCTCCATTTCCCTTCTCCGACGCTTGTCTTGCGCCCAAGCACTATCGAATCGTGGCGGCCGGGGGAGAAACTGTAGGTGCGTGCTCTTCGTTGAAGCTTATGGGGCTCCGCTCGATCCTGCCCTGTCTTTGCCTGTTCCGCTGTCGAAGCTTGACCAGTTGGGGTAGCATCTCGATGCCCATCGAAATCCGTCGTGGCAGGGCGAGAACGCCTTTTACGGCTTTTCCGCCGAAATGGCCAGATTGCCATGATGGTGCGGGGCGGACGTTTGGCAAGTTCCGTCGGGGTGCTACCAGAGAAGCTGTGTGGTTATGTGCAACTAGCTGTAGGATGGTACGTATGGCTGGTGTCTGGTATTGTCTGTGTTTTGTAGTGGATGCGATCGGTTCATTATGACCATGATTCCAAGGTGTGGTAGACCAAAAGAATGTGAAATGAGTAACCAGACGGCCTACTAATCTGTTGTAGGGGTCAATGTCTTCATCCAACCATGCTTGATGTGTGCCAATGTGAGAGGCGCGGTGATGTGACGCAGGAGTAAATAGAGACCTAGCGGAAAGGGCGGCTGTGGGAGGTTGTTGCGAGGTGGCGATTCTTTCTCTTTTTTTTTTTTTTTTTTGCGAGGACCCTGGGGTGGCAGTGGTGGTGGTATATCCAAGGATCGAGGTAGTCAGGTACTGATCCAAATATCCATGCAGGGTCTGGCTGGGTTCGTTTGGAGGTATGCCAAGGAAATTATGCTCTACCGGTAGAAGTGTGAATCAGTGTCTTTGCTTTGTTGAAGAAGAGAAATGAAGCAGTCCCATTGAGTTTCCTCTTTGTACTGCGGACACACTTTCACCACGCGGCCAAGCGACGTAGCATTCAGGCTCTTGAAGGGAACTCGGAGGCAAAACCAGGAGGTTTGAGCGCAACGTGGAAGCAGGTCCCAAGCAACAAATAAGGGGGGTGTTGGCTGGAATGGTGAGCAAGGGAAAGTGAGAGCGAGGGCAGAGGTAGAAATGATCGACACCCAATTTTTCCCAGTTGCTGGGTTGAAATAAAAAAGGGCAACAAACCAGGTGGGGTGGGATCAGCTTGGAGCTAGGTGTGACGAAAGGAGCAACGAGAGGTATTCTCGACCGTCCTGCGCCTAGGTCGCTGGCAGCTTAGGTGATTGAGGGGATCTGGGGATAGCTTGCGTATTCGAGAGACACAGCTCCTACTTGGAGGTACACCGCGTGTATTGGGCTGGAATGGTAAAGAACAGCAGGGGAAGGGAAGGAACCGAATGGTATTACCTTTATGAATCCGTGACTACGGGCCGGACGGGGAGACGGGGAGACGGGGCGGTCCCCTAGAAAAAGAGGGAAACGATGGATGGAGATTGGAGGTGAGGTGCAGGTGAGATGGTTCTGAATGGCATCAAATGAAAAAGAAGAATGAAGAGATCAATCAACGGCCGACGAACGAGGGAACGAGGGGACGGCAAGTGCCGCATACACTACACTACACTAGTGTACAAGGTGACTTCCATCTGAAGAACCTGAAGCTTGGAAAGGAAAGGATGGAAGGAACCGCAGTGGGGAGCGTCAATGAGTACCCTGGGAGGCAAGGTGCCAAAAGGTACCTACGTACCTACCTCTACACACTAAAGTATGTAAAGCTCAAATAAGGTAAAATACCTAGTGTAAGCCGAACCTGAAAGATACGTGTACAAAGAGTAGCAGCCGGGGGGGTTGAAGCAAAGACTGGAACTGGAAGGGTATGGAAATGTTACTGACTCCCTCAACTGAAGCCATGACGTCCTTATCTGGGCTGGGCATCACATCTACAGTAATGTACCTACATACTTTCCATGTAGCTGAAAAAGAGCTTTCCCGGCGTCCCTGCCGTGGATGGACGGTACAGAATGGATGCCCCCGCCGGGCTGCCGTTGAAAATGCGTGCTTGCGGGCCCTGCTGCCCTGCCCTGCCCTGCCCTGCCCTGCGACTTGCGAGGTCCAGCGGGCAGTTTAGTTGACAGCGGGCGTGCGTGTGTGCGTCTGAAGTCTGAAGTGGAGCTCTACCCACTGCGCTAAACTGTGAGGGCATGCAGCCAGGGCACTGGAACTCCATACTCCGTATTTCACAAGCGTATCATTGGCGTATCGTCATGTGTTGGCGCTACAGGAAGCTTGGAATGTTACACATCAAGTGGATCGCGAGCGTCACTCGGCGATGCAACTACATAATCATGCCCGTCCTCCCTCAAATTTAGCTCTTCCCCGCCATCAACATAATCTCCCTCCTTTTTCACACTGCTCCTGTCAAAATTTGACTTGTCTTTCGCGCCTTGCGTCCGGCGCAACCCATCTCCGCATTTCTCTCCTCTCATCTCACGTAGGCTCTCATGAGATAGCTTGGGCGACGAGCTACTGGACGCCGCAAGTGACGGACATATGCATCACGACCGATATGCTACCAATGAAAAACATGGAAAACGGAAAATGTTCAACGGTCGAGCACGCCCACCGGCTATTGTCATGAAAATGGCAGGTGCTCCAAGCACTGGCGGCAACCATTGGACTACCCCGAAAACGTGGTGGTGTAAAGCCCATTTGAAGCTCCCCTCATGATAAGGGCTTGGGATACTGAGTGCCTGGCTCGCCGTTCGAAACGGGCATTTCTCGGATTGCCAGGACCACAAAACGTCGAGACAGCCCAACGGAACCCAGTCCGGAGTTGGATCGATGCTCTGTGTCCCCCTCGCCTGCATCGGGCTTTTTGAACGCCATATTAGCAGACTGAACATCAGCTGGACATGCTAACATTGAATGTTTGCTTGTTGGCCATTTATGAATAGGGCCTCTCGGGGAACCAAGTCTCTATCACCGATGTTCAAAGACGCTACTTGGCTTTTGTATGGGTTTTTGGTTTGCATCGAGATTCATCACAACAGAAGGTCAGCTGGTTGCAATGGGTTCTTGGCGCTCCGGAAGTCTGCCCGTCAGTACCTATCTCTTACTCTCTTCGTGTCCTAGAAGCTTGTCGATTCTCCATCATTCATTTCTGCACCTCAAAGTTTCCATCCATTGCATAAATGTCTGCTGCCAATATGTACATCCAACATACACCTCTCGTCGGCCCTTTCCAATGCGCATTGCAGACCAGCCATTTTACAACCACTGACAGGCGCAGAAGTCACGGCCACTCCCTAGATGTACCTCAGTACCAGTCTGGGGTTGCCGTGGCCGTCTACATACCAGTGCCCGAAATGCTCGTATCCGTCCGCATCACAAATTATCGTAGCCCCGCGGTTAGTACTGAGGTGTTTAAGGTATCTTGGCTTTTTGCCATCCTCATCCGGGGCGGTCTCGCAGCGAATGACCAACATCATACTTTACTTATACTATGTTGGTGTTGTATATATGATGAACTGGACGTAGTGTAGACACCAAAATTACACAATCTCTGTATCGGTAACAAACCCTTAAACAGGGGGCAAACACCACGCAGAGACGACGGGAATACACTATGTACCAGACCCACCTCACACGATGACCGGGCTACGGGAAGCTGGCTTGCACGAAGGAAATGGAGCTCCGTGTGGATGTTCTTTCGCCGAAAACAACACTACAACCGGAACGTATCGACGTGCGTTGCGGGACCCCAAAGACTCCAAATTTCCCCCCTCCAATCTGGCAGAACCAGGGTGCACTGGAGCCAATTATGTCATAGGCAACCCCCTCTTCTCCCAAACTTTCAGCCCATCGGAGTCCATCTGAATTGGCGTCATCCTCTCTTTCGGTAAAAGTCTTCCATCCGTTACACAGTAACAGCGGACCCTTCAACCCCAGCTTCGCTAAAAGTAAAAATATTACATTGATGCATTCATTGATCAGCGCTTCCAAAAACAAAAGAAGAAGAATAAACAAAACTAAAGGAATAAAAACTTTCGGTGGTAACGTCGCCATCACCGTCGCCGTCGCCATTGCCACGCCTGGTTCGTGTTCAGCGCAATGGACCCAAAGCTTTGCGGTTTTCAGTTCCACCGTTCCACACGCAGTCCCCATGCAGTAGCGCCGGCCCAATCCCTGGGAATAGTAACTAGTGCAAAAAGCCGCCGATGGTTTCTGCAGGGCAAGGCGTCGTTCAACTACGCTATACAGCGCGGCCCGGTGTCTGTCAGCTTGACACGTGTGTCGGCTGCACTTTGAGATGTCCAGAGTGCCAGAGTCACGGCAGCATCCATATGTCCGAGCACAAAGGTCGTGGAAAACTATCCATCTCTTCGAAAAGCCTCCCTCCTCCCGGCGTCAAGGGACATCGATCAGGGTCAGTAGCAGTAAGAGGCTGCAAGCATCACCGACAGCGAGCGTGTTGTTGTTGTTGTATGTTGCGCAGCAGCGGGCCACTCTGTGCGCTAACTGGCTGTGTTGGACGACTATTGGGGTGGTCTTTATACGAGATGGATACTTAAGTCTGAGATGCCTGATTCTGCAAGTGATGCCGTGCTTGGCCATCTCCCGTCTGTAGGACAGTGGAACTTGAAATCCACCAGCGCGAACGAGCTGACAAACCAGGCACAAGAGGGACTGCATTCATGGAGAGATCCAGGAAATGGGCACGATGCGTGACGATGGGGCAGACAGCATTGATGGGCAGCACGTGAAAGGCGCTTGTTGGATTTTAACCAAGTACCGCAATTGCACCTCCCGTTCACACCCGCGGCCTCAGCATCGCACACGCTCGACCCAAACAAGCACCCATCAAGTCCCACAGCATGCCAAATTGAGAGCACAAGAGACTCCCCCGGAGCCTGCGGCGACTGCGCACAAGATTACGGGCGTAGTTAAGTTGTAAATTCCAACACATTCAGGTCTATGTCTGTGTTGGGAAAGGAGATAGTGATGCTACAACCAAAGACAAACAACTCTTTAAGATTTCATGATGTTTGGCAAGAGGAAGATCACCCAACCAGTCACACAAGGATTCCATTTCCGGGCAAGCACCTAAGCTTCATTGGCTTTCAGCACACCAAGGCTGTTGCGTGCCTGAATGGATATTGATGCAGGCCAGGTTCGGGGAATGGATAAGGCGCATCAGCCGTGGGCCGTGGTCGCATTGGAACGAAGACAACGGTGGGCGCCGTTCGATTGCTCGACGTTCGCCTTCGTGCGTGCAATATGCGCACGAAGAAAAAGAAAAGAAATAAAGCAAAGTGAAAATGGATCACTAGACTGGATGGGCCACCACCTCATTCGTGCTCATGCACGAGGTACCTACCTCATGGCAACCCGCTCGAGTCATCGTCCAGAGGAGAAGGAAATAAGTGAGATCGCGTCCATTTCTCTCAGAGCGGGCTGCCGTCCGCCGTGGAAAGCAGGAAAAATGATGCCATTCCACCAGATTCACAACCCACGACGGCACGATGGATGGGTCCTTGCCTTTGGCGGCTGGGTGCCGCATATCTCATCTTATAAGCTACAGGAATCAAGAAATCCGATATACCAGTTGATGTGAGTTTCCGCCGTTGTGATGTTTCTCTTTTTCCTTTCAACAACCACGCCATGGCCTTTGGGCCTATTACATTCCAACACGGAATTGATGACACCACAAGGAAACCACGGGGAACTGGCAAGAGAAGGGTGTTCTTAGGTTCCTTCAGGTGTCACCATCCAGTCATGTCACTAGTCAGGGGTAAAGAAAATAAAATTCCATGGGGCGATCCGGTACCTGAAATGAATATCGAACGGACGAATGTTTATTTGCAAGTGCAAACATTCAGGGTCCAGGCCATCCTCGTCTGTCTCTTTTGAATCCTAGGGTACTTTTCTGTCATTTGTTTTGGTTCTTGTAATCCATCTGGACTCAAGCCAGGTACACCCGCAAGCATTAGGCGACAGTACTGCTAACGCGAGGGAGAAAAGGAAGAGCGCGAAGGACAGCCGTCCGTATGATACAGTCACAGAAACATTGCCTAGGATGGATGTTTCCGAAAATCGAAATGCCAAGAGACCAATACTAGGCCCGGGGTCTTTTTGCTCCACTCTGAACTGCTGCTGTTCACCTGGGCGTTCCACTCCCATGCGAACATCTTCACCATGCTAATCAAAATACTCCTTCCTACCTATTCACTTGCTGAACGCCACTCACAGCTCCCGCAACTCTGCAGACGCCTCCCCCGGAACTATTTGGTGTCGTGACCACCGAGGCACGCTTCTTGCTTCCTTCTTCTTTTTCGTTTCGCAGCCCGGAACCCTGGTGGTTCACGCCACATCCGCCATTCATTCCGCCTCATACTCAGGTCAATACGGTGCTCAGCTTCGTAAACGCCTCCTACATCGACCCGCGAGTTGTCCTTGCCGGAGATATCTATCTACATACCCGGAGGAAATCTTCCGAGTGGGGATGAGAGTTCATAACCACCCGAATAAGAAGAAAAAGAAGAAGAAGAATTCTCGCTTTCGTCGTGTGGGTTGACTTACATTGCCGTCTTTTGTCTCCCCAAATTCTCGGGCGCTTAGAAGACGCATCTCCTGGGCTGAGAATTACGTGTTGCCTAGCCCCAGACTTGTGTATGGTAGCCTACCAGGATACCTCCTTTCATCGGTATCGTATCGGAAGGAAGGTGGCTGATCCTTCTTCATGCTTCTTTATGTTTGACGCGATCTCGTGTATTTCTCCCTCTCCTCTCCTTCTCCGCGTTCCCGACTGAGAGTCAACACTTCTCGTGTTCATGGTCCGGTAATAGACCGTATACAGTAGCCAAAAAGGGACAGAAAAAGACAGAGAGAGAGAAAAAAAAAAGGGGGAGACCTAGACGGAACTGACAAGAGGAACGGGGGAACAGCAAAACAAAATGGAAAGAGGAGACAAACATACAACACCTGGGATTCGCTGGTCGTCTCTGACCCATCACCAGGGTAGATCGGCCAGGCATGCCAGTCGGTGCGTAAGCCAGTGGAGCTCCGGGTCCGCTTCAAAAAGGGAGGGTCCACATTTCCGGCGTCGGGGTGGTAGAAACACTGCTGAGTCGGAGGCGAGCCATCTCCGGAGGCCGGGGAGGCGGGGGAACCACGTTTCCTCCGGTATGTTTTCATCCGGGGGTGAGGTTTCGGTAAGGGAGTGGAAATGGGACCAGCCATGCGGTGCGGGCGTGCGTAAGCATTGGGTGAGCGGGTGAGAAGGACTGGACATTCCGAGCCCACCGCAATTCAGCCGACTACAAGGAGCCTTGCGGTTCGCATCTTTGTCGATTCGGACCTCCTAGAACGAGCTGTCAGCAGGCATCCGGTTGGTACTGCCGCAGCAGTTTTGGGACTGTGCTGGTTGCGAAGCCTTTACGAAGTGGAAGGTGCTAGCACGTGCCACAGAGCACGCCGCCGGTCCGAATGGGAGCAGCGGCTTGTTGGCTACGTCCTCCAAGTCCAAGTCTAAAGTGGTAATTGCCCGGGGCAATTGGGCTATTCCTAGTGACAAATCGTCTAAGAACTAGGGGGCAGTCTACAAAGAAAACAAAGGGGAGAATATCCACGCCGTCGACTGCGCGGAGAACATGGTCAGCATCGCCAGGGGCCGGTTCTCCTCCCACCCCAACGTCCACCCCGGCCGTCATGACCGGCGAGGAACTCGCCTTCCCCGACGACACCTTCACCCACTCCATCACGAACCTTGGGCTCATGTTCTTCACCGACGCTGAAAAGGGCGCCAGAGAGATATTGCGCGCACACTTCACCCCGATGGAGTGGCCGTCGTCACCGGCTGGGCGATGCGGGTGCCCTTCAAGATCGTTCAGGAGGTCCAGGCGCAGATCCACCCCGACGAAACGCCGTTCAAGCGGCCCGTCGCGGACATCTGGCTCGATCCCGAGCATACCAGGGCCGTGCTGTCGGGTGCCGGGCTCGACGTGCACGCCAGCACTACAGTTGACGTGCACATGGGCAGCGAGACGGCCGACGGGGTTGCTGATCTTCTGACTAAGTTTGCTTTGAGGACCTTTGCGTCTTGGAGCGAGGAAGCAAAGGAGAAGGTCGCGGGGAAGATGAAGAAGATTGTGCAGGAGCGGGCCGTTCCGTTTACCAGACTTTCGGGCTCTGGCGTCGGTCTTAAGCTAAGGGGACTATCTTTGTTGCGCGTAGGAAATCTGCGCGTGTACTAGCTAAATGAGTCTCTTCCTGATTCGAGCGGTTATCTTTGAGGTCGCCATGATTCGATTTGATAATTCGTATGACGTAGTATAAGCCTGGCCAGTGTCTATGTTGTTACGTGGTGCTCCAATAACCCAATTCTAGGCTTCAGAAAAAAACATGATCCCTGATGAATCCAAGTATCCAAGTTTTACGTAGACACTCATAACAGACGTTCAACCTTAGTCAACCCCCATCCACTTCCCCGCCACCCCGTGGCGCAGTCATTTTGGACCAACAACGTCGAACGTCTGTCATGAAAGACTAAACTGCTGTTGCTGCTGCTGCTGCTGCTGCTATTGCATAGAGATGCAGGAACCGGATAGATTCCACTCGGTCGTTGGTCACTGTATCCTGGAGTTGTCTGTCTAGACCTCGGAAGTAACATGGTCTTGCATGCTGACTGCTTGTTGTGTTGTACAAGGTATTCGTCCTCGGAGCTCTATAGCATTTGTCACGAAAAATAGTTGAGCTTAGTATGCTTGAAGAAAACGGAGTGAACTAGAAAACCAGATAGGTGGGCATGGTGGCTAACACCCGAAATTCGAGTTGTTATCACCATCAAACGCCATGTATGTGAGGCTCAAACCCAGACCCGCTCGAACAGTTCTCCGATCAGCACCTTACATGAACTTCCGAGTCTCGCCCTGGTGTTTATTTCAGATCCTTCTGTATTCGGTCGGGAGCATCCGTACTGTATTTCCTACATATGTAGATGCAATATGTAGATCATCATGCCTACTGTGCATATGGTACGATGGGCAAGTAAAACCCGTGGGCCAGGTCGCTGACGATCGCTGACCACACAGTGCCCTACACAAAGCCATGAAGCTTTGCCGGTAGCGGTTCGTACTCGGTACTTGACAAGGGGGGTTTCACTTTGGCTCGCAACCACAGTACTATCCCGATGTTCATCCTTCATCCTACCCCGTGCCCGCAGTCGGTCAATGTAAACTCCAAGGTTTTCCAGTATATCCAATCAAATCAACAGAACTAGGCAGAGCAGATGCTATCTGTCATCTGTCATCTGTCATCTGATGGATCATTGCGTTCGGTTCGGTTCAGTCTAATATTTCATGAGCCGATGGGGGTGTCCAATAGGCTGGGGAGAGTGTCGGTTTGGGTAGGTGGTTGGCTGATTGACATAGAAGGCATACACTAGTGGGCTTCATTTTCGAGTCTGATTGAGAAAGGTTCTGGCAACGTGTTGATTGACATGAGTTTTCCCATCGTCTGGTAGCGTAAGACCTGGTTCAACAAGCAGACCCATGGGTTGAACCTGTGAAGTCAGTAAATGCATGGTCGGGTTATGTGTATACTGGTTCATGGGATGGAGTTTTATACAACGGTCCGAGACAATTATATGTGGCACATGAGATTAGGTTGTGAAGTCAGAAATCGGCACCTCAAAATAAAGCGGAGATGGGGAGAAAAAAGGGAATAGCAAAAGAAGGATGCAGAGACGATCGTCATGACCAAGTGTCGGAGCATTGCGGGGTTACCGCCATAGGCAAATATGCATCTAGACGGCAAGTGCCGCCCGGTACGTAGCGTCTCCGGAGCAACCACCCCCACCATGACATGGGGAGATCAATCAACACCTCCAACGGTCCATCCAAAAGTTGCAACAGAGATCAACGCGTCTGGACACGCGCCAACGAACACCAACCTTCTTGGAGCAGCCCTCCACGTTCTTAACGCAATACCCATCTCATCATCTACGCGACAGACAGCCACGACGACAAAGAGGAACCGCGAAATCATCGGCCGCATCGCGAACCGACGAGCCCATTCCGAGTCCGTTGGTGCCCCAGCACACCATACCACAGCCAAAAGAAAAATAAAAATAAAAAAAACATGGCCTTCAACCCACGAATGTCCATCCTGCCTCCGCAGCCGCAACAATCGCGGCAGCGCAAAAAGGAAGAGGAAGCCGCTTATGCCAACATGCGCCTGCCCGACCGCGAAATCGTCGGCTGCATCAACGAGCTCGGCATCCCCTTCACGCTGGCCGACCTGCAGAAGCCCAACCCGATCCAGGTGCAAATGATCTTCGAATGGTTCGGCGAGCTGCTGATGAACAAGACGCGTCAGACGGTCGACCCGGCGATGCGCGCGGCCGCCGAGGATGTTTGCGGCCCCGAACTGGGCGAGGCCATGATGCCTTCGGATACGAGAAATCTGCTGGGGTTTTACGTGTCGCTACGCAGGCTGATGCTGGATTGCGGAGTCAATGATTTTAGCTTCAATGACCTCTACAAGCCGACGCATGACCGGCTAGTCAGGATGCTGAGTTATGTCATCAACTTTGTCAGATTCCGCGAGAGCCAGACAAGCGTTATTGATGAGCATTGCAACAAGGCGGAGCAGACAAAGGCGCGCATCGAGCAGCTGTATGTCGAGAACCAGAATATGGAGGCGCAATTGGAGGAGATGAGACACAATCGCAGGGCGATGGAGGTGCTGGTTCAGGAGAAGACGGTGCGAAACGAGGAGCTCAAGAAGCGGCTACTGGAACTCAGGCGAAGCCAGGAGAAGGTGGCCGCGAGGCTGGAGGAGGCCAAGACCAAGAAGGGCGAGTTGGCGGCGGAGTTGGAGGAAAAGACGGCTACCAAGATTGCGCTCAAGCAGGAGAGCGCGAAACTCCGGCCTTATGTGCTCCAGAGCCCGTCGGCGCTGCAGGCTAGTCTGGCTGAGCTGAGCAACACGTTGAACAACGACAAGGCACACATTGATGCGCTGGACAGGCGGTCACGAGCTCTCCAAACGTCAACGGACTCGTTCAGCGTGGTGTCATCGGACGTGGCATCATGCATCAAGCTGTTGGAAGAGATCGCGATCGAGCTGGCCAAGGAAGAAGAGGAGAACGTCAAGAACGCAAGGCAGAGAGACGCGCTTACGGAGCGGGGACACAATGTCAGGGAGGTGGAGCGTACCGAGGCGCTGCTCAAGAGGCAATTGGCCAAGTGGGTCGATCGCACGGCGCAGTTGCGGACGCAGAGCGAAGAGAAGGCGCAAAAGTCCATGGAGAAGATGGAGGAGTTAAGGGCGGTGCATAGGAAGTTGACCGAGGAGAGGTCGGAGAAGGGCAAGGATATTGAGAGGAGGAGGGTGAGAATCGAGCAGACGGAGAAGAAGGTACGTTTAAGCCGAACTGAAAAGAAAAATTGACGAGGAAAGATGCTAACCAGATGTGCCCTCATCAACTAGATGCTCGACTTGAAAGAAAACATTGAAAACGAAGTTCACGCCGCCCACGACGAGTACCTCAAGATGGAGGCACACATCAAGCTGTACATTACCGAGATGGAGCAGGCCATCTGAGCGAGCGTTTGTTGGTGGACATGTTGTATACCCTTTTGTTCGCACATTTGTTCTTATTTGACGTACAGTGTACTGCACCGCATTGATTCACGGGTAAAGCACCGAGGTTTTTGTTTGGCATAAGAGGTTTCTGGAGCATGCATGGATACCATGGAGTGGCGTTTCGGTTCAGTTCCCAGCAGGCTGGAAAGGTTGGGTATGGTAATCTTCGCCTTTCATACCCTTTTATAGGAGGCATTGAAAGTTGTTACACTAAATGAGACCACGAACTCTTACGATTGCAGACTTCTTTCTGCCGTGCTTTGTGTGTACTGAACTATATCACCCTCACATTCCCTTCCCTGCAATGGCCGACCATCCTCAACTCCTCAAACGACCTCTTTCCCTCTCCCTTTCCCACTCCCCAACCCCAAACCGGAACCATCGACCCAACACCCTCCTAACATCCACCGTCCTCCCAATCAACCCCCCACCAACACTTTTCTCAAGGTGATCCCCTGCGCCTCTCAAAGCACTCCCACTCACAACCGGCATCTTTTCCCCAAGCAAATCATCCATACCCCTCAGAATCTCGTCATACCCAACAGGCTCAGCAACCACAACCCCCATCCCAACCCTCCTCCCCGTCTCCAGCAACACAGCAACCGTGTTGTTCAAGCCTTGCACGCTCCACTCGCTTGAATCACGGTGTAAGGCTAGAAAGCCGTAAACCAACAACAATTGTTGAGGTTGTGGACATGATTGCTGGTTTGATAGGGGGTCATAAGTCGACGGAAGAGGAGGAGGAGGAGGAGGAGGAGGAGGAGGAGTGGGAACCTTGTTGGTTTTGGTATTGGTATTACTGGTATCAAAAACGGAGAGAAAGGCGCGCAGGTGGGACACGGTAGGGATGAAAACTGTGCGGATGTGTCGTGCTACGGCGACTTGGTAGAGTGGGGAGGCGAGGAGTTGGGAGGCCCAGGGGCCCGGGTTTATTTTGCCCGGGGTGGTCCTAGTTGTTTTGGCGGGTTCATCATCTGTTGGCTGAGCTGTTGCTGCCTGTTCTTGTTGTTGTTGTTGATGACTGGGCCACGGGAGTGGTTGTGACTCGTAGGCTTCCTTTTGGTCTTGTTTGGTATCTGTCGGTACCTTGTCTTGGTCTGGTCGAGGTGAACTTTGTCGCTCTTCTCGCTCTTGACCAAGTGACTTCTCATCTCCTTCTGGACTTTGCTTGATATCTCTAGCCAAAGCCGTGAGAAAATCGAGCCGGCTAGAGCAGACGATCAAGGTGGTGGGATAAGTGCAATGGTGGATAATATACCAGAGCAGCTCAGAGGGAAGTGCCGGGGAGCAGAAGAGAGGCTGAAATTGAGCCTGAGACTGAAAAGAGTCCATCACGTTGGTCGCTTGCTAGTTTCCAAAAAAAAAAAAAAAAACGTTGGTCACGACTTGCGGTTGCGCAACCAGTAAGTATAAGCGTGTGGTGGGAGTGAGGTTTGGTGTTCGAGGAATGAAGATGCATTGACAGTCGTCTCACATGCACGCTGCAAGAGATGTTCCCCCTGTGAGGTTTGTTTATAACTTCTTCAGGGTATCACATCGCGGGTCTCTGGTAAGGCAGAGATCCACTTGTTTCGCGATGGTGGCTTTACCGGTCCATGTTTTTCGTTCGGACCCGGGATGATGGGGGTCCTCCCGCCGACGGCCCGGGGTAGAGACATGGTTAGAACCTAGGGAGATTCAATTACAAAGAACCTGAATACACCTCTATATGCATATGCTTGGATCTTGCATAAGGATGAATACTTAACGCAGCTCGAGCACTCTTGGTTCACTTCCCCATCGCTATTTGTAACAAGTTGCACATTGGAGTCGGCCTCGTTCATGCGGTGAAGTTCATCTCATTCTTTTCCCCAGATGTCAAAATTAGATGGGTCCAACATATGATTCGCCAACCCCAAATTCTCCAAGGACAACCTCAACGCCGCATCGGCCAACATCTTGTGGCCCCTGATGGGCGCTACCTGCGATAAAGATGTGTCGACGAACAATAAACAGCTCCTCCAGATCCCTCCCCAGTTTCTCACGGCTTCTCCAACGCATTTCTCGGAGGCGTCAGGCCAATGGTCGGGATGTCCAGGGTAGCACCACCTCTAAGCTCGACGTGGAAGACACCACTTAAAGGCTCCCCTTATCCTGTATTAATTCCGGAGAAAAACACTGCAATGGAGAGAAAAGACCTCCCGGGTGCTGTCAAATGTATAATAGGGCGGTCAATCATCTCTTATGGTAAGAGAGAATAGAATTTCTTTCAATCATCAAAGCATGGACAGGTTCCAAACATGAAATTAAATCGAGTATCTGGGTTCAACATCCGGAAATTCGATGACCTCGTCTGTCGGGAGTTGTCAGCTGGCTCAATGACAGCTGGGTGACATTGTCGCCGTATCGGAAGCCTGGATCCAGGATATTCGAGTCCGTCAGGTATTGTTCCACTTGGGATGTCCATCGTGTTGTGAGGCCGTACATGGTTGATGTTGTGATGTCTGCATTCAGCCAAGGTCCAATGTCGGTATAAGTGGAGGGTAGACTAGATGAGAGATCGGGTGGTCAGCAAGGTGCCCGCATAGAAGTAGCTCACGGATTACCCACTATTCCCAATCCACCACAGCTCCAGGCCGTCCGTGCATCACGTCACAGCCCACCACTGCTGGGCGCTCAGCGCGGCACCGGGATCCCAACTTTGTCCACTCCAACTGATCATTGCAACACTCAATCGCGCTCCCCGAAACAGAGAGCCCAGTGCGCTGGACAACAGTCACTGACCCAATATGGAATCAATAGCAAGGATCTCGTCGCTGCTAGAGAGCGGTAAGCTTAAGCCCCCTCCCTCCATGGAGGTTATCGCCGTGTCCTCCTGCTGACCACGGCGCCTGCTTCCATTCCAGCCCGAGAGCTCACCCTCGATGCCGCCTCGGCCGCCCGCAGCGCCCGCAGCTCTTCCAAGCCTCTGGATCGCGTTCAGGTTAAGAAGCTCCTCGACAGTCGCAATGAACGAGAAGTGCTGGACGGTCTGCGTCGGGTCATCTCGGTACGTCTTAGCACATATACATATATGCGCCCTGGTGGCCATGGGAGCAAGTGCTAACAGCTCGGTCGCATACCCCCTAGATGATGTACCGCTCGCATAGGACACACCCTCTGTTCTCCTCTGTCGTCAAGAACGTCGCCTCCCCGAATATCGAGATCAAGAAACTGGTCTACATCTACCTGATCCACCATGCCGAGGAGGACCCCGACCTTGCCTTGCTCTCCATCAACACCATCCAGAAGTCGCTCTCCGATTCCAACCCCCAAGTGCGCGCCTTGGCTTTACGAACAATGTCCAACATCCGCGTTCCCGTCATCAGCCAGATTGTGTCATTGGCGATCAAGAAGGGTGCCGGAGACATCAACCCCTACGTGCGCCGGGCCGCTGCCTTGGCAATCCCCAAGTGTTACCGACTCGACCCCTCCCAAATGCCCTCACTGCTCGAATATCTCTCGACTCTCTTGGGCGACAAGCAATATTATGTGGCAGGTGCTGCCGTTACAGCCTTTCTGGAGATCTGTCCGGACAGACTGGACTTGATACACGAGCATTACAGGCAGTTGGTGAAGATGGTGGTGGATATGGATGAATGGAGTCAGCTTTCAACATTGCGGCTCATGACGGTTTATGCGCGGAAATGCTTCCCTCGACGAACTCGCATTGTGAAAGCCCAAGACAAGGCGGCCGATCTCCAAGACTTTTACGGTGACAACGCCGTTGCCAGCTCACCTAATGACGCCGAGGGCCAGGAGGTTGTCATTCTCGACCCCGATCTTGAGCTACTCCTCAACAGCATCAAACCCCTTCTTCAATCGCGAAACTCCGGCGTTGTGGTTTCAGTAGCGCGCTGTTACGATGCGGTAGGTACGCCGGAATATGTCAAGACAGCCATTGGGCCATTGATAGCTTTGCTACGAGGCGCTCAGGATATCCAACAGGTTGCACTCTTCAACATCGTATCCATTTGCCTCACTCGGCCTGCCGATTTCGTGCGCTATGCCTCACATTTCCTAGTGCGTGCAACGGATACACAGCCCGTATGGGAACTCAAGCTGGAGCTTTTGACTCTCATCTTTCCACATGCTCCTCTCCATGTCAAGAGCCTTATTCTCAACGAGCTTGAGCACTTCAGCCGAGGAACCGATAAGGCGCTGGTTAGGGAGGCAGTTAGGGCGATTGGCCGCTGTGCGGTAACAGACACAGCAGCTGCACCTAGATGCCTGCGGTTGCTTCTCAGTCAGATCACCAGCTTGGACGGCACGCTGGCCGCAGAGAGCTTGACAGTGATACGACATTTGATCCAGCAGGACCCAACTGCTCACGTCGCTACGGTCGTAAGGCTGGCAAAGAACTTGGACTCGGCCACTGACCCACACGCTCGTGCCACCATTATCTGGCTAGTAGGCGAATTCTCCGGTCTCAACGGAGAAGAGAACATCGCCCCTGACGTGCTTCGGATCCTGCTCAAGGACTTTCCTTCCGAGTCAGAAATCGCCAAACGACAAATCATCCTTCTCGGCGCCAAAGTTTACCTGCACTACCTCAACCGACAGATCGAAGCATCACAAAACGCCGATGGCGAACCGGGTCCTCCACCCAAGCTTCTCGAAGACGACGACCATCCAATTGCGAAGCTATGGAGTTATGTGCTCCTCCTGGCTCGCTACGATACCTCTTACGATCTCCGTGATCGTACCCGTCTCTACAAAGCTTTGCTCGGCGTACCCCAGCTCGCAACCCTCATGCTGCTCGCGCCTAAGCCTGCACCCCAAGCGCAGAGTCCCTCAGAAATCAGGCGTGGGTATACCCTTGGCTCTTCAGCCCTGGTCCTCGCCGATGCCGCCGGCGTTCATGGTGTCAGAGGCTACGAGGACTTACCCGATTGGGTTGAAGAGGGCAAGCAGCCGGATCCGAGACTGAGAGAGACAGGTGTGCCACCAACTGCGACGTACGGCGAGAAGAGAGTCGTGCCGGCTTTGGAGATTTTGGACGGTGGGTCGTCAAGGTCAGTACCGACGAAGGCTAATGGTCTGAGTGAGGGACTAGGGATCAAGACACTTGATGATTGGCTTGCGGAGGAGGAGGATGTTAGTAAGAAGGTGGTGCCAGTGTCAGCACCTGTGCAACGGCAGGTTGTGGAGGAGAGTGAAGAGGAGGAGGAGGAGGAGGAGGAAGAGGAAACAACTGAGGAGGAAGAAGATGATGAAGAAGAGGAGGAGGAAGGGGAAGAGGAAGACGATGAAGAGGAAGAGGACGAGAGTTCATCGGAAGAGGAGGAGTCTGATGATGGCGAGGCTGAAGATGCGAGACTGATGGGGGCATGACATTCAACTACCTGATGCAGTATATATTAATTGGTGAACTGACATGCTGGAATCCCTGATAATCCACGATTTACAAATTATGCTGCTCCTGTTTCTCCTGTTCCTCCTCATAGCTATCGGTCCTGAATCCTTCCCGAGGTGTCCAACACATCTTCTTTGCTGTCCAGAAGAAGAACCGGTGGGAGATTCAAGGGGGAGAAGGAGGACGAGAAAGGGGTCGTGGCGACGACGGGGACGGCGCGTTACTTCTGCGCCGCCGTTTCTCTGCATCCTGATCAATTTCGTGCTGCAGCGAGTGCTGCTGCTCTGATCTCTCTGTCGGCGAGTTTACCGCTGAACGCCAATCGAGGGTGTCAACGAGTTCGTACTCGTTGCTGGCCACCCAGCGCCCACGCACGTGTTCAAGCACGTAGGAAAATAGGGAAACAATTCCGCACCCAAGCATCACCATACCTCCAAGCGCGAGGGTAGTGATGAGAGAACCAATGATTAATACCACCGTCCCAGCTACCACCACAGCTGGTAAGATTAATATAAAGAGGAATAATTGGGAGATGGATGGCTCCATTGTTTCTAGGGCTTGGTTGAAGGCTTCCATAGCGCCGGAAATGCTGGTATCGGCAATGTTGATAGGTAGGTACCTTGCTTGAGTGTAACGGGGACGAAGCCTTTTCGATGGAGAATGTTAGCTAAACTCAAGATGGACTGGTCATATAACGAGGATTGGAGGGTATCCTACTTGGGCTGGATTCAGCTTGGCCGGCGATCTTATGGCTTGAGGGTATGGTTTTTGCCTGATGTTTTGAAGGTAGAGAGAAGCACAAAAAAAATGAAAAAAATTGAAAAGGGTGAGGGACTGGTGGTTTAAGTATGATGTCTATCAACCCTCGGTTTTGAAATCTCCTAGGCCATAGGCCCGGAAAGTTTGGCTCTTGATGCAGGTTGTTAAATATTGAAGTGCATCTTCGGGCATGGACTTTATCTATCATATACACGTTCCGGAGTTTGTGATGCATGACTGTAGTGTATATGTCGGTCGAAATATTTTTTTGAAGGCCGCAGGTAGAAAGCATGATGGTAGCAGGTGAAGCAGCATCGGGATCCGGAAGCTTTTCCATAAGCACTCTTAGATTCTTGAGTAAACAAAATAGAAACAAGAAATGAAATATTATTTGCTAGGCACACTGGCAGTACTGCTCCCAACGTTAGGGACCATCAAGATATGGAAAAAAAAAATTGAGAAAAATGAAAAAAAAAAATTTTATTGGATATCCGACCCAGGTATATGGGTTAGGATATCTCGATGAACATACATAATGGACGGTTGGTCTGTCTGCGTGGAGTCTATCCACGACAAAAATTCGTCTGCAGCAATGGGAGTTCTTCTGGACGGCAGACGTACGAATGTGCGGCATTGATGTAGATACTTGTTGCAATATATTTGTGAGTGTCGGGGTTGGATAAGGTATTGGAAAAAAAATTTCTTGTCAGTTTACTCACGACCACAGGACGCAGGCAGAGTTTAGAGGCGGAACGGACATCTGAGCATACTTCCAGGCATGCTTGTGTCCACCAAACTGGTGGTAGTAACGTAAATCAAAATGGAAGCATTTCAATACTGTGAATCTGAACGTGCATCGCATGTATACCAAAATGTAGATCAAGCTGTGCAGCGATTTATTGTAGCGAGAATGGAGTGTTGAGGTATGCATGTTGAAATTTGTAGGCAGTTACCTAAAGCACGGCCGATGTAGGGAGAGAAAAGAAGATCTCAAAATCAAACGAATATGAGAAATAAGGGTGGAGGGCGAGCAAAGGTGACGATATGGTATGTGAATCGATACCGGAACTCGCGGTTGAGGTGAGTCCATCTAACACACCGATTTTTGAGCAGACTTCTCCAATGTTGCTGGTGTCAACATATGCCCGGTTGCGTGAGGGACTTGCAATAAGTTGCGTGGGCTCATCGGACTATGGAACTTTGTGACGGTTCATGAAACTACAAGATGCAACATTCCGTCAAGCATGCTTGGCCTCACCGGCTCATGGCCCTCGCGCCGTATATTCACTACTAAGCACTGAGCAATTCTGCAGTCTCCTGGGCTGAGGTGGGTGATTTCCTGTTGACGTCGGAGTTGGAGGTTCTTGGCATTCCGTCCGCTTCACGTCCGAATTCGGCTGATATTTCCGTAGCTTTGCTCAGTTGCTTTGCTCAATTGCTTTGCTCAGTTGCTTTGCTCAGTTGCTTTGCTCAGTTGCTTTGCTCAGTTGCGTTCTTCGATTCCAGCCTGCTTGTACTTCCCTATAATACAAGTATATGGTTTCCTTGGATAGCCATCTGTTCCTTCTTCACTGTAAAGATACGGTGGCTCTGGTGATGTTGACGGAGTAAATGCAGAGGTAAGCATGTTCTGTGATAATAGTCAAAGAAACTGACCGAGTTTGGTAATCATATGGGTGCAGGAGGTGGAAGGTTCAGGCAACGGCTGAGCAGACGTAGACTTTGGAGAACAAAGAACGCTCGGTGGTGGTATATTCGAACCATGGCCCGTCTCGGCATTGTCGGTACTTGTACCATGATCCATTCCATGTAGAGGAGGTATCCGATTCGCTACAGATAGTACCGCCGATGGTGGTCGAGAACGGAAACTTCGCCTGAGTATCACCTTGATTGAAGCATGGTAATGTAGTCTATCCGTCGTCCTTGGGGTCTGGCTTCCCCTGAAAACCAGCGCATCAATCCCGATCCGTTTGTGATGACTTTATGGCTTTCTGTTTCACCGGCAAGACAATAAGAATTTCCCTTTCCCCCATATCGGTATGCTCTTTCCTCGGGATCAAAGGCGGCTTTGAGGTTGGAAGTCGACGGCGGAAACGCGCTGAAGCGGAGCGCTTGAGAGAAAGGGCGAAGGATCGATAATCGACAGAGTGTATCTTGGGTAGGTGGGCGTTAGGTTGGATCATCGCCACGTACATTCGGTATGGGTGCCCTTCCTTAATGAGATGATGTTTTCGGTATTTCATCATGCAATGCTGATTGGGGAAAAAGTGGAGTGAATACTAGGGGGAAAAGAAAAGGAATTCGGGATTACCGTACAAAAAAAGGAGCTTGCCAGTAGCGACTTATGATAATTTCCTGTACCCGGAGTTAGCAGTACCCAATGACCTCAGCTGTAGCATGCATGACAAAAACTGTTTACCGAGTCATATGACAATGTAGCGAGTTTGCCGTCAGGTACACTAGGGCAGGTAGGTAGCGCCCATAGCACTTGCAGAAATCCTCACCAAGATATTATCAACAATTGCCGGGACGCCAAGATGACTGCATCTAGTTAAGGAGCTCGACTACCTCTACGAACATTGGGTGCGCAACAAGATGTAAAAGGCACAAGAAGCACAAGGGGAACACATTGAGAATCTGTCCAGATCTTCACAGAGTACTGCCAGTGGTTATGTGTTGCAATAGCATTGCCCTCCTATGATTTCCTTTCCCGGATGCTCCTACCCTTCCTTGGCCAGCTACTCTTCGAATTTTCTCGATACATGGAACGTTGAAGTCCAGCAATGGCTTACCTCTACCTACCTCTATGACACCACGTCTCGGTATGGTTACTTTGGCGCCGGTGTTGACCATCGACGAAAGAACCACGTCCAAAACCATGCCTTGTTCTCAGGCACCGACTTGGTCTCCTCGCTCTTCTGTACGGTGGTCCATCTATCCCAAAGGTAATCCCCCTCCAACCACAATGCTCTTGCGAAGTAATCCGTCATGAGGTCATTCGGTGACAAGGCATCGTAAGAGTCCAAGAAGTTTGTTCGGAGCTCCATGTTGATCCAGCTAACATCGCCCACCTCAGCCAGGTGTCCAGAGAGGATGTATGTCACATCGGCAATTTCTTGCTCGGTGGAAGAGCTCTTGATCATGCAAAGCTTGTCATATAAAAGATACCCAAGCTTCAGGCAGTGGTACTGCTTCTCGGATGAGAAAGGCGAGGAAACGAGATCCCTTTCTTTTTCGAACTCTCCGAGTATTGGGAGGAGGCTTTGGCCAAGGTTTCTGCTGGGTGAGTACTCATGGCTGATAAACCGGAGATCAACTCGTACCCAGTGCGCTGCGTTGTCGCCATTATCGAGATCACCGACCTGCACGAAAAGGGTCTTGCGTGTCATATCTTTAGCACCTGACAGAAATACAGAGGGCCGAAGGATCCTGTCAGAAGGCAGTGAGCGACAAATCCGAAAAAACAGAAAGAAAAAAACACTTGAAAATTTGAAAAAGAAGAGAAAAATAGGAGTGGGCGTGAATCGAACGCAGGACGTGAGACAACTGGAAAGGAGTAGTAGAGCCTTATTTGCGTAGCCGGAAGACGCCAGCTATAACACCAGCTGTCAGACGAGCCTCCTAGTACCACGTCCTAGTCCAAATGGTACTAGGAGGCAGCTGCCACCCGTTTGGTTGACAGGTGACAACTCCCCAAGGCCCAAGGCATCACCAGGGGGAGAGAACGTCTGACAGCCCCTACGGTCGGGCCGAGATGTGTGATGCGTCCACCACGCCGCTCGACCACGAGCCCACTGAATTGTTGAGAACCTGGTCCGAACTTTCGACTTATCAACCAGCCTTGGCAGCAAAGATGAGATGAAAAGGGGTGGCCGATGCCTACCTCAGCTCATCTTTGAAAATGGTGAGCCAGGCGCTCTCGTCAGCGTTGAGTATGGATAAGGGGACTAATCAACATTCTGACGAACACCATGCATTCCCCGGAGTTGGAGAGAGAAACCTCCCATGACGGCATAAGGGATGTTTTCCTTGGCGAGGATGTCCGTGACGATGTCGAGCGCAGCGATTAGCTGGCCTGTTGTTGCACCCTTGCTGGATGAGGTGAGTATCTCCCACTCATGGCTGCCACAGTACTCCCCTGGAGTCAATGGGGGCGGCGGTCGGTCAAAGTAGTCTTCGATATTGACTAGACTGCTCTCGGTGGACGCACTAAAGTGATTATCCTCCGGAGATTCGATGCAACGGCTGTTCTGCGGAGACACGACACCAAAACTGCTTTCGTTAGACTCCATTTTTCTTCCAAATTGCCAGAGACTTGTCTCAGGGGTTGTAGTAGTGTTCCGTTCAAGGCGTTCTTAACAACGTCACCGCACGCAGAATTCGTTAGCTCTGGAAGACAGGAACAAGAGAAACACAGAGCAATAGCATATACTTATACTGGATCGTCGTTTGTATGTGGGATATTCATCGGCGGCCTCGTCAATACCATGAGTGGACCTATCGACTAACAGGTGCTGTCGAGAACACATGGTGTGATGCTCTTGATGAGCCATTCAAGCTGTCCACAGTGGATGGTATTCATACTTGTGATAGGATGAGAGCATCAGACAGTCCAGACTCGATCCTCTCCAAGAAGAATCCCCGTTGCATGTCTTCCATTGTTCCAGTTGCGTTTACCTTCCTATTCCTCACCCTGTTAGCTCAGGGGTTCCCTCAAAGAGCGTCCAGCGAGGGTGCACTAACACTTACACCAGAACCAAGCTGCCAGGTACTACCGGTGGATCTTGCACCGGGTGGACGCCGGGAAAGGCCCCACGAGAATAGGAAAATTGACCAATCATGAAAACTGGATGCTTGTCCGCTCAAACGACCTGAATCGTTGCCGAAGGGGGGGCCTCCCCAGCACGACGCCAATTCCAACGTCAATGTGCCAAACAACAACCTCTACTTCCACTTTGTGAGGTAAGTTGCCACGAGCATCACCAACCTCGCTGGTAGCCATCCCGATCCATCCACTCACGTAATATCCTTAAGAAGTCCCTCTTTCTTTTTATTGTATTACAAGGTGGAAACCTTACCTGTCCGTCTTCTTAGGTATATACGCTACTCCAGGCCATTGCCACTGCCGTACCCTGGCGCACACCAAGCTCGCTCCCGGTTGGCGATTATTCCGTGTCGTCCGATTTACAACCCTTCTTATTCAAGGGAAGAGCCCAAAAAATCCTGCTGTCAATCTGCAAGCATACCATGGCCGAAGCTGCCGAAGACCCACAGGACTTTGCCAAAACCCCAACTGCACCGAGCAGCCACCTGCATGGAACATCGGGACCGCAAAGCAAAAAACGCAATGCGTTTGCTGAGCTGATGGCACCCAAGTCCAAGGTAGCCAAGCCAGACGCTTCCTCGAGTCGGTCATCAGCCGGGCACAAGAGAAGCAAGAATCCGGAAGGCAAAACAGCAGCAACAAGGTCAAAATGGAGCGGGGCCTTGCTCGAGTACATAAACCATCCCGACCGCTTCCCCCAGCAGGTCATCCGCGTGACGGACAAGACGGTGCTGATCCAGGACGGGTTCCCCAAGGCCACCGTCCATCTTCTGCTCATTCCCCGGTCCCCCGCTCATTACGATCTGCACCCGCTCCAAGCTTTCCAGGATGAGGATTTTCTTGCCATGATGCGGGATGAAGCTGCCAGCGCCGCCCGCCTCGCTGCTGCCGAGCTCCAACGCAAGCTGTCGGCCTTTTCTGTTTCGAGCAAAGCACGCAACGAGGCCATGAACAAAGGTGTCCCTTTTGACCAACTCCCGCAAGGACGGGACTACCTGTCAGACATCCGTATCGGCGTGCATGCCCATCCTTCCATGGACCATCTTCATGTGCACATCCTATCGCGCGACATGCATTCAGACAAGGTCAAGCATCGAAAGCACTACAACAGCTTCAACACGCCCTTCTTCATCCCTCTCGAGGACTGCCCGCTTGCCGAGGATGACCAACGACGCAACACATCCTTCCAGAACGCAAACCTGGCCAAGGGATTGGTCTGTTGGCGCTGTGGACAGGAATTCGGTAACAAATTTGCCGAGCTTAAGAGGCATCTCGAGACCGAATTTGAACACTGGAAGGTAGAGTAACCTCTGGGCTGGGACAGGATCCCTGGATTTATGTGGTTCTGACCGCACCAGGACGGGAGCTCTGCGTATTCTGCGTCGATACGAAGCAAGTTCGAGCATGCAAGGTGTGCCGCGGTGCAGTACCTCGGCAGGCCATGCGTCACCACTGCTTTTTGCTTTTCGCCCAAAAGAGTTGGAGCCGCGCAAGTTAGAGAACATGTCCCTACCACAAAGAAGAGACAAGACACTGACAAAAACCTCCATCATCGACTGTTCCCCGCATCAGGTAGTTACGCCAACGTAACTAATTGTGATGTGTTGAAACACCAAAAAGAAGGAGTCGGGGCCATCAATGGGCACTCACACTGTTTCCGGTTCCTGAAAGCCGACAGCAAGCGAGGCACTTACCCGTGTTCCCCATTGAGATGTCCAAGGTCCCTACGTACCCGACTGCTCGGTGTTTGGGGTTTTCTCCAATGCTGCTTGTTTACGTTCATGTTTACACTCTTTGACCTTCAGCGATGATGTCGACTTGATGTAGAACTATGGACAGCAATAGATATTTGTACAAGAGCATCCAGGATGCCACTCTCAATACCTTGGCCCTGTGATGGAGGCTTCCTTGCAACAGTCATATTCCGCGCATTACACCAACACTCCGACAAGACACCGAGAAGTTGGCCTTCCTTGGCCAGAGCCGTATTCGTATTCCTGTTATCCGCCTGCGCAGAGGCGTCAGGAAGTGTCTGATCTTGGAAGTTGACGTAGATTGGGGATCGCCGACGCTCGATAACAAGGACGGTGCGGGCATAATCAAGATATTCGTGTAAACAAGTGAGCACCCCTCCCCAACATGTGGCCGCTACTCTTCAGCTTGCAGTCCGAAACTGCTTCACGCTACCCGTATGGCCCCCTTTGGCCATGGATCTCAGGATGTACGTACTCACATGACTCGGCTCGAGCAAGGGGTGAGGGTGAAGCAGTGAAGCTAATGTTAAAATATCAGACTTCGCCAGTATGCCTGTTCTACAGGAGTTTGGTTCTGGCCTCTTTGCCAACACCACATTTACTCATTTCACTTTATCGACACCATACTTGTATGCAACGTCAAATTGTGATCCAGGAATCATGAGACTGGCTTGCTTATCCTACGTCTGGTTAGCCTCCATCTTGGGCCTTGGTTTTCGAGGAGGAGTGGCACCTGCGATAGCATCGTTGGCTCCTTGCGTGGACCAGTCTACACTATCAGTGACAGTCCTGGGAGGCGTTGTTCACGGAATCGTCAACAAGACCGAGGATCCGTGTGTGCGCCAGTTTCTGGGTATCCCTTTTGCCGAACCCCCAGTAGGAGACCTTCGCTTTGCCCCGCCACAGCCTGCTGCGCCGTTTGGCGAACTCGATGTCAAGAAGCTTCCCCCAAGCTGCATCCAATATCTCTCCACAAGCCCGCCCTCCATCTATACCCAGTACCTGAACGAGTACAACGTCCAGGGTCTCAATGCCACCAGCCCTGATATCAGCGAGGACTGCCTAACTCTCAGCATTTGGGCCCCACCAGCTACCACAAACGACAGTCTTCCCGTAATCGTCTTCGTCTACGGCGGTGCCTTTAGTACAGGAGGCCAAGATGTTCCCGTCCAGATCCCCACGGATTGGGTACAGCGCACCAAAAGCCACATTGTCGTCACGTTCAACTACCGCCTCAACATCTTCGGCTTCCCCAATGCCCTCGGCATTCCCTTGGACGAGCAAAATGTCGGCCTCCTCGACCAACGACTTGCCGTAGAATGGGTCCAAGACAACATCGCAGCATTTGGCGGTGACCCTACACGCATCACCCTCTGGGGCCAAAGTGCCGGTGCCGTGTCCGCGGGCTACTTCCAGTACGCCTATCCTACGAACCCGATTGTGAACGCGGTGATCATGGACTCCGGCAGCGAGCTGACGCCGTTGGCTCAAAACCTCGAGTTTGCCCATTTTGGTTTCACCCGTATTGCTGGCCAGTTGGGTTGCGGCAACCTCACGGCCGCGGAGGAGCTGGCGTGTATGCGCTCTGACAATGTCACGGCCTTAGCCATCAACAACGCTGTGCAGACTACGAATGAGGCGGCGGGGACGGATATTACCAAGTACGTCTTCTTCACGCCGGTGGTAAATAGTGTAACAGTGTTCCCGGATTATACAGCTAGGTCTTTGGCGGGGGATGTTGCCAATATTGTAAGTTTTCCCCTTCCCCCTCTTTTTTGAAGGTTGATTGACAGGAGACTAAAGACTGGACTTGTTTCAGCCTACAATTCTCGGCAGTAACGCCCAGGACGGTGTCGCCTTCGTCATACTCAGCACCGCCGTCAACGAGACCGAAGTTTTCGAAACGACACTAGATCTCTTCTTCTGCCCAGCCTTCAAAGCGGCCACGTAAGCTAGCCATGGCATACCTTTTCCCACCCCTTTACTTCAGCATCCAGCACTTAGCTCCCAGTCCAGCCCAGAACCTACTCTAACCTCTCCCTCACCCACAGTAACCGCCTCCTCGCCTCCGTCCCCGTCTTCCGCTACGAATACTTTGGCAACTTCACCGACGTCTCGCCCCTCCCCTTCCTAGGCGCCTACCACGGCGCCGAACTTCCCCTCATCTTCGGTACTTTCGACATCTTTCCCGAAACTTCGACCGAGTCGCCGCCGCCGGACAAAAAGCTGGAAGTTGTCACGAGCCATACGATCCAGGATGACTGGGTGGCTATTGCAGCCAACGGGGCTCCTGGGCTGGAGGCGAGAGGATGGCCTTTATATTCGAGTGTGGAGGAGGGGTTGATCAGGACTTATGGGGTTGCTGCGCCGGTTGGATCTAAGGGGGATGTATGGGGTGCAGGGGGCGCAGGGAGTCTAGGGGGTGTGCCGGCTGGGGTGGCGGATGCAAGCATGATTGAGGCGTTGTGTCCTGCGATTTGGCAGCCGGCGGAGGTGTCGGCGTGAGGGGGCGGAGGGCATGAATCGAACGATTGGGCAGCAAAAACAAGAAAGAGTCAAGGGCACGATGAAGAACAGGCCCGCTCAAAACGTTATCATTTGTAGGCATTTTGCGTTTGATACTGCTACAGACGCAAAAGCAGATACATGATACAAAGAGCGATTCGGAAACAAATCTTCATACTCAGAACAGAGTCAGAGCCCTCCAAGTCCTCCCATCTCGCCTCCAGGGTCCGCCAAACTTTGTTGATGAGATCTTCCCGCGCGTCAGGAAGGTATACATATACTCGGATTGACTGCCGTTGAGGATCTTGTTCTAGACTTGATAATCATTGTTGACTATACCGCGACCTTCTTCATGTGGATAATCGATTTGGGGCTTGGATCTTGCTATGGAGGGCTGCTGCTGCTGCTGAAACGGGTAGAGTTTCTTGTAGATGCCCGGCAATGGGATTAAACTGACAGGGAGAATTGGCAAATGCAAAACGTTTGATGGCTGATGCTATATAGGTAGGCAGGCGTCGATGTTGAATGGTGAGGGAGGTAGGAAGGAGTCGAACATGGTGAGAGGAAGGAAGCAGATCTTGCCAGAAAAGGGGGGGGGGGGGGGGGGGGCGAAGGGGAACTGGAAGTCGCTACTGCCGAATTCGATATGGAAAGAGAAGAGAGGTGAACTCTTGAATCTGGTGGGCTAGTAGATACGATGGATCCCAGCCATGTCAGGGATTGAATGAAAAACAAAAACCAAAAAGGAAAAAAAAAAAAAAGAAAAAAAAATGGAGAAGAAAAGGGAGGGAACGCTATCATTCAGCATCTCTACACGGTGCTGGAATCTTTTTGTTTGTTGAGCCAAGGTGGCCATCTCCCGCGCTAACTCCCCCTCCCCCAGGGCAGCACGCCATGATGTAAGTTGGGCGTTTCCCAATCTTGGTAGATTACCGTATAAGATACCAAGCAAAGTTGTTACTGCAAGCATCATTCTTCTTATTTATCCTAGTACTGGACGTATCCAAGATTTTGGTTATGTATAATCATATTCGACTAGTGTCATCGTCTGGGGGCTTGACGCCAGCGGATAGGCATTCAGCAGGACCGGCCAAGTTTCTCTGAAAAGATATCGGTATATGGCACTTACAAGTGCTGGAGTGATGTTGCGTATAATGTGAAAACAGCATCATTGTTGGATGGAGAACAAAAAGCAGTCAGTGTGTTAGTAGTAGTGCCTGCCGCAATGTGCATCTACCCAATAAAAACATTTGCGCGGTGTTGCAAATTGCCTGCCCTGTGTCCTCAGGTACCTAGAGGTAGGTAACACAGAAGAATCGCTTTCAGTAACACAAATGGTGCCCAATTCGCAAGGGAGGCCTAACGGTGTTCTCTGAAGTCCGACCGTGCTCTTCCCACGTCACTCTTTTGGCAAGGTGCTTTCCTAGACTCACCTAGACTTAGTTGGAGACAACCGCCGACTCCCTTCACCGGCAGCTCCAACTGACCACGCCCAGAATCACGAGTCTCGTCCAGAACGTTCACCATGAGATCTCATGTCTTGACTCATTTTCCGAGATCCGCCTACGTTTCACCCACACCGCCTTTGTACGCCTTTCCGTTCTGGACCGCTACCTCGTTCAGGCCGTCTTCCTCACTTCCAGCCCCTACGTTGACCTGCCCAAAGACAACGAACAGAACTTTGGTGAGATCAGCCGTCTCTTGTTTCTCAGGTGGTCATGGGCCGATGCGGTTCTCCGTAATGTCCCTGTCCGAATGCTTAGTTGCGTTGACCGTGATCACCTAGGATGTATTGTCGCCGATGCTGGACAAGCTGATAATCTTGCAGAAGCACTCAGTGTACGCCATGATGGGAGGTTCCCTGGTGATAGGCGCGAGAGAAGAATGGAGCAGCTGACACATGATGAGCTGAACAAGGACTTCTTTGAAAGAATGCGGACAGATCCATGGAAACTCAGTCGAGAGTTGGCCGACATTACTGTCGCTCCCCATCCGGAGGATGTTCTCATATGGAGGCTGGTGGCTCGCCAAGTGTCAGACAAATATCGCCCTTGCCTTCGCTGGCCAGGCGTACACTTTGCGGCAGCCAAGGCTGGGTTCTACGAGGACAGTCGACAAGACCTGTTCGAATATCCTTACTATGAGGAATGGTGGAGTGAAGCCTTCTCTGTCGTTCCATCTGGAACATCCTCAAAAGACTCGAGTACAGAGTCACCCAAAAATGGCCGAACTGAGCCAGAAAGGGACCTTCGTGCTGTCTTTGATGCGGCAGATGTTTGGGACGTCTGGACTCTGTGCCGCGTGTGGCTATGCGAGGAGGCCCTTTGAGGTGTTGATTAAAAGCCAGGCACCGAAAGAGACCTTACATACATGGCAAGTCTGGAAATATTCAAGAAGCACTGGATACGCAAGACACGCGAGGTGGCAGTGCCTGCGAGAAATGTGTGGGATTCCGACAACGCTTTTCTGCAGCGAAGGCATATTCAAAGTTCTCCAGAGGTAGGTACTGTGGAGCCCTCATCCTGGAGAAAGTATGTCCATGATCAGTGTGGTGGGAATACTAATCTGGCTCCCTGAGAAGAAGGATCCAGATTACAGAGAGGTAAGGACATGCTTCATGCTGCCATGTCTCACTTTCGTCGCTTTCTTCAGCTAACTACAATCCCTCAGCATGACCAGCGGCTAACATCGTACCTTTCTCTGAGATGCTATACACCAATTCCAGAACCGAAAGAGTGGTTCTTCTTCGCATGCTATGGCAATTATCAATTTTGGGACATTACTGACCAGAATATCGTGTCAAGGCTTGTGGAAAGTGCGAATCTCGATACCCAAAGCCGAACCTGAGACCTGGTCTGCATGTCAGAGTCAGAAAGAGACCAGAAGTACAGGGTCTCCAACCTCGCTCATATCTTGCACACTATCTACTTGACCGACGACATGCAGGCACAATGTTTCGATGGACATGAACCCAATGGACTTTGCCATCCGTGCAGCTGCCAAACAGCCGTCGAAGAAGGTGAAAGATCAGGAGAGGACACGGAACGAGAAAGAAGGTACCAGCCAGAACACTACAAGTGGAGTCACCGGGGTGGAAATCTCGTATTGAATCGGCGCAAGCTGGAGGACACGGATGTGTGCAAGAACTTGAACATTGGCTGGTCTGATTGGGTATGCTATCTAGGTTTTCTTCCCATTTTCGTCTACTTTCTCTGCTATCTAGCTAATAGTTTCGTCCAACAGAACGACTGTTTCCTCATCCGCGGTCTTGACCACGACGATGATCTAAACCTCATTGACCGAGATACTATATACATCCTTGAAACACTTCCAGGCATCAAGGCGCGACTGCTCAAAGTAGTCGAGCAGGAAGGTGAAATACGACGGTCTTGAGACAGCAGACCGCCCTCGTTCGAATCAACCAACAAGGGCCAGGAAGAGGAAAAGTCAAGAGGAGGGAGTCAGAAGATGTCATAACCCGTCTTGACCTTCGTATTGTGAAAGTCCCGGCAGGCAGGCAGGCAAGCAGGCAAGGTCAAAGGTCAAGTTGACTGGTCCCACAAACATACCACCACGACCACCTATCCTTCTGAAACTGGCAGCAACATCATAAATTGGCCGAATGATGGATTTCGGGGCCCCCCTCCTTCCATGGACCACCGTAACCCACTAACCTTGAGGTATGCATGTGTCAAACATGTACGACCAAATTGGGTGTGGAACACAGAGCACATTACATGCATGGCTAGACTGTCGTGTCTCCAAGACCACCGTCTTCAATAGGTTACCGAACTGAGGTTTTGGGAGGGCAAGTGGTTAGGGACGTTTGCATGGTGCCACAGGCAACGTTCGTCGTACACGCCTCAACAACAAACGGGACACTTGATAACGGGGAAAATTGTCTACAGCGTATGACAGACCGTCAAGCTCTCTCCCTCCTTGGTGCAACGGTTACACGGGTACCGACAGATGCGCCTTCGGTACTGAATTGTGGCACATAATGACTTGGGGGCTCCCGTGTTCAAGCTCAGGGACTCATGGGTCATGGAGAGGGAAAAGAAGACACTATGGATGATGACATGACTTTTTTGACGACCACGGTGGTAATACGGGGAGGAAACGAACGATATCTCGTGGAATATGCCGGAAGTCATGACTTGGAGTTGAGGTTGGGACCGGGCTGTTGCTGTTGGGGCCCGAGAAGAGGTGAAGCATGAGAAGAAGGGGGAGGGTACCCTTGGGGCAGCTTTTGAAGACCGGTGATTCAACCAAAGCTTGCGAGGGCTCACAAGCCTAAATCTGTTCGTCAGGTTCGATGTTGGAGAGAAAGTTCATACAGGGTTCAAGGGGTATAGATCATATTTCATCGAAATCCCTGGTTCTACTTGGAGCAATTGTTCATGGGAGGGTCAGAGATGGGCAAAAAAAAAAAATATAAATATGGAAAGAATTGGACACATTGCCCACGAGCCTCGTCAGGACCCCAAGGACCAGTAGAAGCTGCAGTACTAGCTGCTATTCTCGTTGGTCTACTGTTGTGGGAACACTCGTTTGGAAGATTTGATTTGTTTTTGTTTGTTAGCCGAGGCGGTTTATTGACATATATACCTTTCCCTTCTACCAATCAGAACTCGCTTCTTTCTTTCCACATGCAGAGCATCATCATCATTGACCACTGATCTTTTCTGGAGACACCCTCAATAAAAAGCATCACCATGTCTAGCGACAGCGAAGATTCGTGAGTTCTGATTTAATCTCTTGAGAATCGCCGAGGAACCGCAGTGATGCTAACACCTCATCAACACAGCTCAAGCAGCTCCCTGTCGAGCGAGGACCGCTCTCTCATCGTCTACAACGAGTTCCTCAAAATCCAACACTCGCCGCTCCTCCAAGAGTATTCCATCTCCCGCAAGATCGCCCGCATCCTCCCGCTCCTCCCGCCACTCTCGACATGGGGCGTCATCGAAATCATCTGTTATAAGCTCGGTTCCTTCTGGGACGTCTCGCCCACGGACCCCTCCTCGCCTACAACCACGTCCACCCTCCGGCGTGACCATGACAAGCGCGCCATGCTCCGGCACGAAATTGCGTTCGATCTCGTCCATTTTCTGACCTCCCCCCAGCTCAACCTTGGCCACAACCTCCATCATGGCTACGGCCCTGAGAGCAACAACGGCACCCCGGCCCCCGAACATGATGAAGTGCCCCCCTACCCCGGCTGGGGCTTCCCCATCCCCTCCATGCCCGGTGTCTCGCAAGTGCACCTCGTCTTCCACGACACGCCCAATTACTCGGATGACGAGAAGCGGTACCTGGTTAGCCGGTCGGATTTCTTTCACAACGAGACCGTTTTTGTTGCGGTATTTGACAGCGACACGCCCAACGAGGAACGGGATATCGAAGGTATCGATCGTCATCAGATGCTCTGGATTGCGCCGAACCAGATGATTCCGATCCTGCAGGTTAGGATCGATGGGACGAGGCAGCCGGCTGCGATACTGTGGCGGGATCAGGTTACGGATGGGTGGCATGACAGGGGATGTCGGTTTGGTGAGGGGAGGATCAATGGGGGAGGAAGGAGGAGGGGGTCCAGGCATGAGAGTCGTGGACATGGTGAGCAGGGAGGAGGACCAGCAGGAGGAGGAGGAGGGGGTAGTGGTGGTGATGGGTTGTGAGTTTGTTTCCAGCCTCTCTTCCTCATTTTAGTTGGTTCATTCGTCGTGAAGCTAACATTCAGTCACTTTTATCAGCGGCAACCAGCAGCAGCAGCAGCAGCAGCAGCATCAGCAGCAACCTATTCCGGTCCCACCTCACGAAAGACCTATGAGCACTGCCTTCCCTGGCTACAAAAAGTTCTGCTTGGATCACCATCCGGACGACTCAAAGTATGCATTGAACTCGTCGGCTCTGTACATCCGGGCGGATATCGTGGATCAGAACTGGCCTATGGGGTATTATAACCATCACCATGGTCATCAATGATTGCGGGTTCATAAGGGTGTGTCTCGGTGGATGATGACAGGGAGGCTTATGGGTAACGGGACAAAAGGGTGATAGTGCATTGGAAAAGTGTGTGCCTGTGTAAATAATTTATGATTTCCTTTTTTTACGACCGCTGTAAAATTGGGTGTTTTGTTGCTGATTTTGATTTGTGAATTTGAGGAGTGTCTTGGATGGACAAGTGACTGGAAAAGCACAGCGCGATAAGATAACTAGAGCACCCTAGTGCTGATCGTCACCCCCACCGTTCGCTGTAGGGCTGAAAGGGAGGGGGGGAGTGGCGTCATAAATTACAGGACATTTAGGTATACTGACCAATGCCGAACATCACACTTCGTTCCGCCTCTCTCGTCCTCCAGTCACTAAGTAACCACCTCGGTTTAGGCATTAATCAGGTTCAGCGAGAGGAGGGCTACCCATTCTACCAAATCACGCAACAAGAAAGTGGCTGTAATTTCCTCCCGAGTGTCGTTCACGTTGACGTTGCGTCTTGCTTGCCTAAAAGTTGGGTGGGGTAACTCGCTCGGGGTACATGAACTGAGCTCTCTCCCGCTGGATATGACGTGAACCCCAGCTTATTTCCCAACTTCACTTTCCGCAAACCACCACACATCGACAGACCAGTCGCAAGCTCAACGCCATCACCAACATCTAGTGTACCTATTTGCCTTGGCGATATCACGTATTAAAGCAAACCATACCTACTCAATCAAACAACAAACCACGCCAACCACCACGATGGCGCCCCCATTAAGCCCCGCCGCCATCCTAGACGGCATGGCCGCTGCCCTCCCCACGCACGCCAAAGACGACACTACCTCGGACCTCAGCAGCTCCCTCGATGCCGTCGCCCTCTTTGTGCACGCAGCCATGACCTCTGTCGGCTTCCGTCTGATTGGTTTTTCCGAGGACAGCAAGCCCGAAGAACAAGCTGAATGCCAGTCCCTCGCCCCGCGCCTGCCCAGCACATGGAACCGCAGCCTGTCTTCGCACTGCTTCGTCTACGCACACGAACAATCGTCGATGCGCTACGTCATTCGCATCGACCGCATGGGCTCCAAGATTGAGATCCGCGGGCTTGGTGTAGGCGACGAACGGATTGCGCGGGTCGAGATCACGACTAGGGATTATGTGTCGGCTGCTGCTCTACCCCTTCGGATTCCTATTTCGGAAGAGAACGGCGAAGAAGACCGAACCGACCTCCCGGAAAAGTTAAAAAAGGTGTTCATCTCGGACGAACGCATCGCCGACCTGGCGTCGCTGCTCAAGATCAACATCATCCAGCGCCTCGTCCCCAGTCTGCAAAAGGAGGGGTACGAGGAGAGTCCCGACGAACGTGCTGCGAGGCAAGATGCGGATGAGGCTGGTCGTCGCGCAGGCGGCTCTCGTCAACCTCCCGGACCTCAGCAGCCTCCGCATCCGTTCATGCCTGAGCCCGCTCAACCGTACCCCTACCCGGACGACCTCGAGCCGCCTGCCCGTCGACCGATTCCGACTGGAGACTTCCCGCCTCCGGGCTTTGAGGACGAATACGAGATCAACCGCCACCCTCGCGGCGGCCTGCCGGGCCTGGTTGGCGGTCCCAATCAAGGAGGAAGAAGTGATTACGGAAGAAGTGACCTCTACCCAGCCGGTCTGGGACCGGATGATCCCATTAGGGGATCCTTTGCGCCGCCGCTTGGTGGACTACCAAGACCCGGAGGGAGAGGACCTGGTGGGTTCGGGACTGGTGGTATGCATCCGACTTTTGATGATCCGCTTTTCCAGGGCCCGCGAGGAGGAGATGGAGAGGGAGAAGGAGGCTATGATGACCAGGCGCCGCCAGGGGCTAGGTGGGATCCAGTAGGTCCTGGAGGCATGCCGAGGTTTGGGGGAGGTAGGCCTGGACGCGGAGGAGGGAGAGGCTTTGGTGGAGGTGGTTTTGGTGGAGGTGGTTTTGGTGGTTTCGGAGGGGATATCATTTGAGTGAAGACAGGCCATGAGGGTTCCAGGCATTCTCAAGGGGGTTGAATCGACTCTGTGCTGCTGCTTTGTCTTTGTGAAGGATGAGTAGACGGTTATGGGACACACAAAGTACAGTGGGGCCTGCCAAAAGAGAAGCTCAAGCTGTTGATAATGGGCGGTAATGTGGTGGGACGTGCGATAAGTATGTGTATAATATCAAACTGAAAATGGTTCAGCTGTTTACTTTGAAACACTAGAGGTAACCTCGTAGTGGGTATACAGTATACACAGGCAATTCCAGTCTTGAGAAGTCTATCGTGGATATCGAACTACGCACATCTTGATGACATGTTAATGAACCTCACTGACTTGTCTGTGTTCATAGTCTCTATCTACTTGCATAGTCTCTATCTACTCCTAGCTTTCGTTCCTTTCATCTCCAAAAGAAACGAAAAAAAAAAAGACGTTGTGTCAGTGGAATCAGAGTCTTGAGTGTGAAACATCCGGCATCTTTATCCAAAAACCGCATTGTCTCGCCTCAAGATTCGGCATCCAGGTCGTATAAATCGTGCCCAAACTTCATGGTAGTATCTCGTTTATCGATTGCTTACGGCAGCCGCCAGGCAGGGAAGCATGGATGTTTACCAGCCACCATTAGCCCTGGCATTGTGCATACCAGGTCAGGTTTCTCCACGTCCATACAGAAGAGCCAGGCATCTGGCAGCCGTTGGAATATGACTGAGTAAGTTATCCAGGTGAGGCTACTAGCCTTCGCGATATGCTCTCGTCAAGTTTTGCGTTTTATGTACCATGGTTGCTGAGATGCTTGCATCGCTCATGAGTAAACTCATGAACTGGAAGGGAGGAATCGATGGAGACAAGTCCAACCAGATGGACTGAACTTCAAACGTGAAAGAAGCAGTATTGCAACACTCATGCTTCCGAAAGTTGACCTTACGTCAAGAGACCCCAATTGAAGGAGTAGCGAAGCGTCAAAATTCTCTCCGAAAGTCTCTTTTTTGATTTCAAACCGTCATTCTTCTCCTTATCCATCCCTCTTCAATACCCTTCACTCTCCAAATCAGTCCGCTTTCCCTACAGTCAGCAATTGCACGACAGTCCGCGACTACTTCCGCAGAGAGAATGGCTATTTCTCGACCAGCGTTATTGAGGCAGGACACGATCCATGGTGTAGGCTCGTTATCACGCGTTTATGCGTATTCGGTATCAAGACCACAAAGGTTCATGGCACCGAGGTCTGTAGTAGAAATCTTGCAGACTTGGTCAACCTCTCCACCAACATGTACCAGTCGGACAGCAGGATTGGCGCTAAGGGAGTAACAACTTGCGCCATCTGGGGGGGGGGGGGGGCCAGGACCCAGTGGGCTATTTTCTGCCTCCTAGATGCGCCTTCAGCGTAAGGGCTTAAGATCAGCTTCAACCATGGGTTTGTTCCCTCTTTCTCTGTTTTTTTGTCGGGACCAACTTTGCCAGTCCCATGCAGTAACGAAAGAATGGCGGTTCCACAGCCTCCGGGATGCGCATCGATCGTGTTGAGTAGAGAGATGTAGACTTTGTGAGGCTCGGTGAGGGCGGTCTTCTCTTGAGGGCAAGACGATGGTCATGCAGCCTTGCGCAGTGCCTGGCCAGAGTACCGTCGAGGGGCATGTTCGTGACGGATAAAGTCACCCGAGATCAGATAATCCTTGCCTACTTGTTCAACATTTCTTTGGCCTTGCCTTCTTCGAGCCAACACTCGAAGAACAGGGCTCCTGCCTCGACAGACCGGATTGGTGTTGTCTTGACACCTCCAACATCTGCGCCTGGTTCCGGCCTTGAGCGAGAAGGGGGCTGAAGGTTGGGCTCGGAGGGAATCCATGCTTGGGGATGCTAAGTCAGAAGTCAATGTCAGCGAAAACCGCTTAGTTGGCCAAGGGAGACGGTCAACCTACCCCAATGGGCGCACGGGCCTCGTCTCTCAATTCGACGGCCACCGTAAAAGTACATCCTTCGGGCAGGGCATCCATCTTCTCAGCAGCATACGCCATCCTTCGCAGTGCACCACGTAACTGCTCGTCGAGATCGGGCCAGCTCACTGTGTGAGCGGTGGGGAAATACCATTCGTCGTCTCGGCTGTCTTCATTTCTGTGCTCTTTGGCCAAGGCTCTTTCAAAGTCTCGCATTGGCTTGGCACCACCAGGCCACGCGGGGAATCGGCTGACGTCAAACATCCAGCGTTCAAGAACCGAACCTGGTGGGATGCTCTGAAGTGATGCTGACTGGGTTGGATCAGACGACATTTCTGCCTCCAAAGGGGAGTGAATCACGACGGCGATCCGTGATACACGGCCCTCTGCAATTTGAGCGGCCACGGCTTTGACAGCATCGCGAATCCAGGAGCACACCTTGGGGTGGCGGTTCTGGTGCACCGGAAGGTTGTAGGCGCGAGCAGAGAGAAAGGTAGGTTGCGGGTAGATGCCCCGGTAGTAGAGGATGTTGTGGATGGCGACAACGAAAAAGTTGTTGAAAGATTGCAACAGGACGATGCTTGAATCATAGGGCAGTGGCTGAGAGGGCGGTTCTTCGTAGATTTCTTGACGATGTTTGTGTTGGTGACCAGACCGCGGCTGAAGCGGAGAGGTAGGGGAGGAAGGGACCGGAGAAGACATGATGATGAGTGGTTATTAGTGAAAAACTGATACGGGTGAGATGTTCCGTCACTTGACTTTTTTTCGATGTAGATGTGAACAAAGATTATAGAAGATTACCAGTAGGTTGCTTTGAGTAGGCCAACGGAAGGGGGGGGGAAGAAGAGGGTTTTGTGAAATACAGAGTCCTGCAGGATGAAGGACCAATGTGGAACAAGTGGAAGGAATCAGGGTCATCAATCCGTTGTCATCACATCCCTCTCCACCTGCACCTGCTGTGCTGCCCAAAGTTGAGATTTCTCTTTGGAACTGCGTGAGGAGACGCGCAAGATTCGCGGAGCACAAGGACCGCGTTAGGCAGGGACTGGAACCTTCAACGCCAAAGCAGGTGATGAGCCCCACTTGTGCCCCGCCACTTTGAGATAATTGTACAGAATATGTGCAGTAGCCTCCAGCAATGTCAACAGCAAACTTCAATATTTCTGTAACATCTGCGCAAAAGAAGCTCGACCCTTGGAAGTCCAGCTGCTTCTCCCCTTCTGCCACTCTTTTTGCCCATGATCTTCAGATAGCTTCCGCTCGCGTCCCGGACTATCACGACCCTCCACCATAACGGGCGTGCTTTACTGCATCCTGTTGTTCACTCTGCCGACAAACTAAGGCCCCCGTTTCTGCAGCTTGCATTTTTTTTCATATTTTTTTTGGGACGACAACACTTCTCCCTTCTCTCGACCCGTGCAGTCCCTCTGCCGGCACCTCAACGACATTTATCCCGATTTCGGTCCCATCGCATACCGTATACCCCCCCCGCACGATCGGGCCACTAGCGCTCATACCTTGACTGGATTTTTGGAACTTCATTTTGATCGGACAACCCTGATCTCGCTATCGATATTCACAGCTTTACACGACCACTTCTTCCACATACCAACCCTCACAATGGATCAGATGGAGCAACAACTGGCGCAGCTGCTGGCCAACACGCAGCTTCCCGACGAGGGCCCTCGCAAGCAGGCCGAGCTCGACCTCTCCCACGCCAAGGCGAACCCCGATTTCCCAATTGCGATTGCCCGCGTCGGTATCAACGCCTCGTTCCCTGTCAGCATTCGCCAGTCTGCCTTGACCTACCTGCGCCAGTTTATCGAGGACAACTGGAGCCCAGACGATGGCGAAGCCCCTCGCTTCCCCATTTCAGATCACTACAAGCACGAACTCAGAGAGGTGCTGCTGGGCCTCTGCCTGGGAAGCGAGGGCGATAGAAAAGTCAAGGTTGCCACCAGCCTGGTCGTCAGCAAGATTGCTCAGGCCGACTTCCCCGACAGATGGCCTACCTTGCTACCCAGTGTTTTGGGTGTCATGCCCACCGGAACCGACGACCAGCTGCATGGTGCCTTGCGCATTCTTCAAGACCTTGTCGAGGAAAGCCTGACTGACGAGCAATTCTTCGGCACCGCGCGCGAAATCATAAAGGCATGCTACGATGTCGCCCTCAACAACGACCGCAAAAAGAACCACCGTGCCCTGGCTGTCGTGGTGTTCCGTAGCTGTTTCGATTTGATGGACATGGCCAAGGATGATCACAAGAAGGAAGTCACCAGTTTTGCCCAGGAAATCTTGGCCGGCTGGCTCCCCTTCATGGAGCTCGTCATCAACTCACCACTTCCTGACCGCGAAGAGGCCGGTTCCCAGCCCCAGAGCTGGTACGGTCCCATTACTCTCAAGGTCCAGGTCGTCAAGACCCTGATCAAGATCAAGACCGTCTTCCCCTCTTTGCTTCTTCCCCACAGCCCCACCTTCTTCAGTGCCGTCTGGCAGGAGCTGTCGAGACTTCAGGACGCTTACCAGGACTTGTTCATCAACAACGAAGTTCAGAGCCGCCTGGAAGACAGCGATGGCTTACCCTATACCCTTGACTTCCTGGTGCTGGACGAGCTTGACTTCCTCAACCAGTGCTTGCGTGCTAGCCCTGTACAAAAGCACCTCGAGGCTGACATCAAGGCCCAACCTGACATGTCCAAGATCGAGTGGGTCATGAAGCTCAACCAACTGCTGGTCTCGTACTCCCAGGTCACCCAAGAGGAGGAGGGCCTGTGGGACATTGATGTCTCCTTGTTCCTTGCCGAAGAGACAAGTGTCAGTGCTAACTACACTGCCAGGACGGCATGCGGGGATGTGGTTGTCAAGCTCGGCGAATGGCTCGGACCCAAGGTTTTCCAAGGCCTATATGAGGTTGCCAAGACTCTTTTTGGTAACAACGTCAACAACTGGCGGGAGCAAGAGGCTTCGCTCTATCTGTTCAACTGCGCCCTGAACGACTTCTTGGACTGCGAGAAGACCGTCCCTGTCGAGGTCACCACCCCCTACGGAGAAATCATTCAGTACGCCGTCAACAGGCAGGATATGCCCGTGTTGTGTGCCCGGGGATTTCTTGCTGGAGCTGCGCTAAGCCAGGCTGCCGGCAGCCCGGCATATGGTCTTCTTGAACAAACCATCAAGACTGTTGGAAGCTCTGACTCGGAGCTTATCCAAGTCGCCTGCATCAAGGCCATGGACGGTTTCCTCCAGTCCACCCTTGAGCCGCAGTACCAAGGCCATATCCTCCAAGCCATCCAGGGTTACCTGAGTGGACTGGATCTTACCTCGCTGGAGGACTCGGATGACCTCCTGGTAACCATTGTCGAGACACTCAAGGCAGCCATTGCCGTGGACATGCGCACAGTTCTCCAGCCTGATAGCACTGCTCTTGACATGCTTCTCACGCTTGGCAAGCACGGTGCTGCCAACTATCACGTGGAAATCAGTGTCTGCGAGGCGTTCGAGGAGATCGCCGAGGCCATGAAGGATGCGACTGCTTACCCAGCCTTCTGCGCCAAGGTCCTGCCATCTATCACTGGTGCTTTTGATGTGGCCAACGTCACTGGAGACGATCCGCTTGTTATTGTATGTCTTGTCTCGTTCGCTTTCTTTCTGTTTTGTCGACTGTTGGTACTGACACTTTACAGCTCGCCGTTGAACTCTTGTCAATCCTTGTCGAGTTTGGCGTAGAGCCTCTTCCTGCTGGCTTTGTTGAACACACCCTTCCCAAGCTTGCCAGGCTCCTGATGTCGTCGACCGAGGGTGAGGTTTTGCGTCCCGGCACGCAGGCCGTTAAGCACATGCTTATGCATGATCACCAACAAGTGTTTGCGTGGAGTGATGAGAGCGGCCGTTCCGGTCTCGAGGTCTGCTTGATGATTATCGACCGACTTCTGGATCCTACTATGGAGGACAATGCTGCTTCAGACGTTGGTGGTCTCGCGGCAGAGCTGGTTGAGAAGGCTGGTCCCCAGCGGCTTGGGCCTTACCTTCCTCAGCTCCTAAGGGCGGTTGCCGCACGTCTACACACCGCTCAAGAAGTGGCCATCATTCAGTCGCTCATCCTCGTCTTTGCGCGCCTGTCTCTCACCGTGGAAGGCGCCCGGGATGTCATCAACTTCTTGAGCGAGACTCCTATTGACGGCCAGAATGGACTTCAGATTGTCCTTAGCAAATGGCTCGAGAACTCGGCCATTTTCTCCGGATACGACGAGATTCGCCAGAAGTAAGTCCATCCCATGCCTGTCATTTGTTAGCAGTTACTGACTTTCCGCTTTTCTAGCATCATTGCCCTCTCCAAGCTGTACGAGCTGAACGATGCGCGTGTTAATGAGACCCTGGTTAAGGGTGATCTCATCATCAACAATGATACCAGAATCAGGACTAGATCAAGAGCCAAGCAGAGTAAGTCACCACCCCTTTACTGTTTCAAAATCTTATGCCTACCAGTTTACTGAGCCATCCATGTTCCAGACCCCGATCAATACACTCAGATCCCCGCCCCGCTCAAGATCGTCAAGGTGCTCGTTGACGAGCTCGGCGCCACAGCCGGTTTCCACTCCGATGCGCGGTCTGCGGCCATGGCCCAGAACGTGGAGGTAGAGGAGGAAGACGACGACGAGGATGACGAGGGCTGGGAGGATGAGCCTGATGTTCTGGATCTCGGCCTCGGCTCCACCAAGGCCGAGCTCATGAGCTGGGCGGAGGGTAACCAGGCTTTGCGCGATCGTGATGACGAAACCCGCCAATATCTGGTTGGGTTCTTTGTCCGCGTCGCAACCGAGAACATTGGCAACTTCAATGACCGCTGGTATCAGCACCTGAACGCGGAAGAGAAGGAGAAGCTACGGGAACTCAGCTCTCAATAAACGAGAGAATGGTTGGTCAGTGTTCGCTCTCACCGGTAAGGCGGAACTGTGGCAAAGTCAAGTGTTCAGGGGGTCATCGTCTGCCAGCACATGGTGTACAGAGGTTATATGGATGAAGGTGATGGAAAAGCAATTCTTATCGGCGGATATGCGTTAGCCTGTCTTTGTTATCAAGCGATACGGCAGCATTTGTCTTGCGGTGAGGGAAGGAGATTTATTGTTTTATCGTTTGGTGCGTGCTGTTAGCGTTGGGGTTGCAAGAAGAGAGCTACATACGTATCGACTCACACATATCATCACTCATCGTTATACTTGATGGAGATGACGGTTTAACATGCAAGAGGAGACGTTGCTGTTTCATATAGAGCTCGGGAATCACGCAGGGCCCATGACAAGTTCTTTGTCTCTTGTACCGAAGGATGTTACGAGACTCATAAACGAGGAGGGTCGACAATACAGATATGAAGGTCTTCCAGTCAGTTACATCAACAACGTACACACATCCAAACGCAAATGGTAGACTCTCAACCCTGCGCTGCCAGCCCGTTCCTGTATTCAGAACAGACAAGATTCTTTGGTGGAGGAGATAAATGGCCTCGAAACCACGTCCAAGTCAACATCCGTCGCAAATGGAAATCCTGGATCCATCGCACCTTCCGCACTCCCGACCCGCAACATGGCCCTTGTTTCTTTGCATTGTGAGATGAGGAAGGTACACCCCGTTAGACTTGCTGATTGTAGTAGCAATTACACCTGGTCTGGTGAATCATTTCTTCCTCTTCGATCCTTAGTTTCAACCAAGCCGTCACCGCCAGTCAAGCATTTTCCCCATCCTCGACCAACTCTCGTACTTTCGGGATGCAGGGTCAGGGCCAAGGTCAGGGGCATAACAACGGCCATAGCAACAACTATAGCATAAGGCAGAAAGTAAGAGACGTGAATCCGGATGCATCCTGGCGCAGCCCCAGAGAACTTTGAAGCTTTTGAATTTTTTCCCCCCCAGGAACACCTTCGATAATCGATGGAAGAGTCGGGCCAGGAAGTGGAGGAGACGTTTGAGCAGGCCCTGCAGGACAAGTTTTGGCAAGACGATTTGCATGTAGGGGGAGAACAGGTACCTCTGAGACTTTCTACTACACAGCAAGTACGAGAACAGGCATCCTCGACATTCGATAGCGATGCTCGACAGCAGTCATGCAAGATGTTGATAGTCACGACAGAAGACCATACTTTAATGCTTAGTAGTAGTAATTCGACCTGTTGATGAGTCTGTAACACTGATGGAGGCGCAAATCTCTCTTGCTCCTCTGCTACTTTTTAATCCTCCATATGGCTCTGTACAGTACTTGTGCTCGATGCTCGATGCTCCTCTCGCAAAACAGCCATTATTATGCAACCCCAACACAACCACAACATAGGTACCAACCCTACTTGACCACATTATACCAACATATATCAAGACACAGAGAACACCGTACAACAAAGCTAAGTACCCTCAACATGACGACACCATGCCCCCCTCTTGTTTTTTTTTTCCTGCCAAATCCAGGACCCAGAAACATTCAGCACGCCCAAACATAAACGGTACTGTCTAAAAGTCATGACCCGTCAACGCCATCAAGACCTTGCACCCTCTCCACCGGCGTACTGCCAACCCCCGCCTTAACCAGCGCCCTCAAACTCGCCATCTCCCTCTTCAACCTCGCATTCTCCTTCTTGACTCTTGCCGCCTCCTCACTCTGCTCCCTCAGTTTCGCCAATAATTCCTCCTTATCCTCCCTCCCTTTGCCCTTGAGCGCCTTGAGTATCTTGCCCAATTCACTATTGAACTTCTCGTACAACAACTCGTTCTCCGCCGTCGCCTCCTTGTAAAGCTGATCGATGGCTTTCACTTTGGCTTCTGCGACCCTTAAAGTGGCTTCCATCTCCCGGTTCATCTCCGCCTGGCGCTCCTGCAAATCGAGCATGGCGTGCGGAACGCGCTCCTCGAGGGCGCGGACGGCGCTGGAGAGGCGGCGGATTTCCGTGGAGGCGGAGCGTGGAAGCGTGGCGTTGATGCGGGTCATGTCTTCGGAGATGCGGCTAAGCTCGGACTGGAGGGTGGCATCGACGTCTTCGACGGCCTTGAGCTCGGTTTGCAGACGTTCGCGGAGCTTTTGGGGGGAGCGGAGGCTGAGGCGGCCGCTGAAGGAGGTCGGAACCTTCAACCCCCCGTTGTTATAGGGCAAGGTGGGACGACTCGGGGATCGGGTGAGGCTACCGCCAGTGTCGGCAGCGCCATTTCGAGTGCTGTTGCTGTTGGATGATGGGCGTTCGGGGGTGGGGAGCCGGGAAGGCTTGAGGGTGGGAACCTGGGGGACCGAAAGGGCCTTGGGCCGACTCCGGACTGGAAGGGAGGAACTAAAGGCCTTTTTGTCGGGTGGGGTACACGGGGATGGTGCCAAGGAACTGACAACTGAGCTCTCCTTTTGCCGCGATAAGTACAACGGTGGCACAGATTCAGCGCCAGGGCTGACATTACAGCCCGAACCGGGACTTATGGATATCTTGGTGGGTGAGTTTGGACTGATCGGGATCTTGGTCGGTGCCGGGAGACGGGGCGCCGTGTGGAACTTCTGGGAGGCCTGTTTTCTGTTAATCTGAGCGGGCACAGGGGCGGCAGCGCTGTCGACGTCGATGACTAGCGACGACTCTTTGTCGTCTACCGGGGGCGGGCTCTTGACCGATTCTACCAGGGTCGTGGACGACAATACCGACTTTAGATCTGACAACGAGCTGCGACGCTTCTTCTTAAGCCGGTTGGATCCGGGAGACGCTTCTTCATCGTCCGGCTCGCCAATCGTCTCTAATCGTTTTGAACTAGACGGACGGTGCGTGATGTCATCGAAAGCTCCGGCGATTGGAGGCCTGTCTCGCGACCCTGGGCGTCGCGACCTGTTGGGTGTTGGTGGGTTGAAGAAAACGCTTATATCGATTGATTTGGACCTACTCGCTGCTTTGGAAAGACTCGAACTTTCACCTGGGCTCCTTGTGTGCTTGCTGAGGGACCGCCACACGGAAGAACGATCGCGATCAGATTCTGTTTTGCTGTTTTGCCGGAGGAGGTTGTCGAACCCAAACTTTCTCCGCAGCGACGAGCTGTTGGACGTTACTGACCCCGTAATGGATTTTTGGCTCCGGTTACTCGCGGTAACATCGTCGTGTGAGCTGTTGAGCTGTAGGGTTGCGGCAAAGCTGTGGTCCTCGAAGATTCGGTCGCAGTCTTCAACAAGGCGGTCTAGGAGATTGATGTAATTGGAACCGGTGCCGTCGTCAACAAGTAATTCCGCGAACGCTAGTGTCAAGGCGCCCCGATCTCCGTCATTCGAGCATCCATCTAATAAATCTGCCAGTAGTTTGATCAGTGCGGTGAAAGCCCGTCGGTTCTGTGGGGCCAGGTCTCGGAAAATGAATCGAACAAAGTCGCCAAAGTCTCCCACCACTCTCTTGGAAGCGCGGACCTGGAGAGCATCAAGCGCATGCATGGTGATGATCGGTCCTATCTGATCGCGCCATGCGATGCGCACAAACTTCTCAAACGCGGCAAACACTATATCAGTGCCCACCTCAGCCGAGGCTTCCAAATCAAAGGGAAACTCAATCAGTCTGTTGTACAGGTCATTGACCAACAGTTCATCTGCCATGGATCTAGTAAGCAGTGTTCGGCCATGATAGTAGCCTTTACGAGCCTGTAGATTGGCAATGAAACCAGTGAAGGTCTGTTCAAGGCGGAACAGTGGGTTTTCGGGGCGCATGTCCTCAGCAGTGCCCAGCTTGATACTATGTTGTTCCTTGATCGAGGCCGCAAGTAACATCAGTTCGTTCCGGCTGTTTGTCCTGGCCATCTGCGAGGGGAGCAGAGCGGGAGCACTCCCATTCGGATTCCGCTGGTGCCCCCTTATCGAGCCACTTATCGAGCCACTGGGTATACTTTCTGTGAGTGTCACACTGGGCGTGCTGCCACCGAGAAAATTCGACAACAGCTTGACGGGCGACGCGCTTTGAGAGCGCTTGTGGCCTTTTTCCATGTCTTTTGATCCCATGTGGAGGCCGCGTAGGATCTTGGTATAGTAGTGGACAAGGGCGGGGGCGAGTCTTTGGTTAGCGACACAGGTTTGGGTACTTAGCAACTGGATAATTCTGCGTGAGAGGGTCGGTAGAAAATCGTCCAGGGCAACTTCATCGCTGAATTTCTTGCCGTTCAAGCCAAGAGTATTCATCGATATCCTCCTCAGATCCGCGGTACTGATCTCGACCACAACCTCTACGCCGTAATGCCCGACTGGGGCGCTCTTGGTACCTAGGTCCATATCCAGGACAACCCGGATAGGTGCTGGTTCTCGTCGGCCTTCAATGAGTTGGTCTGCCGCCTCCTGAAACACGGCTGCGTGTAGCCGGAAATTGTTGTCTTCCATCCTCACCGAACGCAAAGTCCAAGTGGGGTCCTCCCTCTCCTGCTCAGAGAATCGACCCTCGATACGGGCCTTGATGATCTCTTCACTCCATTTGGCTGCCCTACCCTCATACATTTCTTGCAGCAGGAAACACCTCGAGGTGATCGCCTTTCCACCGAAATACTCGCCTGAATGTGACCCCTTCATTTCAGCAGTTGAGGCCATCCAGATCATCCGACCATCAGCAGATTCTGTGAAGCGAACATCGGCAAGGTTATGCCACCCCGTAAGCGCAAACTCCCAGACTCCTGGTCCTCCAGCAACGTTTGTCATGGATGCCAGCAGGCCGGCGGGTGATGGCTTGTCGATCTCGCGCAGTAGGTCACGACCCGTAAGCCCAGAGTCGGTCTTCTTCTTGAGAATGACGACAATGTCGGAGAATACAAGGAAAATGCCGGCATTCTCATGAACATCGGATTCTTGCAGCTCATCAAATGGGGGAGATAGCTCGATGAAGTCGGCAGCCACGGCTAACCTTCCCTGTGGCTCCAAGTCTGGAGGCCAGCATTCCACCATTGCGCGTAACCTGTTAATTATGTGGGGTTTGTCTCCCGCGCCCTCGTCTAGAGAGCAGATATTGGTGATTATGTCCCTTGCACGAAGCATCAGTTGCAGCGCAGGATGCGTAATGGGCAGACAGTTCACAATCTGGTCGATCATAAGGCTGTATCGTGGCAATCGCTGGACTGGCTCTATAAGGAGGGATCGGACGGCTTGTTCTCCTTTCTGGGCTACCCGCTGGCGAAAGCTTGATTGTTGCTCTAGAAACAGGTTGAGTAGCCGGGGAAACTCCCGACTGGCCCGAATGTAGTCCTGATAGCACTCGGTAAACTTGGGGAACCACTCCATGAAAAGCCGGGCCATGGCCAGAGCTCCGCTGGGGTCCTTGACCTTGACCGAGCCCTCTCCTCTGTGTACTGGGAATGGGGTCTCCATATCTCTAATCGCATCCTCTTCCGTGTCGTCCATAATCCGCCGAAGCTCGTGCATAAAAGCTGTGTTGAGCTGCAGTATCTCATCCGCCGATGGCGGGAAGAGCTTATCCAGGTCCTCCTCTGACGGGCTGATGCTCCCAGTAGCTCGTGCCTTTGCTCCTTGGCGGAACTCGTCGGCCACATGGTTTACCAATTCGTTCACCTTGAGCACGTAGCGCTCCTCGGTATCGACCAACTCGCCCAGTTTCATGCGCAGTTCCACCTTTTGGTTCCTTGAAAACGACTTTGTCCTGTTTCGTAATGAAGAGGGCCGCGAAGGTGCGCGACGCAACTTGGATGTGGGAAGGAACACGGGCTCTCCAAACAGCTTGACCAAGGGAGTATAGCCGCCATACTGCCTGAGAGTCGGATCCAAAATATCGTCTTCGTCTTCGGGTACCTCCTCGAGTTCCTCATCATCAAGGGGGATGATGGAACCCGGGGGTAATACCAAGTCGATATCCACATTATTTATGTGTTGTGTTTGTAGCGCAACCTCGAGAGTCTGGATCACATCAGCGGTGTTTTCGACGGAAACGGCCGATTTGGCGAGGTCGGCGGCATGCTGAGGGCTGAATAATGTAGCTGCCGTATCGGGGGCCCTCGGGCCTCGTGTGGGATACTGGTGTTTCAGGTAGGTTTTGACGGCTTCTGGTAGCTCGCTGAAGTACTTGTACAGGCCAAAGGCCAGTCCTCTGCAGATCTCGTCACCTTGGAACTCGCGCGGTAGGTAATCGACAACATCGTAGAAGGGGGAGTTGGGAGAGATGGTGATACGGTGAAAGGACATGAACCCAGCCGGGCTATAGACATGGACCTGGATGCGCGAGCTGTTGAGAGTGTAGTTTGCTGTCGTCGAAGGGCCGTGGAAGATGAGGACTGGTAGATGGCCCAGCAAAGGGTCGGTGGTGTAGTAGAGTGTGACATGCTCTGGCGAGATGGCCAGTTCCTCCGTGACACGAACCATGTTGGCCTCAATTGGTCGCCGTGCTCATGACGCTCTCGCGGCCGATATTGGGGAGGGGAAAAGGTGGAGAGATGGTCGCGCAAGAAGGGGGAGGTAGGCGACAAGGTTTGCGACGGACGACTGATGACTTGCGACTTGGCAGGAGATGCGTTCGGGGGTATAGGCGGCGTCGACTCGGTGAAAGGCTCTCGTCGGGACCAGCCCCAGGGAGGCAGGGGGAGGGGGGGCGCAAAGGAAGTGAACAGACGGATCGAGTCGTCGGAATCAGGGAGCTATGGGCTTATCGACGGCGGCAGTATGCAGGGAGAGCGAGTTGGCGGCAGCTATAGCGAAGCCCAGGGAACCGCAAATTGTCTCGAAAAGGCCGTCGGTCGCGATGTCTCTCTAATCCGTGTGTAGTCGGGTCGGTGCAGGTTGAATCGGTACGTATCCTAAGTGAAGAGGTCGGTACACGGTATGTCTTCGGCGGCTCTGGCCTTGGTTGGGTAGGTCAAGGTAGGTAGGCGGTGGTGGTTGGGATTTGGCGGTGCAGACCTGCAGACACGGTGACTTAGCAGCGGACAAGGTCGAGCTTAAGAGAGTTGCACTGCAGCTGTGGCGCCAAAGTTATTTCCGCCTTTTGAGGACGAAATCGAGAATCAACAACAATAGTGCAGGACCAGGTCGGGCATGGAGCTGGGATAAGGGCCAAGTACCTGGACGTGAGTTGAGTGAAGAGAGATTGCGCTGCCGGCCTTGGTCCAAAGCCGCGACAGGGGGACTTCTTCTTCCTGTTTGGGGCCTAATATTACGGTGTATGTGGAGGTAAAGTATGCGGCTCGTCGATATAGCAGCTGGCGTCTTTGGAAATATTTGCCGATTAGAAGGTATCGTATGTATGATGTGGTAATCGTGATTTGTACAACTCAAAACTGGTGCATGGTAGTAATCTGCTGAAAAGAAGGGAGAAAAGAGAAAACGATGGACTGGTTGATTGGTTGGTTGGTTGGTTGGTTGGTGGTGACCGACTGGAAAAGCGAGCGCAAGCTGCAAAAAGAGCAGGCAGTGACGATGAATGGTTCCTCTACAGACGGGAACCCAAGATGCAAGAGGGACGGGAATGGTACCACTACCACTGGACGCAAGGCAACGTAGCGTAACCGTTCGTTGGGACTGAAGGAATGAATGTGAGGTTGAGAGTGTTTGGTCGAAGGAAATCAGTGCGAAACAAGACACGACAACGAGCAACCTGAACGGACGGGGAACGGGGAGACGGGGAACGGGGGTGCTGCCCTGGAGCTGGGCTGGAGCTAGACTCCTTGACCGATGGCCCGTGGCCGGGATGTACCGTGTACCGGGGCCCCGGGGGGTGCTTGCCCTCTGCCTTCGACCGCTACCGCTTCCACTTTGTCGGGGAGATATCGGGCTACCGGGCGGTGACTCTCCCTGTCTTTGTCTTTCCAGTTCTGCATAGGGTACCTAGAGGTAGGTAGGTAGGCCGGAAGTCTGGAAATTAGCAGTAATAACTTGGTTGTGGTCTTCGCAAATGCACCGCCCAACGTTCCCCGTCATCTTTATTTTTTCGCCGAACTCTCGCTTTTCTGCTCGTCAACCCACGCGTCATTGTTCACCCAAAAAGGGATATTAGTACACTACAAGCGTGTTGGAGTGGATTCCCCTGATCTTTTGAGTTCTTCCGATCCCTTTTTTTGGCCTTTGTTCAACTTTGTGGCTTTGCTCTCATGGCGTGTACAGATTTGGCTCTCCCAATGGGTCATTTTACCCCACCGAACAGAGAGAGAAGGAAGCTGAAAGTGCGAACGTTGTTGAACAGTTTGATTGCGCTCCCCGCTGAAAAAGGCCTTGGCATTTGTGATTTGGCGGAGAGACGGTCGGGCAGGTGGTCCGAGCTTTCTTATATTATCGACATTTAACCCTTCCGTTCCTGGTCCCTGTCGTTTGTGCCTGAACTCCACCACTCAAGACACCAACAGACCAGCAAATCCAGGCACACGACACAAACTCCGCATGGACGCCTGGGCATTGAATTGGCTTGTGTCCTTGTTTTGACGACCATCGCAACGTCCAACTGAACCCTTTCTGGGCATCTTCCGGCCTTTGACTCTCATTCGGGATTGTGCAAGAACACCGTCGTTCACAAGTACAGTAGTAATAACAATATTGAGGTCAGTAACTTTACTATGTACTTACCTAGCCATACCAACGACTCAGCCTCAATCGACCTCTTCTTTGCCATCAGTTAGTTATTCTTGGATTTCTTGGGTCGCGTCCCGAACCCGAACCCGGATACCTTCATTCCATTCGTTATCGATGATCGACATCACACCCGCCATCCGAATATTCGGGAACGTCCGCCTTGGTCAGCCTTGCATTTCTGGCAATCCAATCCAGACATCCTTGGGCCTTCCACTAGACCACCACCACATCTCCATCGTTGTCGTGCGATGTGTGTTTCTCGGTCAAGTCAGTAGTCTCTTTCTTGACCTCCTAGCTAGGGGCTACGGAACCGGGTAAGGGGCACTCGGATGACTACATGGTTGATATTTATAACCACCGTCCAATATCGGATGAACAACCTACGCGAGACATTTCTCTCCACGATTATGTGCTCGATTTAGTATTTCAACGGTGACCCCTGAGACCAACGATTTGTATGGTAGAAAGGGTGTTTGGCGAGCTTTCCAAGCGGCGCCCCACGAGTCACAATCAACCACTCACGGTGGCAGCCGACATTGGATGTACACATTGCCCCCCTTTTTGAACCCTAACCCTTTCCTGGTCGAAGTGGACCAAAGAACGGCATTCCAACTTCTCCAAGTCTTCAATCTGCAGTGCAGTGGTCAAATACTTTGCACCAAACACTCAACCGTCAGTACTCTGAACTGCAACCCGTTAACCTTCTTCCACCAGATCCCATTGACCAAAGAAGTGAATCCAAAGAAACTCGCCACAAACCTAAGAACATCTCTTGCTGCCAGCTTTGAACTCCGCTTCCTGGGAGAACCCGATCCGTGTCCTGATGCACCGACCTCTACCCACCGACATTTGCTTCCATTAAACATCGTCATTGATCCACTTGCTTCGAATATCAAGCAGATCACGAGATGATAGACGTATGTCATGGACTTGATTCCGCCCTCGACGTCACTGCGTCCTTCACAAAATGCTCAGCTGCTTGATTGTTGGGTATAGGGGCGCGTGAGAGGCTTTACCGCTCCGCTTCAGGGGCAGCAGCAGTGCAGGGCGCTAAACCCCCAACACATGATTTCTTGTTAACGCGCAGAACTCACGTTGGTCACTCGTCGTATTGAATACCATCCTGTTTTTCGAATCGTCCAAAAATGAATAAAGGTGATTTGCAAATGGCAGATCCCTTCATACTTGTTTTTCCTTTCGAATTGGAGTTTGTCACAAAGCCTGCGAAAAAGGTTTACTGTTCGAAGGGTCGATTCGCCAACCGGCCTGTTGTTGGTTGTATCCCAAGTCTCATGTACAAGCCGCGCAGCTGCCTGGCGTCACCGCATAATGCACTTTCGATTATTGCTGAAGCGAGCGAATCCCACCGGGATGTACTTTTCATCTCCTCAATCGGTATTCGGGCCGAGAATCTGAATCGATGGTACAAGTCGATGGTTATGGTTGAACCTACCTCGGCTTCATCCAGCCTTCCTTCACACCTGTTCCCCTTTCATGGCGCGGCGATATTTTCCTGAGCCGCCAAATGCTTAGTTGCTCCTGCCATTGAGAAAACAAGAGCCTCAACTCTCAATCCTCAGTCCTCTCTCACTTGCTCCGGATTTCCAGCAGTTCGAGACTCTGCCAACTTGCTCAAAAACCTTCACAAGACCTAACCTCTCCACCCGTCAACGCCCTCGGCGCAGTGACCTCGAAACTCCCATCTTGAAGCACCTTCCAACACCCCAAATCGTTAGCTCTCTCTCTCTCTCTCTCTCTCTCTCTCTCCCCTTTCCATATCAACCACCCCTTTCATCCCCCAAAGCCTCAAGTTCAGGTAGGTAGGTAGGTAGGTAGGTAGGTAGATAAGTACTTACCTCAATCTCCCAAACAGGCGGATCCCTCACCCAAGGATCTCCAAACTCCCTCCTCAAAAGATGCCCAAGACTAGTCGGGTTGAGATTGAACGATGTTCTAGGATAAACAATGGTGATTCGAGTGTCAGGGCTGTTGGATCCAGTTCGTTCGTAAACGGTAGTCGCAGTTCTACGCTCGGTACCTCTAGAGTTGTTGGAGGTGATCACATTTGCGTCCGTGGCTGCGAAAGTAGCTACGGGTTCGGCTTCTTGTTCGTCGACGACAGGAGGTGGAGCTCTTGAGATGGGGGTTGTACCGTTGATGGTGCTGTAAGTTCCGTTGATGGTTGCGCTGCTGTCGCTGGTGGGACCTCCGTTGATGGTTGTGTGGCTGATGTTGGTGCCGTTAATTGTGATTCCGCTGATGTGAGTTCCTGAGATGGTGGTTCCGGTTATGTTAGTGCCGGTGATGGTAATGTCACTAATTTGGGGTCCGTTGATGGTAGTGCCGGTCATGTATGTGTTAGTGGCTGGCCGGGGTTCAGTGGTTCGAATATGGACAGAGGGTTCAGTCGAGTTGCCGATTGCGAGGTTTTGTGCTGGTAGGCGCGCTTGCACCCCTTCAACTATGCTACGTTCGTCGGCATGGTAGCCATTGGTGAGGTGGCCGTTGATTGGGGGATAGTTGGTAGCTGGACCGATGAGTCTTTCTCTTTCTGGATCTACCTCTATGGTATAACCATCTGTGGAGGGACTGCCCATGGTTGTGTTGTTGCTGGTTGACTCAGACCTGGTGCTATGCGGCATGATCATGGTGATCACTTCAGGCGTAGTTTTGGATAGCTGAATACAACATCTTCACTTGCACATCATCAGGCAGATGATATATGAGGAAGATTCAAATCCACAGAGCTCAAGAATTGAGCTCATCCCTGTTTGGGTCTCATCAAACACACTCTTGTTTTGCTTTCCTGACAATAACAGGTACTCTCATGCTATCTGCGCCTTCACAATGCGAGACAAACCCATGTGGCCCTTACACTTTACACTTCTTTACTCTGCGCACTGCATCAACGGAGATACACTGGTATATTCTTCCACTGTTTCTCAAAAACATTGGAGCTTTTGGTGGTGATGTCGCTACTAGGCTGGCATCATGGGTAAACAGTGCTTTTTGAGTGACGTAGGTGCTTAGAACATGAACTTCTTTGAGAAACAGTGCTTTGTCTCTAGAGTGTAGTTTCTTGATTCCAAAGTGACATGTGCAATCATTGTATCCTTTCGGCAATGCGGTCGTTGGGCCAATCACTGTGGGTAGCATTGTGTGTAGCAGGAGCAGCCCAGGGCCACTAATCGGCATCAGCACTTGCTTCGTAACAACCTATCTAGGGGTAGGTACAGTTGTATTGTCTCATTGCACTTACTAGTCTCTCGTGGAAAGTATGATGGTCAGCATGAATTTTGACCTTGAAGACTCGGCCGCCTTCGCCTGCAAACTCTAATACCTCGTTCGGGCCTTCTTCATCGTCGGCAAGAAAGGGCAGAATAGCCTTATCGGGTAGACGATAATGGAGGACACCATGCTTGGTGCTTGGCCGGGCCTTTCCGAAAAAAGGAGCCAAGGCTGTCCACTGCATCTCTTGGAATTGGCTCAATTAAAGGCAGCCCCATCGCTCTGGAAAGCATTTCAACCTGACCGTCGGTATTTTCCGACGTCCAAGATCGTAAATTCCTCCATGGTGGCGACGTAATGCTTTGAGTGCAAGATCCGAATAAATTTACGTTCGTCTCCAAGAAGTTGGTAATCGCCGGCACCTTGTCTAACATCACTAGTATAGCAAAAACCTTGCGAAAGGATTGTACAAAGGCTCTTATCGGTATAGTGACATCAGACCGGACAACATCCTCTCTTTCAGTACGCCAGGCCGCATGTCCTCGGACGAACACCCCGATATTGGTACGCTTAAATTGTCTGACCCGATTTCAACTGTAACGTTGCTGACCATGTGCAGTATGTCAGTGGACTTGCTCCATAACATCTTCATCCTCATGCAAGCAGCATGACATGTTCGCTAAACGGTTATTACGCGCAGAGCGTAAGTTAGGAAGGCCCTTGAATTGGTAACTGTTGTATGTTGCTAAACTCTTCGTAGTCCTATAGGTAGTAAGTCTTCTCCTTTCTTTATTTTATGCTCAGTTCCAGGTTGGTCGTTGCAGTGGCGCTGACAATGTGAACAGGTACAGGTGAGCCAGTTCTGTTATCCAATCACCCATGAAAAGAAACCCTGAACACAGCTCAGCGCAGCGGGGAGCCCGGAGTTAGCGCTCGGAAACTGTTATGGCTGGGCTGATAACCACCATGGTCAACTTGCCGGCACCTCTCCTCCATCCAACCCCTCAAATCCTGTACTTCCCTTCGCGTTATGTGAGGATAGGTGATGAAGATGCATGACTGGCACCAGATATTGACTCTGCTCCTTAGCTCGAGCATACGATATACACCGTCAACAATGACTTTGCACGGATTGCAATTTCATCCATAGATACCGATAGACTATATTCGGAACCCCCATCAAAATTATATCTAAATCGCAAAACTATGAAATTCCTTAAACAGGGGTTTCAAATCGAAGACGCCTGGGGGGATCTCAGGAGGAACCAAGGGACCTGCGATTTCTGTGCTCTGCGACGGAATGTATGTGTTTCCTGGGATCCGAACATGACTCGGCTTATTAAATTCAGCTGCGAGGAATCGATGTTGCGACTCAATGACCAGACAACGCCCGTAGGAGTCTTCGACAAGCAATCCGCAAAGATGGACGATGTGTTTAGCGCCGCCTACTGCGTGATCGCCGCAAGCAGTGCGCGCGGACAGGGAGACGGGTTTCTCAACCCCAGGAGAAATTGTGATCACGTCAAGGTCGTCAACGCAAGCGAAAAGGGGGAAGTGTATGTGTCTTGCTTCCGTGAAAATATCAAAGAGCACGTCCTCAACTCCCCGCTTAGTGAGCGAGGATGGGTATTACGGAGCGCGCCTTGGCGAGGCGAACCGTCTACTTCACGGAATGGCAGACATACTGGGAGTGCGGTGATGGATTAGATGCGAGACACTGACACGGATAGATAAGTACGTGAACCCATGTAAGGACGCGGGTTTGGGATGTATTATGCTAATGGAAACCATTTAGCAAACTCATCTCCTACTTCGGTGATTCCAACTTCACGTCGAAGCTCTCTGGCGCTGGCAGCAACCGCGGTGAGAAAATTCGCTTCTACGAGGACCTATACAGACACTACACCCATCTCAATCTCACCTGGAAGAAGGATCGGCCCGTGGCTATTGCCGTACTTGAGAAACGCCTCCATCGAGATCTCAAGTCCTCCGGTAGGTTCGGCGTCTTTGACGACAGTCGCAGTCTGTTGCCCCTCTGTTGCCCCGGAGTCTCCTTTGGCAGCGCGGCGCAGAAGTTACGAGCCTCAACAAGATTGACTTTCCACCTGACACATCCATACGCCTACCCACGTGGTCATGGATGGCTTACGACGGTGGCATTGACTTTCTTGACCTGCCACTAGGAGAGATGGACTGGGACGTCAGCGAGATCCATGGGAATTGGACGAAACACCAAACCCTTGATATACAGCGTGAACCCCAGCAGCAGGAAGCCAGGGAGACGGAACTGAGTGCCAAAACGAGGAACTTCAAGATGGGAACGACGGGATCAAAGGAGTTTGATATCATTTACGACACCCCCAACCGGGTATTGAAGGAGACCGCACCTCTGAAATATGTGCTGGTTGGGAAATTGAGGAACAGTGACGTGCCGAAAGAGAAGACTGCTTACTATGTTCTGATTTTTGTTTTGCGGGATAGTTCATCGTCGAAGGAGATGTACGAAATGGTAGGCGTCGGACGGATGCTTGGCGAGTACATTGATCTGGGTAATTCGCAGCCGGGGGGTTGGGTCAAGATCAGGTAGGCCCTGCAGGATTGGACATGTCGTTCTGAGTGCTGGGCAGGCGGTTTTTCCTCCTCCAGATTGTCACCTCCATTCTCAATTATCAAATCTCATGGTCGTTGTTTTCCTTCCTCTGCTTGGTGCGTACATGTCGAGTGTCTAATCCAAGGTGCAAGCTCAAGTGACAGAATTGTCTGGTTTGGTGATGTGATGGAGCAAAATGCGACATGTTGACCGTCAAAGTCTGGAAGGACACTCACCAAGCTCATCGCCTTCAGCGTCGTCAATAGCACTGGAAACCGGGACGCAAGATGATTGAAGATGCACACAAATGATGACAAATTCAGTATCCTTCTGCTCACGCCAGTCTGATGAATAGAGAGTGAAAACCAGGTGAGCATATCGGGTGTGAATAATGGTGTCACCATCGGGCTCTGAGTTTGAAGTGTGAACCTCCTGTGAGGGCGCTATAAGTATAGGTGACCGTTCGCTGTAAGTCTGGTGGAAAGACTCAGGTCAATGGTAGATCAACCATCCCCGAATTCAATGGCTACGGATAGGTACCCCAGTTGAGTACCTGAGTAGATTCCCTCTAGCGTCGCATAAATGCATAAATTCCAGCTATGTATACCTAAACACGTACCATGTTCGGGGTGTCCAGCCACTTAATGCAGTACCTGGACCCCCCGACCCATCACGTGGATTCGTGAGACACCTTCGCGTCTCTCCAACTGATCAGCATCGTCATCGGCGAACCTCATGGTGACATAACAACACAACCTCTAGTCTAGTACGCGACGCCGGATACACTGCTTTCTGCCAACTTTGTTTCGACCATAAAAACGACCGATTGGGGTCGAAGCATCTCGAGAACCAAAATCGCAACAATGTCTACCCAACTGAACGCGGGAATCCCGCTCTCACACGCGCCCGACGGCGTAGGCTACAAGCTCCTCGAACTCCCCCCAGAGCTGGTTGAACTCTTGGAATCGGACGATCCGCCTACGTAAGCTGTCATACCTGTTCTATTGCTTAATCTGGACACTTTTCTCTCGCACCCTCGGCACCCTTTCGGCTTCCAATCCACCACTCGATTTGACAACAGTTGTCCTCCGTCGCCAGTCTTCCCGTCCTAGCCTCGTCACCTTTTTCTTTCCTCGAGTCCAACACAGCTATTCCCCCTACCCAACATCACCCTAAAAAAATAAAACCCAACACCCCACAGTACCTCAACTAACAAACCGGAAAACAAAGTCTAACCCTCCACCCCTCCCCCACCGCCGCCCTCCTCAAAACCACCATCAACGGCCTTCCCAAGATTTACTCGCTTCGACAAAAGAATACCTCCAACGGTCTCATTCTTTTATCCCCATTTACACAAACTGCACAACAACCGCAACAACAACAACCATCACGACCAGATAATAAACAGACCACAACCGGACCGGGAGGAGACGACGACATGGACATAGAACAAGAGGGCATGATGGATATACCCATCCCAGGCCTGCGAACCCTCACTACCCTCCATGAAACGATCGAGTTGGTCCCTGAAGCGGAAGGCGCCAATGCGCCGGCTGTGAAGGCGAGGGGGAAGTGGCATGAGAAGTTTGCAAAGGGGCGGTAAGTGATGTTCCGTGGTTTTGTGGATGTTTGGGGGAGGGAAATGGTGATGGTGATGGCATTGTGGAGAAGATCTGTGATACCCTCGGAGGAATTCAAACTAGATTTTGGATAAGAAGTAAAAGGCAAGAGCGAATGAGTAGTTTTGGTTCGAGTCACGGTCAAGGGCTGAATGATTAGTTGTTGGAGGTGCTGGTTCATGTTTAGTTACTGCCCTTCTCCAGTTGCTGGAGCTGATGGACATGGCCGTGTATTCGATCATGGGGGCTTCTGATTTTCGTGTAGGTATGTCAAATGTTTCACTGCCAACACTGAAGGCCAACGGCGGCCATGGTTGCGCTGTCAGTAGCTTATTCTCCTCGTTGCACTCATGTTCCTTACAACAAAAGACATGTTACTCGATTAGCATGCCATGTATCATTTATGTGTAAAAACTGATCTTACTCTATTTGGGGTATCATGCAGTCTATAGTGTTACTGCTAACTACGCTTCGCCACGCAATGTGCAATGTCTTATAGAGCAACAAGAAGATGAACAAAGGCACAAACTGACTGGCTGGCGATGCTCCAGTTTGGAAATGCAACCAGCACACCGACAAACTCGCTCTATACTCGCTCAGAAAAATTCAAACAATAACAATGCAATGATGCTGCACGCAACAAGCGTCTCTGTTCCAGTTCTGTCTCTTTTTTGGAAAAGGAAATGTCAGATCAACGCCCACGCTGCGTCAGTAAGGTCAACGTGTGCTAGTAAATTGTCGTCCTTCTCTTCACCATCTTTGACTCTTTGTTTCCTTTCCGCAAGCTGATAACAAAATTCGGCATCGAGAACTTCACAGAAACCGTAGCAGAAAAAGAAAAGGACACTGCTGACAATGAAAAAGCCGTCGTGAAACAGCAACCAACGAGTCATCTAGCAAGATAATTTGGGCTGAAAAGATACCTTCTCTCGTCCAGCCCCATCCACCAGATCAGGCTTGCCAAGGCTGATATCTTGTTTCCTTGACTGAAACGCAGCATCTTCGGCATGGCCAAGCCCCCCAAAGACCGGAGCGAGCGCCACATCACCCGATCAATAATCCTCTGCATGGTTGACATCAGGATCCATTCTGGGCGGCCTAGGTTCCGGAAGTGGTTGAGGAATTGGGTCATGAGGTCCAATTCAATCTTTAAGGGGAGGGGGAAACAGGGAGCAAAAGAAGGTCATGGAATAGATGTAGCACTTCTTGCAAGTGCAACTCAAACATGTCCTCAGCAGCTACCTGACCTTGGTGACCTGGTGTCTCTGGCGCCTATTCATCAGCAGTAAGATCGACAACAGGCACCTGCTGCCTAGGAGGGACTCCTGCTACGGGGGCTCGGCCAAGGCTTCGCACGTTGACGCCCGGATTTGGTATATTGTTGGCGGCCACAGGAGGAAGGGCGGCCAGTCTTGGCGCAGCGGGTTGCGCCACTTTGGGAAGACCAAATCCATCGTTCGGGGGAGGGGGGCCAAGACCGACGCCGAGAAGACCTGGCCCGCCTGGATTCCAGTGTGGAACATTGGCCGGGAACTGCGCGTTAAGCATGTAGTGGTGGTGATTGTGGTTGTGATGAAGGACCTGATTTCCAAGCCCCGCAAACGCCTGTGCTGCCTGTACTGGATTGGGAGCAGGTTGGGGCTGGGGATTGCGATTGCGAACAGGATTGGGAGCCGGATTGGCACGGGGATTAGCATGGGGGATGGGCTGGACGTCAGGGGCAGCATAGCCTGCAAGTCCTTGGTTCATTCTTTGGTTGGGATAGCCGTTGGCCACTTGACCCTGTTGTGGCTGAACCGGTCTTCGGTTCCTCTGGGCTGCCATTTGCGCGTGATGGCGTTCCCACCTCTCCATCATCTGGTCTCGCACTGGTCCCGGCGGTATTCCTAGTCTTACGTCTGTGGCAGGAGCAAAGTCAGTCGAGCATTCGCATGCTGGATGGGAAGCAAGGTCTCCAGGAGGACGAGAATACTGACACTGCTGCACAAGATCGACTTCGCCTCCCACGGGCTGCACGTGCACATGTGCAGCTCCTGGCATGCCTGGCTGGGCCTGATTCGGGCCGCGCACCTGGGGTTGCGCTATCACACCCGCAAGCGCATGCCTAAGACGAGCGGGAACGTGACCGGCGTAGGCTACAGCAACACGCACACCGTTAGGATGAGCATGCTGCTGGCGTTTCGGAAAAAGCTTCTCATCGAACTTGATCTCAAGCTCCTTAGCATCAATGCTAGGGTCTGCTTCGAGTAGCTTCTTTCTTTCCCTTTCCTCGGCTTCTCGAGCCTCCTTGTCGTGAATCTCATCCAGTGATTGTTGTTCAAAGAGAGGGCAGTTGCCCCTTTTACCACCTCTGTTCACATCGTCAAAGTGGCTGTAATCGCAAGGCTGCCTGCAAACATAGCATTGCATGGCTTTGCATCTGGTACAAGTCATCTTGTTGCAGCCGCTTTCTTTGATGAATCGGTTATTGCCTACGCCGGTTAGACTAAATTAGACGATCAGGGAAATTTTCAGGAGGACTCACATTTGTAGCACTCCCGAATCATAGCCAATGACCTGGCCTCCTCGAGTTTTCGCTTGGCGTCCTCACCCCTGTTACGGGCTGCTTCAGCCATAGCCTCCTCGCAAGACTTGCCGATGTGAGTTTCTTGACGGCAACGTCGGCAGCTTTTGATCCCGCACTCTGGCTGTTGGCACTCGAACTCCCAGTTGACCTCCACCGGGGGATACTCCGCGGCATAGTTGCAAAATGGACAAGTTTCAAGGCCCTCAATACCAGCACGTCGAATGCTGTCATTTTGCTCGATTTGATCCAGGGTACGCTTCAGGCGGTCATCTAGGAAGAGGTCTTTCTGGTCCCTGGAGAAAGTGGCTTCGCAGCCATCCATAGACATGCAACCTAGATGATACCGCTGCTGTCCGATCTGATTTTCTGCTTGCCGCTGAGCGCAGTCGTAGCAGAACCAGTGAGCCGTCTCACCATCGCAGTGCACCATGCGATTGTAGGGAAGTTCGTCAAAACAACATCCGCATTCGGTAATGGCACCCTCCGCCTTTGCGTTTTCAAAGTTTTCCTTGTCTTCTCTCTCCTGGGCTTGTTTCACGGCGTCCTTGGCTAATCTCGCTGAACATACCTCCTGCGCTGCGAGGAATTCTTGCTGTGCCTCTCTGCCCGGTAGAGTGTTATCTTCGTTATCGATTGCTACCTCTTCGATGTTGTTCTTTTGTCTGGGATACAATTTCCTGCGATAGGCGACAGCATGCGGTTTCGAAAAATCCGCATGTAGGGCCGAGTACGTTTGATAGATAGAAAGGTTGTGTGCTAACATAGCTTCCTTGATGTCGCCTACATATGCTTTGGGAAAAGCTTCCCTTAGAAGTAGCCGGCTGGTCCAGGATCAGTTATGTCTTCGGGTGTGAATGGGTAAGATGCAAACTCGTCTCCAGAACCTGGCGACGATTGAGAAACTCACCAGACGCGGCTGTAATTGTGGTCTCTATGGTATTGGGATACACGGCCCTCATATCTTTTGTGCAATTTTTGCAGCTTCGACTCTTTCGCGTTGTCACCCACATCTTCATCGTCTCGTTTCCTTTTCTTGGCGCGTCTTGGATATGCGGTGCCGTTGCCCTCTTCCTCCAAGACACGGTTAAGAAAAAGTTCTGAATCCCATCCGCATGCATGACCATGCTGCTTGGCGTAATCTGGACAAATATCCGGTAGAAGGCCTATGACTGTAGCCAGAAACGTGTCCTGGTCATGTTGTGGCCTTTCTGCTGGCACCGGTGGTACAGCAGGAGGTGGCCAACCATCGTCAACGAGAACCCTGCCCAGGATATTAGTGTCTTTATACCTCTCGAAACGGAAACACGTCTCAGATTGATGATGTGTAAGAGGCTGTCTCCAGCCTGCCCCGTCTGCTTTTCCCTTGCAACTTTCGCCCTGATTGAAGTGAGTGAGCATAACGGGATTGAAGAGAGTAACATGGAGGATGGTAACGAGAGGTAAGTCTACACCTACGGTGGTGATGACGGCAAGGGAATGAAAGAAGAAAAGAGAGAAAGAGGGCGCTTTTGGTATTGATAGTGAGCAGTGGCCGGGCGTGCTAACCATTTTGAAGGGCAAGACCAGATGTGGAAGTTGTGCTGTATGAATGGCGAGACAAGATGGCCAAAGACATTGGACTAGGTGGAAGTGATTCAGATGCCGGGTAAGAACAGGACAACAAGGTGCTTCCCTTCAACCCATTTCTGCATGAAGTGAAACGTGAGGCCGGAGAGAAGATATTCCAATCTCGGCGAGGTGAAGGGTATCTGGTTGAGTAACTCACCCACCCCGCAACGAGGATGAGACACCGGAGATGCGGCTCAGGACTTGGTCGGGTGACCACCAGTACATCTGATCAAGGTATGAAGGGGGAAAAGTGGGAAAGACGTGATGGGGAAATATCATTGTCGTCCGTGAACACAACCTGAAGTAACTCACGGGTTAGAGGCACTCATTGCTCAGGCTTGCTTCGCCAGGTAGTTCGATACGTGCTGCCGACGAAAGGACGTAAGTTGGCAAAGCTGCAGAAATAGCGAGGCGAAACATATGCCTCGCAGCTTGCGTGGAGCAGGTTCTATTTTTTTTTTCCCCCAATATTGAAGAGATATGTACCAGCCTGTTGCTTGCGGGGCGGTGAATCGGTGTAGGTAGCCTCGGCTCGTTCGAGGTGTTCGTGAAGCTTGTGGTTACCTAGGCGGCGGTTAGGCGGGCGAGTCGAAGGTTGCAGGTTGGTCTCGTACGATCCAGCCGGTTTGGTGATGATGCCCTCGAGGTTTTTGAGACCCTATGTTCAACACTTGTACACAGGCTGACAAAGGCTCATCACAGCCCCATGGTCCGATGATGAGCAGGAAAGGAAAGCAGGATGCACGCAACGGTTTTGGAGATATAGTAAAGCGAGGGTTCAGATGGAATGCTCTCGGTTAGTGGGCGCATCAGAGAGGCGACATGACACTTCAAACTTGTTGAGAAGCCTGGAAGGGTCGGGCGGTGTCGCTCTTGAGTTGGGAATTGAACGAGGCCCAAACCAACCATGCAGCGGCAATTGCGCGGACGCGAGCTGTGTCGCAAATGATGGGATGATGAGTCTGGCCAGTCGTGGGGAGGAGTGAATGCGCCAGCGGCAGGCGGCCAGCAAACCCATCCATCGGGTTGAGGCCTTCCCCAGTCTCCGCCTGCCGAACGTGCTGAGCGTGGACCTTGATGACAGGATCGGACAGTGTGAGCAGCCGACACGTTGTTGGGCCACCGTCACCCGTTCATGCGGCTGCCGAGGCAAACGAGTGACCAACGAGTTAACCTGTAACCGTCAGGAAGCGACAAGATTACTATAAAGCTGAAGTGCCCGATGGTGCAAACAACTTGAACGCTGCCAGGTAAGACACAAAGTAATTGGAAGATGCAAGTGCCTAAACACAGGCGAAGCTGGACCGTGTGTGGACCTGGACTCGGTAACTGAACTGAACAGGGCAGCGCACAGTTTCCATGTTTTTTTGATGAAACTGCACTGGTTCCATCATTTGCGTTGATGCCCCGGTCAACCAAAAAACTAAATCAATACCACCCCGACAACTCGTCGTTTCCTCGTGCCTGGCCGCCTCTTATGTCTGGGAGAATCATGATCTTTCCTTCTTGAGTGTTTTGGGTAGGGTGTGTGTCAATAGAGGAATCGATGTCTGGGTCACCTGGCTGCCTCGCCTACCTAGTTTGTGCAGTTGTTGAAGGCCAGAAACACGGTCATACAAAATTGTCCTCCCGCCCCCAATATTCCATTTACTCCGGTCGGAGTCGGCCAAACTGGTCTGGATGTAAGGTTAACTGGCTTTAACTTCTGGCGTAAAGCTTACGTGATTTTACAAAGGCGTGATGACCAAACATAGTTGTTGTAATGGTGTAAGATAGGCACTGATGTACGTAGTGTGCAGAACGGAATACAGTTGCGGTTGCCGAGATAAACACCGCGGGTTACCTAGGTCGACTTTGTACTCGTGGTGGGGCACGACCCCAATTCATACGAGCGCATTGTTCAGTGCAGTACCCCAATACCTAACTACTGTACTGGTTTGATTGTTAGCTCGAGACCTCGGGTCAACATCCCTAGGCATTTGCATATCGTGAATCATTACAACATAATGGTTCTCGTTGACATCTTTTGGATTCATTAACTAGCGAAGTCTTGTGTTCATAGCATGTTCAAGATAATTCGGAAGACATCTCGTCCAGTGTACCACGAGGGAGATACTAGGTACCAACTGAAGTTAACGAAAGGAAGAAAAAAAAAAAAAAGTAATTAAAATCGAAATTTATTTGCACATAAGTTCAAATTGACCATGCAAAGCCAGGTCGCCCAACCCACCTTCTTACAACACTGAATGCGAGTCAAACCGAGGTCAACATGATTCAATCCTCTGGACCACATCAAATCGCTAACCGGCATCTCATAAATTACAGTCGAACTCGCACACTACCTGACTATGATATATCTTACAATGTCTCAGCACCTTCAACACAATATTCGGTGGGTAGTTGTGGATATCTACTTGAAGGGTAGCTCAGCTACTGGTACTTATGAACGCTGCCACATCTGTAACTAGATAGCACAAAAGTACTTTCCCACTCAGAAATCCTCTTCGTCATAGTCCAAATCTGACAATTCTGAATCTTCATCTTCCTCTTCATCTTCATCTTCATCCTCGTCATCACTTGAAGGGACATTACGCCTCGTTCTCCTTCGCGAACCTGGAACACTCACCCTTGCCTTGGTAGCAGCCGCCTTGCGCTTAGGTTTCGTACTCATCACCGCGGCATCTTTCTTCTTTACCGGCTGATCCCCGTTACCCTCTCCTTCGCCGTGATCAACCTCAAGTGCATCCTCCCCATCCTCATCACTCTCATCTACTACCGGGAAGAAAGAGGACCTAAGGTGGGTATCATCCCTCTCTTCATCCTCAACCTCGAAGCCTTCGGGTAAAAACCCACCGCCACCCATTTCCTCATCTCCAGCTGATTCCGCTTCAGCTTCGGATAACTCCCGGACCTCCGCCCCTCTGCTTCCATGCCTCCCAAAGACCTCCATCTCATCACCCACATGCCCATAATCCTGCTTAATTCTCTCTACAATCCGCATTCCCATCAAAAGCTTCCTCCACATTCCCAAAGCCGCCTTCCGTCGCTTCTCGTCCTCTTTCCTCTTCCTTTCCGCCTCATCCTTCGCCACCTCCTCCATCACTTGATCATGGTGCTCCTCGGCAATAACAACCCCTTGAATCACCGGCACCGCCATCCTGCGTCCAAACTCAAAGTCCACCACCGCCTCCGCGTAGTCGATGCCCAACCGCTTGCACACCCGCATCGCGCCGCGGTATGGCACGTGCACCGCTCCCTGAGGGCACATGTGCTCAGCAAATAAATCAATGTTGCCGTACTCGTTCTTGGGGATGACGCCGTTTTCGATGGGCGGTGGGATGATCCAATCCGTCTGGTCGAAGCTGTATAAACCCTGGAGAACTTTTTGACCTGTAAGCCGCTCGGCTTCCGCAATCTCTCGTCGCCGGTTGTTCGTTGCTGCTCGGTAAGGGACACGCTTGAGCGGTTGCTCGCCCGGAAGGGGAGCGCGCCCTTGCTTATGCCAGGTTTCAGCGCTCTTGACGTTAACTACGTCCTTGCGGGAGTAGACGGGCTCGTCTTGGGCGGCGGTAGTGGTAGTCGCCGCTTTCTTACTGCTGCTGCTGCTGCCTTTGTTCCTGAACATCTTCACTGGTCGCGCGTTGGGCAGAAGTGCTTCCTCGCGCTTGAGGTGTCGCTCCAGGACAAACTCTTTGGATTGCTTGTAGTACTGTAGCGTCTCTTCGCCCTCTTTAATTTGCTTCTTCTCGGGCTTGGCTGCCTTCAGGTCCGTTGCATCTTCTTCTAGATCGATGTCGGTCATGGCGGGTTTGCTCCTGCCGCCCCGAGCGTAGCCTTTCATCACGGTCTGGAACCAGTCGTGCATTTCGTACCTCGCTACCTTGCCGTGCTTGTTGTAAACGGGAACCTTCTCGATGGGAATCCGCATGCCTTTTGTGCGCCCCGGCAAGGTTTGGCGCTTGAGGTAGCGCACTGTGACGTCCTTTGCTGTGCCGTCTGGCGAATAACCCACAACGTAGGCCATAACCTGCTTGGCCTTGTCCGCTTTGCTGCCTCGTGGCTCCAAAGACTCGATCAACTCCCGATTCGTTCCAATGATGGACTTCACGATGGGGTCAACTGGTAGGTACTTCTTGGTGACGGGGGAGAGAACCTCGGTCCAGTAATGTGGATACTCTAGGTCCTTATCGTAGATTTTGTTCTTTGTTCGTGGTGTTGGTTGGGGCTCGTGATCACTGATGACTAGATCGTCGTCACTGTCTGCTGCTATGAGCTCTGAGTTAGACCTTTGAATCTTCGTTGCCTTACGGCTTGCACCTCGTCTTGTAGATATCCCCGACGCCTGCGGTATAACGGTCTCTTTAGCCACATTCGCGGCTTCCATCTTCTTTTTCGGAGTTGATTTGAGAGGATCTTCCTCCTTCTCCGGATCCGCCTCTTCCACTTTGGTCCAGCCAAACCCCAAAGGCTGTAGACTAGCTACCAATCGAGCCTCGAGCCCCAGTCCCCTTAACAATGCTGTGAAAAGTTGAGCGCCAACATCACGGCTTCCAGCGCATTCCGAAGCACACTCGCGAAAGTCTTCCAAACAGGCGAGTCGCTCTCCAAATCGATCTGGTTGGTGTTCCTCCTGACTGAACGCTTTCGTCAGACGATCCAACCTCTCCAACGTCATGTACCCCCATTTCCTTAGCCCCGGCGCCGTGATCCGAAATCGCTGCTTCCACCACGCGCTGAGGACCTTCATCAAGCGAAACAATGGGTCGCCATGGCTCATATCCACTGCGCCCTTTTCAAGATGTTTCGCTGCTTGACTCCAGTCACGCGACCTGTTCGCTCCAGCAGCATCTGTCCCTTGTGCCTTCGCCTTCCCCTTCGCTTGTGCCCTTGTATTCTTCTGGGCGGGTGGCTTTTTCTTAGTCGTAGCTCCAGTATCACCTCCATCAGGTACCACCACCTCCAACCCACTACTTCGCCTCCATCTATCCACCTCATCCCATAGTTTCGGAGGAAGATGCGATAAAAGGATTCCTTGCACCTCTGGATCGCACAGCCAAGCGTTACGAACTGCGTTGTGCCATAGAAGCAACTGCACGTGCACACAATGAGTCGAGACTCGTATCCTCCGCTCTAATTTGGACGGTCCTTTTTTCCCCAGCGCATTGGCGAGGTTTATGCGCGTGTCGCGGATCAAAGTCAATTCGAGATCGCCGGCGGGTACTTCAGGAACGTTTGCTGTGGTTGACTGGGGCTGGTAGGGTTCGACGTCTTCAAATTCAAGATCTTCATCGTCATTGTCGTCCTCATCCTCGCCTACATGGGTGTCGTGCTTTTGCTTCTTGATGGCTGGAACATCTTCAAAGTCGCCATCGGACAAGGATGAGAGAGAACTGGAGTCGTCATCGGAGCTCTCGTCGAGCGCCAAGGCTGCGAGGCTGGTCTTGGAAGATGAAGCGGGACTGGCGGTTGCGTCAAGGGCGTCGAAGAGAGTCGGCTTCCGAGGTGGAGCAGTCAACTTGGCCGCGTTGAGGCGCTCTTTGCCTTTTCTTCGCTTTGCATCGTTCTTCAGGTCGTTGGCTGGAGGGGGAGATTCATCGCGGACTCGCTTGCGGGGTACATAGGGAGGCATGATGGACGAACACCTTTGCCTCTTGACGACTGATCATATCGAGGGGTCAATCGAGTTCGTTGAGGCTGTATTAGAGTATGTCTAACTGCATCCAACACCCCTATGTCGTCATCACAAGACGCGTTCGGCTTTGCGGATGGCAAACAAAGCTCAAGTACCCTAACCCTGAATTTTGGTGTGGTTGTAAATAAGGTTCCCGCTTTTTACGAGTTGTTGTTCAGTTGCTTCTCACTGCTTCGCAAAGTCAAAAGTTGTGATACGGCGGGCTTCAACTGAGAAGTTTTCTCTATCCAGAGTTCATGTTGACCGAAGAAGGCGCAAGGCAGGATTAGGTGGAAGACGGTAAACAAAGTGACGATGTTTTGTTTTGTTTCAGGGCAGGGCAACAACTGACATCACCACTTTTCTGGTGAAGGGACTCTACCCCACGAATTACAGTGGACTTGTATGTACACAGTGGACTTGGAGCGCCACCAGTGGTCAACCGGCAGGCAATCTGGGTTATTTGATTCCCCTGTTGATTACCAGATCTCTCCACAATTTCGGTGCATTCGAGACCCTTCCAGGTCCACCGTGCGGCGGCTGAAGGCAGCAGCTGACAGGGCCGCTACGGCGCTGAAAGGCAGGCGATGCATGCGCAATGGACCCCCGGAGGCAACAACAACGTCACGAAAGCTTTTGTTTACCTGTATGTATGTATGTATGTATGTATGTACCTCTTTTTCTCCCGGGCATTATTCTACTTGCTTTTGATATTGGTTTGTCATCCATCCTCATGAACACGTCGCGTGACAGCGAAACTCTACCACCAGTTTGCGAATCTTCAGACGATAACGACCCCTTCGCCACACCTTAGCTATCTTTGGCTATTGTATCACAAGCGAAGGCAGCATCCTCCTTACGACTTGGCAGGGGTGGCCATCTACAACCTCGAGGCCTTCACAATCCAGGGGCACTTCATTATTACCAATCCTCCATCAAACGCCCATATATAAAACCGCGCGAAGCTTGGCTTCGCCGACCCTTCTTCTCACCATGTCCAATAACGACACCCCCGACACCAGCTACGTCAAAATGTCTACCGCCGACGTTGCCTCCCCCTCTGGCGCCAGCGCCAGCACCGACGCCAGTTTAGTCGGCAAGCACTGCCAGCTCGAATACTGTAATCAGCTCGACTTCCTCCCCTTTCTTTGCCAATCGTGCCACAAGACCTTCTGCCTTGACCATCGATCCGAGTCATCGCACGACTGCTCCTGCGCGGGCGCTTGGGCCGAGCGTCGTAGGCTCGCCCAGCTCGCCCGGCCCTCAGCCGGCGAAGGGAAACGCATGCGCGATCTTGTCTCGCAAAAGCCATGCGCCGACGATGCCTGCAAGACCATCATCGGCACTTCCTTAGTCCCGGGCGTGCACTGCCCCTCCTGCAACCGGGATTACTGCCTCAAGCACCGGCTGGCTGAAGACCACGACTGTAAATCCAAGGTTCCGATCGGGGCGCGAGCGGCGTCCGCTGCGACGGCTGCGGCGATGCAAGCTAGCGCCAAAAGTGCGCTCGAACGATTCAAGCTGTGGGGGAAAACGAAGCGCGAGGAGGCGGCGAGATCGCTGCCGAAACCGAAACCGAGCACGGCTGCGCAGAGGATAATTGCGGTCAACACGCTGAAGAAGACGGCCAAGGGGGATGAGAAGATCCCCCCCGAGAAAAGGATCTATCTGTTTGTGGAGGCGGAAAGCGAAACGGCCAAGGCGAAGATCCCCAAGGGCGAATTCTTCTATAACAAGGAGTGGGTGGTGGGGAGGGTGTTGGATGCGGCGGCAAGGAGTTTGCAGGTGCAGAACATCAACAATCAGTCGAGTAAGGAGGAGGACCGGCTAAGGGTGTTTCATGTGGAGGGCGGGAGGATGTTGGAGTTTAATGAGAAGATCGAGAAGGTGTTGGTGAATGGGAATACAATTGTGCTGTTGAGGGGGGTGGGGCCGCCGCCGGATTTGATTGAGATGTGAGGGAGGGCGGCTGGTAATTGAAGGAGTTGGGGTAGTGAGTGCTGGTTTGCATTTTTACTTTGTATATCCTGAGAGCATTGCGACGAGTTTCCTGCGGTTTTTGTTATCTCTTGAGGACACTCCCGATACCAAGTGCTGGGACCGGGAAGTTTTCGGGGCACTTTTTCAGATGACTTCACATGTAATGATATCTTGTGTTTATCCCCAATTGATTTAACAACCAGTCCATGAATGTGGAGTACCTATTATACACTTCATGAGTGCAAGGGACCAATCGCTTCATACATCTTCGGCCAGCCCATTACCTTTCCATCATCTCACCATTCCGCTTACTCATTCTTCTCCTTGTGAGGAGTAGGCTTCTCGCTCAGCGTCCTTTCTCTTCCGATAAGTGGCGCATGCCCAACAGCCTCCCTTCCGCCAAATGTCTCGAAGGTCTTATGGAATACCCATTCGACCGCATTCTCAACTGGCTTATCGAACAAAGTTGGCAGGAAGGGAACGACCGACAGACCGAGACCGATGGGGCCCCAGGTCCGGATCGTCTGGTTCTTCACGTTCTTCATCGCGCGCCCGCTGTACCGCACCACGCTGTGGATCGTGAACGCAGGCAGTCCCATACTGGCCACGCTCTGGAAGATGAGGCGCTGCAGCATCACGGTCCGGTAGTCCTCCAGAGGCGTGATCTTGCCGGGCGTCGGCTTGTCGTCTTCTATCTTCTTGGTGCCGTTTTCATCGATCAAGCCGAGGATGCGCTTCTGGCGCGATGTCAGCTCGACTTTGGGGTCCAGCACCCGCCGGTTGTGCAGAAATGCCTTGTATCCTTCGTAGCTGACATCGCCAAGGATGTAAGCCCACGAGACGCCATAGGCACCGCGAACGAGCCAGGGGTGCGCGACGGGACGGAAGGACTCCCCAATGTCGGAGGTGTAGGCGACGTAGCGGTGGGCGGAGAGGAGGATGGTGCGGAAGCGGGCGGCGTAGGCGGCGTAACGAACGTTGGATTCGGTCGAGGGAGGAACGCTGTGGTAGAGTACATGACCAATGTTAGCAACGTGAGACTGTTGGGCCCAGTTCCCTTTCCTTCTTTCTTGCTCTGTGTGTTGGTTTCTCGGTGCAAAAGACATACTAGCCCTCATAGAGATTATCGTAGAAGTCTTCCTTGTCAGTCTTGTCGACTATCTTCTGGAGACCGTCAGGGAGCCTTCTTCGCGCGGGCAGCTTCGTGGGGTCGAACTCGTCCTGAACGGCATTCTTGACGTCGACAACCTTTTTCTCCACCTTGTCTTGTATAGGGCTGGTTTCGGCAGGCGACTGCTTGGGTGGCGCCGGCTTGTCCGGGTTGTTGCTGTTGCCAAAGGGCCACATGGTGGTTTATTGTTGACTTTTAACGGGGATCGTGGAAATTGCTCGAATGCGACGAATTGCGCGATGTTGGCGCAATGATATATTTTGATGTGTAGAAAACAAAATCAGTCGTCGTTGTCCCTAATCTTGCCACAAAGGTCGTTGCAATTGGAAGTTAAACTAATCAAAAGATTCAGAAGATGTGGTGATGGCAGGAAGCAGAATGCGTTGGCAAGCTAACATGAGCTTCAGATGAGCTTTCCTCCGTCCACTCCGGACCATAAGCCGGGCGCAATTCGAGTAGTGACGTAGCGACGTTCGATAGTGGTGGATACGTAGCTGAACGATAACACTAGCGCGCATGGCGGGGCGACGGAGCTGGCATGTGGGATGGTCCGTGTGTCCTTCCGCGACTTGAACGTTCTGGATGCAGGGCGGTTCAAGGGCGGCTACGGGGCAGCGGCTTGGCAGCGGAGGTCGAACTTGGCTGGCGGCTGCTGCAACCTCAGGCAGCCAAATTTTCGGCAGGTTGCGCGACGGAGCTTCTCTGGTACCTTTGCGTCGTTTTCCAAACCGTTGAATCCTCCACGCCGGTCCCATCACCACCAAGCTCCGAAAACACCCCGCCAGGACTTCCAACCGCCTCCGTCACAATGGGTCAATACTACAACCTTTTCGGCCAGAAGGTCGCCTCCCAATACGTCAGTGCCCCCTCCCATGCAACAGCACCACTAAGAGCCTCCACTAACAATAGCTTCCTCCAGCTTGCTATGGGTGTTCTTGGCTCCCTCTTCGGCGGTGTCTACCTCGCTTCCGGCGGCAGCAGCAAGACCCCTGCTACTCCCCCCATCAACGCTTCCAGCTCTGACGAGGCCGACTTCATCAAGTACGAAGCCTTCGACTCTCCTTTGTTCTTCGTCCCTCCGCCCGCACCAGCGCCCATGTCTTCGTCGTGATCGTCATCAAGCATCATCACAAGTGCCCTCGATTGCTAACCCCCCGATAGGAAGTTCCTCGAGACCTCCGAGTCCGCCGAGAAGCAGGCTCCCGCTGCTGCCCCCGCCAAGCACTAAAGTGCCCGAAAAACGACAATTATGATGATCGAAACGGACACGAGGCGTTGCGGACTGGACTTGTCCTGTGTACATATATAGCGACTGGTTAATGGAAAGTTTTCGCCTGGGAGAATCACGTCATGGATCCGAAATTGTCAAACTTCGTCACACCGCGGTAGCCTTTCCGGATATCATCAACAACACCCGAAACCCAATCCTTTTGGGGGAAGTTTGCGAAAGGTGGACACAAAGCTGGGGCTGGTATTCAGGCCGAATTCAGCAGTTCATCTGAAGCATCGTGCAGACCATCCTCGATCTTAGCAGGAGTACCCTGCCAATCCGCCAATCGGCTACCAAAAGGATGTTCAGTATTGGCTTCTGACGCAACACATCTTGGTGGTGGCCAGGACGATTATTTCAAGCCGTTGCGACAGCACCTCTCACAAGTTCGCCAATCAAGCGGTTGGCACGGAATCACCAAGACGTAACCCTGTGACCTAAGATATCACAATCACTGAGCTATCTTTCGTCCTTCTGTCATCCACCAACGTACTGAGGTTTGTATGGGACATTTCCCTTGAAACTGCCTGCCTTCTTGAATGCCATCATCGCATATTGCGAGGTTGTTGGGCTTGCCTGCTATGGAGTGACATGGCTTTGGTTAATTTCGCAATAACCCACCAAGGCCCTGTTCAATGACATATTGAGCGAGGATTAAATTGTGTTACTCGCAATCGCGTTCCCGGACATCATGTATCACAGAATGTCTGTTCATTCAGCCTAATGCTGTAACCCCCGTCATTTAGTCATCTCATGAGAAGACCCATGCAATCGGACAGTTCCGATCAGCTAATAAACTCGGGCAGCATCAACAAATGCGTTGATTTTTGCCCATTTCAACGGCCATTGGTCGTGTTCTACATTTTTTACCATCATGGCGGACCTGGATCACTATCTCATCCAGCTCACTCCTCATTGACAACTTCACCACACTCTCTCGTCTTCCTCCCCGATGTGCCCACTCAATGTCATTGTTGGTGTGTTCAACCCTAACCCTGGCGATGTAAACAATACCCCTGAACGATGAGCCCCATCGATCACCACACCTGGACAATACATAAAGACCTCCCCGTGATCCCTCTTTATCCTGTGTTACATCGCTCGGGGAAAAAAACAATATTCTACAACAATACCCAAGTGAAAACTACGGAGAATGTCAAACATGAACCTTCTCTTTCACCCTCCCCTTCACGTTTACCTTTCACGTTATTTTACCCGAGCCCTTGATGCCAGCACGCACACTGCACAGTAATGGGTATCGTGTCCTGAAGGCCGACAAGCATTTGCCTGCGCTTTTCTTTTCAGTTCTTGATCATATTTGTTGGTGGACGTGTATAAAGTTCAACAACAGCCCCAAGGGAGTTTATTGTGCCAGCTGGCTCTACAACTGAACAACGACAGAAGTAGTGGCACCCATCAGGCCCTGGTTACATCAAGTTGCACTTTCCTAGCAGCTTCGCATCCAGATTTTTGTAAGATCCCAACATCCCTACCGTTCTGACACGACCTAAACCGCCTAATCGCTTGGTGATACATCTCTAGATTCTCTGGTTACAGCACCAGAGAACAAAGGAGATGAATCTTGTTCCTTCTTTCTTTATCTGGGTCCAGTTCCCCTTCTGATGATATGCACGGCAATCCCCGCATTATCCGGTGTCTGCTCCTGACCTTCTACCGTGTTGTCCGCTCGGGAGCAGGCGTCCATGATTTTACCGCCGGCGCGGGCGACGTTGTTGCTGTTTTTGGTTAAGACGTGTGTCGGTCAGCGTGCTTCATTCTTCTTGTTCATTCCTCTTTGTTGTTGTTGTCCACAGTTTGCCGGTTGGGTAGGGAGGTAGGTAACTCACCAAATGGTCGAAGCACCATTGACATCCGGCCTGATGCCAATCATTTCAGCATTGCCACGAACGACGAACGAAACGTGGTCCGTGCCCTTGTAGACCTCGCATGTCTGTGTGTTAAGGCGAGCAAGGTAGTTGATGCATTCGACTGCGTCGGGGATCTATCGCATGTTCGGTTAGACATTGGACGTGTTGCGTGTGTGGTGGTAAGAAAGAACTTACCGGTGCTTCTGCGCCAACGATCGAGTTGCAGATGGCTCGCTTGTGCATCTTGGAGGCTGTTTCGGGGAGAACTGTTGAGTTGGGTTTAGCTCGGTGCTCCGGTTATTGTTTCACTGCCCACATCTCTTCTCAACATGCTTTGGAGCGAGGACTCAGTACTCACCATTGTCGGTGGAGGTGCTGTTGGCATAGGCATAGTAAGCGTCGAGAGCCTGCTGAGGAGTGGCTGCCTCTTCGGGTTTGGCGATGATCTCGTCCACCCATTTGGCGAAGGAGAAGGGCTCAGGTGCAGCAGCTACATCGCGGGCGGTGGGAACAGCGCCGGCGAGGGGAGTGAGAGCCACCGCGGCGAAGGAGAGAGTGAGGAGGTTGACCATCTTGCTAATGGGTGGTATGGGAGTGTGTGAGGGGAGTCGAAAGGAATGGTGAGTGATGGAAGATGTTGTTCTGATGTTGTGATGTGACAAAAGTAAGAGGGTTATTCACCTCTTTATAGAAACGCCTCCTCATGAGACCACAATGTGCCCTCTACCTTAACTGGCCGATGATGGAACCATAAGACGTGAAGACATCATGGATACGAGAAGACAATCCTTCTGCCAGACCACGCCGTTGCATTAGACTTGGTTAGCTTCTTTATGACTTACTCTTTCACGTGTTCACCGACTTTCGATGTAGCAATTGACCCTCCAGTGCCTCACGAATGTGTCCGCTCTCAGGGCTACTTGCTCCTCCCAGATGAAGGATCTGACGTCTCCAAAGAGTAAAACCAAGCAATTCATGGGTATGCGAGTGGTGTCTGCTACGAATTCCAGTCGGAGCGCTAATGTAAGGGTCTCGGAGGGTCGAGGCACAGCAGCGGGTACAGTCTCCAACGGCTACCCTACCTACCTACGCATTGCGGCTCCAACCGACCATTTTCACGGCACTATAACGGAGTTAAGAAAGGGAGACAAGTGAAGGCTGCCAATGGGAACTGGCCGGGCCAGGCTGCAGCATTTCTCTTAGTGTCCGTAGCATTTGACGTTCACATTGTTTTGACGGTTTAGCCACAATCGTTGGATCTGACCGGACAGATTTGACAGCGCAGCAAGGTAGGTTGTAGTTGGCGCAGTGGTTCTGCGGTCATGGTAGCATAGAAGCTCCATCGAACCATTTGAGGTGTCATTGTGGGTGGAGAGGCAGCACTGAAGGAATTAGTGATGCAACGGGAGGAGACGCCAATCCCTGGTCTGTCTTCAAGCTTCAACGTCTTTTAGTAATCAAACCTCTGTTGATCTTCACGGAGATTTCATTGTTTTCCTGATATTGGACACCTTCTCTTCGCGTCATAACTGTGATGGCGTCATTGTTTTCCATGATCCAGGCACAGATTTGAATCTTTCATGTCTGGGCAAAGAGAAGTTGTGTCTCTCGGTCCAGGAGACGTGTGTCATGAACCAAACGCTGCCGGTATATTGATAGAGAACACAAACAGAAACGTGATGGCAATCAGGATATAACATACAGAGCCAATTCTGAAGAGGTAGTGGATTGCCTCATGTTCACCCTAGGTCGCTCGCAAAGATAATGGTATGCGATCCTTAAACAAAATGGGACATGACAAAACACACATCATGTGTGCTTCTTTGCAGTCGAGTAGGACAAATCAAGTGGAAGTTTTGATTATGGAGCACTATCGTGCTCAGCTTCTGAATGACAATCTGAGAAAGTTACTATCCCTTTCCTTGAACTCCATGCTGAATCATTCCCACGGGTATCGTACGCGTAGCTGGTCAGAGCTTACAACGTAAGAATGCCTTGCAAATTCAAGCTGCTTATCTTGTCGTTCATAAAGGTTCGAGGAAGTGGAACCGACTTGGCTTGTAATTCGCTATGGGGCTGTTCTGACCTGGTAGACGTCCACTAAAGCATGACGAAAGAACAAAAAGGGCATGTTGACTTTCAGATACCTCTACTCATGACTGGTAACAAAACCGTGATGATTGATATTAGATGTAAAATCTTCCTGTTGAGTCGATCTGAAATGAGTGGATTTGCCCATAACTGCCAACCCTTGCAGGTTCGCACCTTTTCTTCCCTTGAGGACAAACGCCGTTATGACAATGACTTATTGAACAATAAAGAAACTTGCAAGCGGGGTTCTCAGCCAGGATACTATATCTGCACTTCGTGATTGATTGACAATGAAAGTTGGCTCGTTGATGCATGGCGTGGGATGATACAAAGACATCGCCTTAAAGGCAAAGACAACAGTGAAGTGTGAACATCCATGACGTGTATGGTAGATCTGAAAGTCGCAGATATGAAAGGTGGAAATAACAAATTCGGATTATATTTTCTAAGAAAAGCGATATAAGGAGGAGATGTCACACTTGGTTACGAAGCGTGTGGATGTAAATAATAGGTGCTTGCGGTAATGTTCACCCGTTATGGACACTTGCGGTTCACGGGCCAGATGAAAAAGAAAGAAGAATGAAAGGGAAAGCAGAAGCAGCTCTTTTTGAATTCATGGAGAAATGAAGATGGCATTGTGTGGTTGAGCATCGATGTTCGGATTAACTTGGCAGAATACGATATTTGGAAGTTTCGAGTTGTAGCATCTTCACTTCGTTTGTTGCTGATTAGGTATGCAGGCCACGACAGGCAAAGAAACGCAACTTGCCTTGCCGCAATCTGGTCTCAATTGGGCCAAGCAAAGGAATTGATAAACGAAGTCAAGTTTTGGACCGGTCGGTGGCACAACAAGCTGAGATGACGAGCAAAGGATTTGTCGTTGTGGTAAATGTATATATATATATATATTATATATACCTCGGCGATGTTTTATTGACGTTACAATGCATTGGGAACAAGTGAGGAGCATGCTCCAAACGCGCATGTCTGACGATGAATCAGCGGGGGTAGCGGGTCGGGTTAGGGTTATGCAACGCAGCACCAGCCTATCAGCATGCAAAACAAGACCCAAATCTTCTCGTGAATTGCCAACTCCCCGACTCTCTCAACTCCTCCGACAACGTTTAGGACCGAAAACAGCCACAAACCCTCTTTACAGCGATCACAACACCCTTCGAAACCTCGCTCACGTCCCACACCCGATTACTGTGGATTACACTAAACCCCGAATACTCTCTTGTAGGGGTCAGTGACATTCGGGAATCCGGTCCATCGGACAGCAGCCACTCGTTCGCCGAGCCCGCCCGCTTTAATAGAAAGACGTCGGGCCACTGCCTAATTGAGGACCTGACCATGTTGGCCGTCGAGAGCGAGGCGGCCACCACTGCCAACACCACATCTAACCAAAACAACAACAGCAGCCAAAACGGCAGCCTCTCGCCGCCTAAAGAACGCGAACGCAACTCGCTGACGCTCGATCAGCGCCGTGCCCTCCGAAGATGGGCCAATTCGCAAACCGTTCGCCCTAGCCACAAGGCCTGCATCGAATGGTTTCAAGCGCAATACAACCAGACCATCTCCCAATCAACCGTCTCGCACTCGCTCTCTCCAAAATACGCCCGTTTAGATGGCGACCCGCAGCTCTCCGGCTCGCGCCTGCGCTTCGGCAACTGGCCCGACGTCGAGAAGCTCGTCCTGCTCTGGCACCAGCAGATGGTAGCCTCAGGCCGGCAACCTTCTAACGAAGAACTCGCCGAAAAGGCCAAGAACATCTTCACCCAATTGCCGCGCTACAAGGACGAGACGGCTCCCGAGTTTAGTCCGGGATGGATCCATCGCTTCAAGAAGCGTTATGGTCTGCTGATCCGCCGCCAGCGGCGCCACGGCACGGCGCCCAACCCGGCCGACGACATTCCCTACCTCGTCGACGCCGTGGGCCGGTTCATGAGCATCACGGCCGACGTCTCCCCCACGGTGATCCGTGACACGGTCGTGCGCGTGGTGGGCGTCGAGCCTACGCTAGCCACGTGCGCGCGCGTGAGGGATGAAATCGTCAGGAAGATGGAGGGTCCTTCCCCCGCTTCTCATCACCAGCAACCTAACCCCCACCAGAACCAGCATCAGCAACACCTGGCCGGACTCCAGCAGCATCCATCGCAACAGCACCCCGCTCTCGGCGGCGGCGGCGGCTTGAACGCAGTCGGCGACGCACCCATGGGCGGCTTTTCTCCCGATGACGACCCGGAGGTAGTCCTCCAAAATGCCCTGCGCGCTCTACAGCAAGAAGAAGCCGACGCTGAAGCCGAAGCCGCTGCTGCCCGCGAAGAGCGCGAGCGCGCTGAGCGGGGACTGCCTCCGTTGGGAACGATTGCTGGACAGGCTTATGCAAATGCCATGTCTACACCTGCTCGTGGTGGTGGTGCTAATGGGACTACTACAGGGGCGAGGTTCGTGCCCGGTTCTGGTGTTGGTGGGACGGGAGCAGAGGACCCGCTGACGCTGACGCCGATTCCGAGTGGAGGACCGGTGTCTCTGACGGATCGGCCCGTTAGATGCCCGTTCTGTGTGAATCAGAGAATGTTGAGGACTATCAAGGAGGCGGTCGAGCATATGAGTACTCATGTTGTGGTTTGAGGGAAGATGTGAATGAGATGGGGACCCTTGCTTGGGACTGGCGTCATGCCTGCCTCGCTCCCGATTTTGACGAATGTTTCTTCTTTTTGTAATGGGTCTAGCTTAGACTTTCTTCCTCGTTCCGCGGTTTCTGTTTTCTTCTTTTCTTTCTTTCTTTTTCTTCCTTTTCTGTTCTTTCGTTCTCTTTCTTTTTTTTCTTTCTTTTGGGTTTGTTTCATCGTCAAACATATCTGTCTTGTTGGGCAACAGTCAGTCAGTCAGCCATGTTTATCCTGGCATTCCAGGTGTTGTTATGCCTACTTGGGACTCTGGTGGATCGCAATTGGCGTTTTAGGTGTCAAATTCCTTTGGTGGTAGACGGTTCGTTGTATGTCCAACTCACCTTTCACGGGAGAAATGTGAGCTGCGGAGTTATTCGTTGGGGACGTGTATTGCATCTTTATATGTTTTTCAAGGAGAGCTGTTATGTCTGGCCCTCGGTCTATTTATCTTACAAGCGGTACAATAGTAGTGTAAAACGGCATCGATTTCATTACTCCCAAGTAGCTTTGTAAATATGATGAATTCTCACTGATTGATGTGAAAGTGTCATGCAATGGTAATATGTTTTCGATGGGCTTGGCAATTCCCGTAGAAGACAAATCATGTATTTGTTCAACTTGCACGGGACATCGATAGTATAGCAAATTCCACATGCAATTATCAGAAGTCGCGATATATTCAAACGGACCTAAACTTATGCTACTAGCTGGCTGCGAGTAAACCACCACTAGACAACTCTTCTGTTTCTGGTCATCGGATCTTTCACTCTAAATCCTCTTTACCAAAAACACCTTGTTTGCACATGGGTATCTTCGAATCTCACCAGTACTACGGAAACAATACCCCGCACCACCTGTAATCTCAGTCAAAATCTTGAATCAGAAAAAGCCTCTGGATGTTATTCATTTCATTCATCATCCATTCACAAGGGCCCCTTCTTCTTCTTCTTGTGCCTTGTCATCACCCTCGCCACCACCACCACCTCGTCTCAATCCACCACCCATCTTCGGCCCCCAGTAACATCGTGGTTTGGTATCAAATTCAATCCTTCCACCTTCTCCTCCCGCCTAACCGAAAATCCATCTCCCAATTTGGCCCTACTGCAGCCTTCCGGCAAGCGCCCAAATCCTCCCCCTCCTTCCTTTTCTCACCATGGTCACAGACCCCTTTGGCCTGACTCTCCCAGCTCTTCCCTGTAGAAAAAAAATCAAAAAGAAAAACAAAAAAATCACCGTACCCCAAAGTCCCTGCCGCATCCAATAAGCCCCATGACCATATGCGTCCCAGAAATTTTAGTGAGTGGAGAGAGACGAGCCGATCAATTCGAAATGTATTACAACGACTGAACCGCGAAGTCCTATATAATGTACGTATGCGTTTGGGCATATAGCATGGGGTATAAATGTTGCACTGTGTGTTGGGTGAAGAGCAGTTTGTTGGCAGCCGTCAACGATGAAGATGGTAAGTATCTGAGTGCGCGAATGAGTATTTCCCTCCAGATTGCTCGCCTTGCATGTGTAGGTAGCCCTCTGGCATAACTTTCGCAGGCCGAGCGCCCAGTTCACCCGGTTTCTGTCCTCAAATCAAAAGTTCGTGAAACATGGTGCATGTGACCATAGTATCGGAATGACGCTGCGTATCAGGATATGGCCAACAAACGTGTAAGAGTTGGGTTTTCGAAATCCGGCAGTCCATTATTCCACGTAAACAAGCAGCTTTTCGTTCCGTTGTAGTGCAATATCGAGATCCTCATCATTCATCAGGGGAGGCTTCTCGCCACTCGCGTCGTCCTTGTAACTTAGCTGAACCTGCTCGCCTTGGGGAATCTTGAGACGATCGAGAATCTTATCATGGAGAGCCTGGAAGGGAATATCAGTGGGTACGCGGATAGCGATGATGTCGCCGTTGAAGTGCAGTTTCACTTTCATTTGTGAACTACCCTGCATGATAGCAGGCGACAATGAGGTCTGTGAAGCCTGCAAAGGTCCCGGGATCTGTTGGCCGTTGCCAATGCTCAGCTGTCTCTGAGGAAGACCGAGGCCGGCGGAATATCTGTTGCCATTTCCGGCTGTGCTCTGTAGTGAGAGACCGTCGGCTGGTGAGTCAGACGACGGACCAGAACCACCCGAGAATCGGTATTCCTCCCGAGCAACGCTAGGGTCGATTTCGTAATCACCCTCTCTAGGAGAAAAGAACTGCTTGACCAGGTTACAGCGGGAGATGTGAGGCGGTTGTTCCAGTAGACTTTTGACGTAAGAGTCAAGGTTGTGGCGGCGGCCTTCCGTAATCGCATCAGTCACGTAATTAACAGGACCGGGCATGTAGGGTAACGTCCGCTGCTTCCCGCCTGTCGTTCCAGCTTCAAGAGGGAACTCGGTTAAGAGTGCAATTTGGAAGTCGTAGAAATCCTCGTAGTATCGCGAAAGCTCGAAGCACCGACCATCCTCCAGTTCGGCTTCAATAACAAACCAGTACTTGTCCTCGGCAAAGCAGTACCTCGGAACCCTGGCTGCGATGGGTGCGTATAGTGTCGAGGCTGGCCTCGAAAAGGGTTGTCCTTGAGCCTGGATTTGTTGCTGCAGAGACCTGTTAGTACAAACACGCAGGCAAAGTCTGTGGACGGAACACACGTACCTGGGTATGAGTAGTCTGCTGGCTCAACCGGGCGCTTCCTTGCAGAGTCAAGCGGTTCATAGCCTGGTCAAGTGGTTGTTGACCACCACCACCACCACCAACATCAAACTTGCCGAGCGTTATGCTCGAGTTCTTGTATTCCGCGGCCATCTTCTTCCACTCCTCGACCTTCGGAATCCCGGCTTTCCGTATGGCTTCATGGGGGTTCGGGACAGGAGTATTACTCGCCATGTCCCGGATCTCAACAAAGGATACGGGGATTAAACCCGGGCCGCCAAGTCTTCCAATGGGCTTAGCCACGAACCATTCGGGGTTCGACTGGGCGATGACAATGATGGCCTCGCCCTGCTTGGCTTCCAATTCGTCTGCCCGTTCGGCTTGGAAATCGTACAGAACGACGCCATAAACCATGGCTCCGTTCTTGCCAGGTGTTTTCGACATCCGGTGTGCTGCATTGGCTCCAGGAGGCGAGGCTGCCGAGCCTTCACCGTATCCCGAATCACTATCTACGGTCTTCAAACCCAAGGAACCGGTTTGGGACTGGCCGCTATCGCGTTCCGTACGTCCAAGGGCCTGGAAATAAGCGACGGGTACAAGACCACGAGCATCTGGTAGCGCAGGGTTGCACGCCTCGTACCACTCTGGGTCATTTTCACGACCGATGACATGGAAGAAATCGCCGCGTGAGAAGCTAAGCTCCTGTGCATTTTGTGCTTCGTAATCGTAGAGAGCTTTGATAACCTGTGATAGCAAGTTTAGCCCAAGTGCCTTGTGGTTGAAACCTTGTTCCGAGACATACCTTCTTTGGAGGGACAATGGCGACGGCAGATTTCGGTTGAATCGTAATATGAGGTTTGGAGTCTTTCTCTCCACCCTTGATGGACCTTCGTAGAGCCTTGAAACCGCGTGACATTGTTAGTTGCCAGAACGACGAAACCGCAGTATTGAAAGAAATGTTCCGACCAGGCCAAGAAAATTCGAGAGGTGCTGTGGGTGTAGATGGAGTAGACACCAAGAAAAAAGATTCTTCCGGTTCACGCAAGCTGTATTGCATCGTGACGAACTGGCCACGGCAAGAACGCCTATGTGATGGTGTATGAATACCTGAGCCGTAGCCCGATCCTATCTCTCATGTCCCCAATAGCAGTGAAGCCTCTGCGATACAATCACGGGGGCTGGTTTTTTGGGGCACGAGCAAAGATTGATCGGACTGAAGAGGAGGAGGGACGGGAGAGGAAAGAGAATGGGGATGGCAGAGCACAGAACAGCGGGGAATGACGTACCTTCATCTTGTCCGACAGCGATACTCAGACGACTTGTAACTGTGATTACACAAAAACCAAAACTGGAACTATTGTACTATACAGATAGAGAAACAGGAAAGGCTGACGGGATGAGGAGCGTCAGCAAACAACTTTGGGAGCGGGCGTCCTGGTGTCGGCGTGCGCAGGCAATCGTGGTTGGGGTTACGCCGACTCAAATGACGGACGGCGAGAGGTCTTGCCTAGGATTCCTCTGGGGTTGGTCCTGGGCGGTTCTGCGCGCGTGTGTGTCGTGGAAGACGTTGCTGGCTGGAAGCTGTGTAACGATCCAAATGTGCCGTATGTATCGGTCGGATGGGTGCCGGGGAAGCAGGGCGGCGATGACGGAAGTGGATATCGCGGACGGGGTCGTTATCTGCTACACTAGTGTTTGCGACCGTGCGAACGTAAGGGAGACGTAATTTGAGAGCAGCGGTTGTCCAGCTAATTTCGGCGACCGTTTCGTGTAAAATGGTCGCGCCCCAATGCTTCTGTCCCCTAAGTGGATAGCTGAACCCAAGTTCACTGTCTGGCCGAAGTTTGCCTCAATTTTGGCTTTCCGTCTTTGTCTGAGCCTGATCAGGGCCGCCGGGCGTGTGGGTGTGTGGTGTTGATGCAATCCTCTTCTTCCTTTGTTCAGCCGCAATGCCGCCTGCCTGAACCCAATGCTCAATGTGCAATTCTCAATCCGGCGAGCGCTTCTGGAATGTCTAGTGGTGGACAATCCGCTGGGAGTTGCGTTGGTTGTTGCGAGTGTTGTCGGGGATGATGGACTGACTGTCGCAGTAGGTAGGTAGGTAGGTAGGCTGGTTGTCGAGAGTTGGAACTGAGTGAAGCGAGCGAACAGCTAGGAATGGAAACTGGAACTGCGCGGTGGCGGGGAAGGATCAGGATCAGGTGGGATATATGGCCTGTGTGCCTTGCGTGCTAGTGTAGTCCTGCTGAGCTTCGGGACGGGCAGCAATGGCACTAAAAAAATAATAAAAAGGGAGATAGGAACAGCCCAAAGCCAAGCTTGCAACGGAAGCAGCAAGGATGATCACCAAGGGTCGGGCCCAGGTGTGCTCTAGACTAGAAGTCGACAGGGTGGAGGTGGTGGCCGGAGATGGCTCGAAGACGGGCGGGTAGAGTGTGATGAAGGTCACAAGCATTGAAGTCACCAGCCTACTACCCGACCTAGGTAGGTAGAGGTAGCCGACGGCATGGAAAATATTGGAAAAACAGCCACTCACTGCTTGCGTATTCTCCTAGTGTCTGTTAGTGTCTGGTAGTTTATGCGTGCGTCCGAAGCGTGAAAGGGTGGCTGCCTCTATCTAGCCGTTAGCAACCGCATGACAATTCGGCATGACAATGGATGGTGGCCAAGGACCTCGACTCAAGAGGGGAATTGTAGCGTTGCAGCAGCGCAGAGGCCGCGCGGGCAGGTACCTGAGTCACCCCCGGCCTGGTCGATTGGCCTAGTTGCTGCCCTGCAGTTGGTGCAATTGGAAAGCGCGGCCAAGGGTTCTCGTGCAAACTGAAGGGACCCACCCTCCCTGGACCCGACCTGTGGGTTCGAATTGGCTTTCTTACCTCCACTCTCTTGGCCGCTCTCGATCCTTGGGAGGTCCGGACGTGCCCACCGCGATACGACCAGGAACTTTGCGACAAATAGAAGAAGTCGGCCAACGTCAAATCTCAACTGAAACCAACCAGCTTGCTAGTCTTACACGATCTGATCAAAGACGATTCGCGCGCAATGAGGCCATTGGACAGCTAAGATTGCCGCTATGTACCACGGGTATTGTCCGTTGGTAGGTATCTCTGTCACCGTCATTGCCTGGCCTACAGGCACAAGATATGTGTGGGTGCTAGTGTGCATACAAGTAGTGTACATATCTTCGAAGCCACTGCATAATGCATCGTGATCGCGCTTGTCATAGCGGAAACTGTGGTTGGTTTGCTGAGTCGAGTTGACGACCAGGGGGCGATGGATACGGTACGGTACCTGAGGAAATTTATTTCCTTCTCCAACCTCAACTGAAGGGTTACTTCCTTCTCGAGTCCGTTCCGTCACTACTTCCCATCCAAACACTTGAAAGTCGTTGTCCAAAACAAATCGAAGTCGATGCTATAAGGCAGGAATATGCCTGTTGTTCGTACACCAACTCATACGATGCGTCATGAGATGTTCCGTCAAAGCCCACACCTTGTCAATGCATTGACATCGACATGGAAGGCTCCATCATGAAGTCTATGGACTTAAGAAGCTAAAGGATCGGACTCGACAGATTGCAAGGCCTCCGAGACAGTTCACAAGCAACCCCTAAGAAAGACCTAGTAGCATCACTGAATTGACGCTGACATATCCTTCTGATTGCGACTTCGCTCGAGATTTTCGGATCTACCTATGTTTGGTGGATTCTACACAGTCCGAGTCTCCTTCATTGGTGGCAGCAAACAGCATCGCGATCAAATCTCAGAACTAGATGTCGGTTCTCGGTCTCGGGGTAATTCGGATGAAGCTCCGCAGCCTGCGCCTGACTAATCCAACAACCCTAAAGCGAGCAAGGAGCATTGGTGTCTAGACTCGATCGAGATGCCACTGTGACGGCCCGGTAGGGCTCTGCTAAACTCGCCGATTTCGCCATCTCTCTTTTCTTTTTCTTTTGCTTGGAAGATCTCACTTTTTGTCACTTCGGGGTTTCTGTTCGGGTTTTGTATCACGTTCATCTAACTTTGGCCACGACAACCAAATGCGAGCTCCTGGAGGGAGTGATGGTCATGATGATGGTGCAAGTGGACGTCCTTCGAGTTTGTATTTGACATCCTCATCCTCTCCATTGGACATGAAGAGAGGCCGCCAATCGCCACGTTTCCATCGCAGTGGCTTCAACCTTCTTTTCATTTATTGATGCACGACTTCTATGTACATGCACAACATTCGACCAATCGGGATGTGACGCGAAAAGCACACGACGGGCCGGGATGCCCGCTGGCACACCTGTAAGCAGTGAGGCAGCGTGGTATTCTTCGATTTCCCACACGGTAGGGTGCCTAGCTTTTGCCTCACCAGCCACCGCTTCAATTCGAAAAAAGGCCATGTTAGCGACTATCAAGAGGCAAACGCATATCATGCAGGTGTGTAACATCTGCTTGCAGTGCGGGCAGAAGTTGAAAAGGACCCGCCCCTTTTCCAACATTGCTGATCTATAATGCCCGGCCGATTGTGTTGACGTGCGGCTTTCGACCTCTAATATAAAAACAACTAGAATAGCATCGATATCAAGGGCGCACAGCATTACTGTGTTTGGTGCCGGTGCTCATGAAGTACGTTCCTATTTTGCTTACTGTGAACTGAAACACGCCCAATCAAGCTCCCTGCCCAAGGCTTTGTTAGGCGCAGAAGTAAATCGGCCGACTGTTGTCGAAAGCTGTTCCCTTAACGCCGTTACTACCTATATGAGGATGAAGGAGAAAAAAACAATAAAAACAAGGGACAAATACAAGCAGTTTTGACACCCAGAGACGCCATAACCCTATGCTCGCTGACCCAAACTACCGCCCGAAAGATGCCCACAGCAGAACGCACGGGGTACTGGAAAAAATGTTCGAAAAGAAAGCGGTGCTTTCGAACACGCATATCAAGAGAGCAGGGTGCCACTACAGCACCATAGCAACTAATGCTGCTGCTTCTACGTCGCCAAAGATCACCTCCGCGTGACCCTGATGCCTGCTAAAATGAGAAACCCCGTGAGCCGACACGTCGAGATCTTCCGGAAAGACGCATTGATCGGGAAAGACGGAAGTTGATGTGCGAAGACGCCAGCTACCACCCTGTTCACCGAATATGGGTTCCGAAAACGGAGGATATCCAATGTTCCCCCTTTTGAGTAGGCTGATCGTATACTGCAGCCATGTTTGAGGACCATTTAGCCGTGATCTGATGCCGGCGAAGAACATTGAGAAACAGGAGTTGCGCCTGTCCTGTAGGAACTAGCTGAAAAGGTAAGTTGGACTGCGTTGCAGGTGGCAACCTGACGCATCGCCAGGTCGCGAGATGACTCAAAGGAAGAAGTGGTTTTCGTCAATGTAGGAGTTCCACAAGGCATGACGTGGGCTTCCTCCAATGCTTTCCACGTCCCTCTTCGAGAGTAACATCGGAAATGGTTGACGACGAAGAAACGGGGAATGAATACCCGTCGATACTATCTATCGTCGAATCCTCCCATAAGGTGTTGCTGATAGGGTGCCAGGTCGCAAATGTCGTGGGGGAACGACAGAGACCGAGTTCGACAGAGGGCGTGCTATCAAAAATATCAAACTACTGCACGACGACGCAAGGGTGCAGATCCCGGTGACTGAGGTGAGAAACTACGAAGGCGGAGATGAAATAGAGACATGAGGTCGACAGCCGGTGCTGATGTCTTGAAAGAGTTGGGAACGATGTGGGCGGGGTGAGGCGACGATAGGAAATAAGGACTCAGTGCTGTTAGATTTGACCTTTAATGTCAACCCTGGAAAACGCTGCCTTCCTCGGACCCTCGAACAACTCTTTAGCTTTTCCGGTCAGGAAAACAACAGTTCCGTCGCGATCCTCCAGTAAATCCTGACCCTGGTAGTCAAGGATGAATTGGGCAGCATCCGCATCCGACTCAAAGTACAGCTCTTCCGTGACAAAGCGCAGCGGCACATCAGGTTTATACCTAATCGGAGTCAGGAACACATCTCGGTAAATGAAGATAATGAAGAGTACATACGCCTTACAGATGTTGCAAAGAGCGGCAAGGCGTTCGCGGCCAACGAACATATCCATCAGATAAGCACCCATGTTGGGCGTGTCGTTGTAGAGCCGGAAAAAGCGGTGATAATTGCCCAATGCCAAAGCGGACCGGACGTCAAGCGCATGCTTTATGGCTTCTTCCTCCTTCTCTGCTGCAGTTAGATCCGCCAAGACGTCGTTCAACGCCGTGCGGTTAGCGGTATGAATGAAATACAGGATACGATACGCCTTGAACTCGATTGACTTCCCCTTGATACCCATTTTGTAGAGGGCCTTGAGCTGGGTCTGACATTGATTATACTCACCGAGGTCCCCCTTCTCCAAGGCAATTCGAGCATGGATTTCGTAGACTTCTACGGTAAACTCATTCTTGATGCGCTGGACTGTCAAGTCCTGACGCATGGATTTGAACTGGTCGCAGATGTACGAGTAGTTTTGCTCCTTTTTCCACTTTCTCTTGAGCAGCTCGAGCGTCTGGCGCAGAACCCGCTCTGGTCGGACCACGGACGGAACGGGCGGCGCCGTCAGACGGAGATATCGCTTCTCGAGGGTCTCGCAGGTACCGACAACCGGGCCGTCGCTGGGAGGAGGAGTCGGCTCGCGATATGTCGACTTGTAACCTCCGTCGAAGCGCTTTTGACGTTTCTCCAACTGCTTCTGGAACTTACTTTGTGTCTTGGACTGGGCTTCCTCGACTGGCGCTGGGCGTTTATCTGCATTGAATGTAATGCGGTCCTCAAGGCGATTCTGTCCGTTCCGCCAAGGGGGTGCAGCGCCCTCGCTAAAGTCTGTAGACTTGCGCTTCTTGGAACTATTGGATGGGGAAATGGAAAGGGCCGAAAACTGAGATGCTTGCTGAAGGGCCCTGGCTCTAGCGCGCTCCTCTTTGATCATCTCTTGCGGCAAGGGCATTTTCTCCCAGTTAACCGTGTACATGTGGCCCTGGTCGTTCGCGTATGAAATGGTTTCCTTGAGCTTGGCTTCCATTTCGGCGCGGGTGACCGATGGATCTAGGTTGGAGGTCTGGAACGAACGCTGTACGTAGTTGCGAACCGATTCTGGCCAGTCGATCTTTTTCTTTGCGGGCTCTTGCGTTGTGGTGGACGTTGCGGCAGTCAAGGGCACGGCTGGATTAGTGTGAAGTGGTGTTGCAGTAGGAGGATTTATAGGAAGAGGGCCGTAGGCAGGTGGGGGAGGATAAGAAGCGGGTGGTGCGGCGGAATAAGGTTGACCGAAGGTTTGGCGGACCTGAACTGGAGTGAATGCGGTAGTAGCTGGGGGGAGGAGAGATGAACGAACGTCAGCAACCATCACCAGCAGTGTTGGGACGGGGCGGCAGGAGCGAATGGCAACGAAGTCAAGAGATGGGACGAAATATGGACACGGCAGAAGCATACCAGAGTACGGATAAGCTGCCGGCGGCTGAGTGCCCGGCGGAGGAGGTTGAGCGGATGACCACTGCATGTTGGTGGTCGGGCGGGAATCGATAGGGTTGTCGAGGGAGAGTCGAAGCACACGACAAAACAAACAACGATGGAGCAAGAAAAGACGGTGCCAACCGATTGAAACAACAGAACTCGCTGGCAAACAACAGCTCGGGCAACTTGTGTGAACCCAAGATTCGAAACTAGCTATGGAATTGGGCGTATAGTCGTGCGCGGTGTTGAGGGGATGGTTGCCGATGATAATGATGAAGGGCTAAAATAAATGAAGTGGGCGGTGACAAGAAACGTGCAAGGTTATTTGCTCAAAGGGAATAGTCTCCAGGCTTCCCGTCTCTTTCAACAAAGTGTTCAACCTCGATAGGGTGGCAGTGGCGGGCCCGAAAGTTGATCGGGCGTGGGTTGCATTCTGTGAACTGAGCCGGCCCATCATTTCAAGTTACTAGCCACCGCACGGGCAGCATGCTGCACCTGTCAACACCTGCTGTCTGTCATCTCAAGCCCGTGTTAGTGCAGCTGTATCGCAGCCACATGGGTGTCCCCATAGTGTACATGGCCGCTATCTGGTATCTCCCGTAGTCGCCGCCAAGATACCATCTACTAGTCCCAAGTCGACAACAACCCCCGCCGACATCATTCAGCAACCACCACTTCAGTTCCAAGTTGTCGGTCCTCTTTTCACTCTTTTATAACCCGACTCCCTCGAAAGCCCAAACAGCTTTCCCCCAGCTATGACGAATGTTTCTAAAGAATCTCGACCTCACCACTGCCTTGCGGCCGTCGTACCTGCCCGATGAAGATCTGCTCTTTGTCCAGGACAATGTGGGGTTGTACGAGGGGTGAGCATACTTATGATCCCAAGTCCCTCTCCATCGATTTCCCGCCTCTTGCTTTGTTTACCCTTGGCAGGGCATGATACTTCAAAGCCCATATGGTTGTATGAACCCTCCGACTGACTTATCCGCCATGCCTTTACCAGCAAATACAAGCTGCCCAACCAGCAAAATGGCCAGGTTTACCTGACCTCGCACCGGATCTGCTACGTCGATAAGACGGAGCCCAGAAAATACTCTGCCGCCTTGGATCTCAAAGACATTGAGCGCTACGAGTTCTACGTAATTGCGCCTTTCTCAGTGAACATGCCGAATGATCCAATACTAAATGGTTTCATGTGGAATAGGCCGGATTTCTCAAGTCATCACCCAAAATCACCTTGGTGCCCAAGGCCAACAAGCGAGCATCTCTCCAACCATCGCGCAATGGAATCGCTTCACCAGCGCAACGTGGAGATAGTCCTTTACGTGCGCCGCCCGTCGATACACCTCCAGCGAGCTCAGCGACATGGGTATGTACCATCTGCAGCTTCTCCAACCCAGTACCGTCCAATTTCGATCCGACGACGGCAAGTGAACACACGTCCCTTCCTCCCTGCTTAGCTTGTGGTATCAAGCCTACCTTGACTCATATCCTCAAGGCGACCATATCGAATGCGACCAGTCGACAGCCCGGCGGGGGATCTGCCGTCTACACTCCGCTTCCTGTCCGTTCCAAGCAAGGGTCCGAATCAACGGCACCGGCGACTCAGACATCTCCATCGCCCTTCCAGGCAGCAGACGCGAGTGCATCTTTCCAGTGTCCAAGATGTACCTTTCTCAACCATCCCTCGCTGATGTCATGCGAGATGTGCGGAGGGCCACTCATCTCCAACGACCTACCTGCTGAACTCATGCAACAGAGGCGGGACACTGACTCGCCCGGCCCAGTTCTGAGCAGTTTGGCTCCCAAAAGCGAGGCCCTCGAAAGCGTGAAGATCTCTTTTCGAGGAGGTGGAGAGAAGATCTTCTACGAAAGGCTTAAAGGATCAATAACCCAGCGCAAGTGGCTACTTCAGGGCGCACCCCCAATTCCCAAAACCTCTTTAAACGGGTTGGGGGTAGGATCTGGTTCCGGTGGAGGAGCAGGAGGAGGAGGCGGAGGCGGCTCAGCTGGAGGCCAGCCCGAACGCGTCAAGATCGCGGGAATCGCAGGCCTCGAACAGCGCGGCCAGTCCATGCGCAAGAACAACGAGATCGTCATTGGTAACGCATTCGAGGACCTCGAAGCCCTAATGGCCTCGGCCAAGGACATCGTGGCCCTGGCCGAAACCTTTGCACGCCAAGTCAAGGGTGCAGGAGGCGCCTCCTCCGGCAGCGAAAATGCGCTGCTCGCCGAGTCCGCCAGCCAGCTTGGCCTCATTGCGACCAAGGACATTGTCGGCAGCGGCGGCGGCGGCGACTCGCTCTATCTGTCCGAACTTGCCCGTACACTGGCCGAATTCCTCACCGACGATGCGCGAGGCGTGCTGAGGAAAGCGGGCGGGATCATCTCGCTTGTCGACCTCTGGGCCATGTTCAACCGGCTTCGCGGGGGTGTGGAGTTGGTCAGCCCTGCGGATTTTGAAAAGGCGGTCAATTTGTGGGACAAGCTCGGGTTGCCTGTCCGCCTGCGCACGTTCAAGTCGGGCGTAAAGGTTGTTCAGGGGCGCGACAGGACGGACGAGACGACCATCAGGGCGTTGCTCGCCTGGATGCAGGATTTGCACGAATTTCCGCCGGACCGGGAGGTGGCGTGGGACTGGCGCGAATTTGGGCGTGGCGTCACCGCGAGAGATGCGGCGGAGAGGTTCGGTTGGAGTATAGGTGTTGCTGAGGAAGAACTTGAGATGGCGGAAGAGCGTGGCGTGTTGTGTCGCGAGGAAGGCATCGAGGGGTTGAAGTTCTGGGAGAACTTTATTGATACGGGAGAAGGTGCTTCGAGGCTACACCCGGCGAAGGAGGACCACGAGAGGCTTATGAAGGCGTTGAAGGAGAGCGGTTTTTTGTGATGTGAGTGGTACTCGGTGTGTTGCCGTTCAGCCCATGGAGTCCTTAGCGTCGTGTCGAATATAATAAAACCGATAGAGTTGACAGTAGTGTAGCCGTCACAGAAAAGCATAACTCTACACGGCTCTGTCATCTCTCCGTGTACCATTGGAGGCTACCCCTTCTCTCTACACCATATAATACAGCCAAAGCTGGCTTCCTAAAACAACTAAGACCACAAACAAGGGACAACGCCGAAACCCACGAAAGCGATGTACCAAAGAGCATTCCCAAACGCCTAGCCTCTATCCCGACACCGGCCGCCGCTCTATGCAGCCTTGTACTCATCTTCACAAACGCAACAGCAACACACATATATACCCATCTATCCATCCTCACATCCATCCTCAAATCCGCAACAAAGGTACCCGCCCTCACCCCCATCGTCTAACTCAACCGCTCCATCAAACCCTTCCTAACCTTCATATTAACGACCCCGCCCACTCCAAACGCTGGCACAATCCTACATATCCTGGCCGCCACACTAACCGCCCAATTCTTCCTCACCAACGTCCATCTTTCTCCCCAACTCGGACCAGCCCCTGGACCACCTGAGGGGCGATTATACATGTCCAACCCCAACAGATGCACAGGCGTGCTGAAAAGCTGCACCACGGCCGGCGCCGCAAACTGCGCCATCGTCTGCCCACTGACCCCATTTTGCGCATCCTTGCTTAACCTCTCCGTCAGAACCGGCCCTAGTAGAGGAGGAACATTGAAACTCGCAAAAATCGTCATGCAATCCCTGGCGGCAAACAGTAGATAACTCGGCAGTCCCACGGGTCTGGGTGTAGCGCCGGGGGGTCCGAAGAGGCGGACAAAGACTTGATCTTTGTAGATGCAGATACCGATGTTGGCGGCGGAGGAGGCGAAGAATTTGGAACTGCCCGACGTGACGTGTGCGGGGTTCGGGTTGTTTTTGACAGTGGCGACGGTCGTGTCCAGAGTGTTGGCGGTTAGGTAGGTGCCGCCGTACAAGAGGAAGATGAGGCCGAAGGGACGGGAGAGGATGGTGGACCGGGGAGAGAGGAGGAGAGAGCGCAGGGAGCGGCGGAGGGAGGTGAGGAGAGGGGCGGCGCCGGAGGCGTTTTCCATTATTGAGCTGTGGGGAGGGAGGGCGTTTAGCTGTGGCTTTGGAATAAGAAGGAGAGGGAAATAGAAAAAGAAAAGAAGAAAACAAAAACAGAGGGCGGGTAAGTATGCAGGACATACCGGTCAATAATAGAGATAACAGGCGCAACAAGCACAGCTGCCGTAGCGGCACTGACAAGGTCAGCACCAAGTCGTAGGCCGAGGTTTTTGGTGTTCCATTTCGTTGTTGTGCTTGTGGCAGTAATTTCTTCGACGACCGCTGTTGATATCGAAGCTGTTGGTTTCGTGTCGACGACATCACCACCATTAGCCCCAAGCAGTGCAGCGCGAGTCTTTTGCGTTTGTGTCGCCAGGCTGGCGAGATGTGAGTGTGACGTCTTGAGTCCGGCGGCAGTATCTAACGGCGAGGCGGCCGAAACCGGGGCCGGGGTGCCTTCTTTCATGTCGGAGGCGGAGGCGGAAACCAGGGTTCTTCGCCGGTGGCAGCGGGTTGTTTTGGAGACGGGGAAGGTTCTGGGACCGCGGGGTGTAGAATGCGGATTGCGATCGGGGCGGGGGCGGGGGCCGGGGACAGCGGATGCGGATGCGGAGAAGAAGTAGCCGAGAAAGGGCCTGGTAATGGATGAAGTGCGATTGGACCCCCCGGAGGAAAGCCAAGAAATTGATATCGAAGACTTTTCCGCTTACTGACTAATGATCGACTGGTAGCGAAGTGTCGAGGGCGGGATGATGACGGTATGGATCCAAGTTCTGATAACGACAGTAAATCGAACTTGGCGTAGCAGCGTTGCGGTCGCAAAGATGGAGCACAATGGCCGAAGACAAACAAGGTATCTTGTATCTTAGAATGTAGGAAAGATATGGCTCGAAGATGAGGCCGGGGAGTGGAAACCAAGACCCAAATTGGAATTGTTCACTTCAGGCGAGATACAGAAACTGTGGCCAAGATAGAAGACGAAGAGAAAGAAGAAGAAGAAGGGCTCAAAATATATGTTATGGCGGGCTGGCTGTTTGACTCAGAGTCGAGTACTCAATTCACCGCAGTTCCTGTCGTCCGTCAAATTCAGCTTCCGCCACAGAATGGGCGCAAGACCCTTTGGATATCGGTGTATTGTACCGAGTAGCTATGTACATAGCAGGTAGAAGGAAAAAGTGCTGTGCCGTGGTGGTCACATCCGACGTTCACAATCGTTTGATTTTCCCGGCCGCATCGGAGCTTCACACGCTTCTTCCCGCCTTCTCGACTGTCTAGGCCTGTCTAGTGCCTGTCCACGGGCCCGTCTGATCTCCAAATTCTCTGTAACAGCTCCGCACTTGTCAGGGTCCGTTCAGGCCCTCAAGGTTGCAGAGCATGGTTGAGGCCCCGAGATCGGAGGGAGCTCAAACTGGCTAACGTCAGCCGAGATGCGACGAAATGCCCGTGCCCATCTTTTCCCCTGGTGTGCCCAGACTTTTTATCAGATCAGATCGAACTGTGGGGGCCCGGTACTGTGGGGCCGGAAGTGGCCCTACAACTACACAGTACATAGTCCAGTACACCTCGCTACATCCCGCCGACTACAGGGCAGTGCTGGTGTGGAAATCTGTAATCAGTCCTGGTCAACCTAGGGGCATCGCGACTTTATAGCTCATGTCAGGTCAAACTAGTTTTGGGTTGTATGATCATTTGATGCTTTGATGCATTGACCGTACTTGATTGTCAACACGTCTCTTCCTGCTCCGAATACTGAACTCCCCGCAACAACTAACCAAATATCGTTAACATAGCATGGAGAGCAGCAGCCATGAAGATAGTATCTTGATGGCATGCTCCAGTGTCACCGCCGCTGGTCGAACTTCACAAGTTGGTTACATTGGTGACTATCTCCTTTTCTCATACATCAAGATCAATTTCCATATTCATCAACACGCCGCCTACGCACATCGGGGCGCTTGTGTATTATGTTCAATGGATTTTTGTGTCATTAAAGTCATCATCATTATAATGTTACCACCCCGTCTCTTCAAGGGGTCAAAACATCCACCGCATGTCCTCCATCTCTTTCAATTCCATTTCATAATAATTCTGGACTGATATGAAGATCCCTGTCCCGCTCTACTTGGTACCACCAAGAGTGTCCTGAATAGTACCACCAATGGCGCCCTTATCGGTGAACTGCTTGCCAATCACGCCCGAGGAGGAGAGAGGACCGCCAACAGCTTCGCCGATTTGACCAATTGCGCCGGTTGCTATTTTGGGAGGATCAGGTTAGATATTGATTGAGGTTGAAGTGGAGGCATGCCGGGTAGAGAAGAGAGGGGAGGAGGATGGCAAGAGAAAGAGAGAGAAAGAGGTAGAAGACATACCATTGAACTGCTTGCCAATAGCACCTCCAGAGTCAAAAGCCTTGGGCTTCTCGCCAGTCTGGTCTCCGAGGTGGGCGTTGGCGGGAGTGGGGACGGCGCCAGACATGCCGCCGGTGGCCTTAGGGCCGCCTTGAGAGGTGGTAGGCTGCTGGGAAGACATTGTTGTGTTGTTGTGATTCGTTATTGTAGGTTGGTCAGATGATCTTAATTTTGGTATGAGGGTGAACGTGGTTGTGCTGGAAGATGAGTTTCCCATTCATAAAGGGTAAGTAGCAAGCAGCCCATTTTAAGTACAGGCGATTTCTCCTTTTCTGCTGAAATCTATGTGACGACATCTTTGCAGGTCACTCCATTACACTTACAATGAAAGTGGTGACAAGTGATGATTTTCGATGATGTCATGTTACGAGTTGGCCAACAGATCGCGGGTGGGTCGACCAAATAGTGTTGCGGGGCCCCTCTTTACCCCTGAGCGGGCAGGCGGGGTGACCTAACTTCGTTTTGTTCTAGCCAGCTCGGCCAGGTCCACTAAATATCATCACTGGATAGAATCAGGGACGTTTATGGATTTCGCCGATGGTGGATAGCTGGTCTATATCACGAAATCGTCTTTGTTTATTAATCTTGGATGTAGTGAGGGTTGAATTCGTTCATACCTCCTAATGACGTTGCGGGACCTCAGTCAACAACGAAGACTGGCGGAGTTCATGAACCCATTACTTTGGTTGATTTTCGTTAGAAGATTATCTTCTGGATCCAGTGCCGTCGCGCAAGCCGGCGTTTAGAGTCCATGTTCGAATGTGTTCTCTTCACTCTCCCGGCCACCAGGCCTTTTTCCTGGCGATGAGGACCCATGATGGCTAGAAGTGACGAAACCAGAAACATTGGCCGTCTCTCCGTTTCTATCCAAACTTTGAGGAAAAACGGAATCCACATATGCCATGATAGCATAGACCTAAACAACGACTCTTGAAGCTGCCCATGAACCTTACCTGCTTTATTTTCTTGTTCTTTCCTCTCCAATCTCCTTGGACCACTCCGTCCCCTCTTCCTCAGAATCAACCCGTTACTGTGGTTGCGAGCCAGAGTAAACCGCCTTGTCAGATACCAGGCACGGACCAGTCCTAGCAAAGTTTGATGGCTCTATATAATCACCGAAATTGACCCACGCGTATTAGACTACTTGTCCACCTCACCATGGTATATGCGTTATATGCATAGTAGCATCCACATAAACGCGGTTCTCAATCTTGCATGACATACCGGGCTCGATCCTAAACATGCCGTCTTGGCCGATAACGAACTGAGGTTCATCACCAAGCGTCACCCAGAGCTTACCGGTTCCAATCGACACGAGTCGCGTCTGGAAGTCATCCGGGTCTATAGTAATGGTCTGGCCCGAGGAGATGGTCTTGACCTGGAACTGTACGTCATTCCAGACTGGGATTGTATGGCCGGTGGAGAGGAAAGGTTTGGAATAGGCCAGGCCTGCAGGAGAAGAGGTTAATGATTCTGAGGGTGGTTATAGATTATAGCGATTGGGATGATTACTTACTAATCGGTTTATCGGTGTTTGATTTGAGGATTCGACCAGGCGCCATCTCCCACTCTTCCATATCAAACATATCCGCCAACTGGACCTCGCCGGCCGAGATAAGCGAAGTCGTAGCCGTGGCCGTAGCCACAGCCGCCTGCCGTTGTGGCCGCGGGGCTGATGTTGCTAATCCTCCCCCCACTTTTCTTTTCAACCAAACACCATCCGTATTCTTGGTAATTCCAGGGACCTTTGGCGGGAAAGGCAGCTGCGGTCGCAGAGGAATTCCCTTGCCGCGTGAGCATGCGCCACCCTTGCTGTCATAGGTACAATTGGCGCAGCTTTGATAAACCCTCCTAGCTTCCGGGTGGGCGGTGGTCTTGATAGCGACGCAGCCCCCCCTAAACAATGGCCCCTGCTCCCGGCGGCAGCGCGTGCACGGCATGTCCAGTACGTCTCCTGTAACCTGGATGATCAAGGCGGCTATGTCTCGAGTGTGCTTTTCGGCGAAGGGCTCATTGGGGGTGAGCACGAGGTCGCGAACCCGTGGAAGGGAAAGGAGCTCCTTGATGTAGCCCACTTCAGGAACCTCTGCGGTGAAGGCGAGGTGTGGCTTGATATAGGTCCAAAGAGCCTTTTGATCATCGGTTAGAGGAATAGTAGACACAGGCTTGTCGTCATCATATCCTTGTGAAGATGTTTCGTCTTGGTTGTGGGTGGCCTTAGTAGAGTCGCCTTGTAGCTCAGGGGTGTGATCTGCCACTGATTCTGAGGGTCTTTGCGATTTTGACTGGCCAGTGTTGGAACGCGTTAGCGCCTGAATGTCTTCAATCGTCTTGCCCTTCGTTCTCAAAATACGTCGAGACCTCTCTACGCCCCAAGATTTGTGGCTGCAATACGTCTGACCAAAGTGGTAGAAGCAATTGGCGCAAGAAATAATATTTGCCAGAGGACGGTCGTCCGCCTTGGAAGAGATCATGATACAGCCTTTCCAAGGACCCCTGCCCTCTTGACATTTTTTGCAAGGTGTCGCAGCGGGTTCTCCCGTCAGTTGGATGATGACGGCCGATACATCCCTGGGATGACCATCCATAAAAGGATGCGTCCGCTGCCATTCGAAGTTAATATTCAGGTCTCGCACCCGCGGGAGGATGCTCAGCTCCCAGACATAGCCACCGTGGGGCATCTCCGGCCCTCTATGCTTAGCCAAGAGCGGCTCGACGTATGCCCACATGCTGGCCCTGTCTCCAACAGGTTCTAACGATGAAGTGGCGCGTGTCACTTTATCCAGGGCCATGGATTCATCGAGTGACGCGGAGGTTTTCTCCACGGAGACGACAATGGCGCCCTTTCCTTTGGGCGTCGGTTCTTGAACCCCAGGCCCCAAGTCTGTTAAGGTTCCATCTTGGTTGTCATGAAACATATGGCCGTGGTGGGCGGACTATACAGTGTTAGTAAAAAGCAATTCTTCGCCGGTAGCGACTGCAAGGCTTGTGTACTTTGAATATGTTACTGACCTTGAAATGTTGGCCCAGGTGGTGTAAGGTTTCACTAGACTTGTCACAGTTCCGAACCGGACATGCCCAAGGGAAGAATCCATCGCCGAGTTGGTACCCATCCGGCAAGAGGGCTCCATGCGTACTAGTGGGCACGCCATTCTCATTCCATTCACGATAGGACCGACCCGAAGCAGCTATATCTGATGGCGTATAGACGCCCTCTTTCGCTTTTGCCTCCGACGCTGATGGATGATTTGCCGCCGTGTCCTGAGAACCTCCTATCGCAATTTTCGCCTCTTTTGACTTAGAGGTGTTGTTATTTCGCAAAATGTCCGCAACGTGAGACATCTTGCCCTCTGCCCATCGTTGCTTCATGGCCTCTGAATGTCGCTTTCTCCGAGCTTCACCCCAATCTCCACTGTGACTACCAGCCTTGCGTTTCGTTGGCACTGTTGACGTAGGCGCAGTAGCGACGATATCAGTAGCCATCCTGGTAGGAGCAGCGGCAGGTTGCGTGTTAACTCCAAGGTCCCCGACCACATGGGGAACTGCTACAATATCACTGAGGATCTGAGCTGGCTCCAGCTCATTGTCGGTATTGTGGCCGAATCCATGATTTGGCACTCGATCGTATTCAAGACTGGGTTCGTGATCGGACTCGAAGATCAGCTGCCCGTCAATATCGTCGCTATGGGCGTCGTCGTCGTCGTCGCTATCGCTGTCACTGCCACCGTTTCCATGACCACCCTCGACATTGTTGCTTTCGATATCGCTGCTGTTAGCCTCGCTGTCAAGAGCCTTGCCATTGTCAGCGACACTACCCTCGGCGACGCTCTCCTCGTTGGCACTGCTCTCTCCGGCACTGCTCTCTTCGGCACTGCTCTCTTCGGCACTGCTCTCTTCGGCACTGCTCCGCACACTACTACTGTCGGTGCCCGAGCTGGAATCCGAACGCGATTGGCTTTCGTACGTACTAGCCTGGACAGCCGTAGTAGCGGCCGAAATAGCCGGATTTGAGGATGTCGCACGTCCTCTGAAAGGCGATAATGGAATAAAAGCGAATCCGCTGGTAGGAACGTTGTCTAGTCCTTTGAAGCTCAAAATCGGGGACGGATCCGCGTTCAGAGACTGAGAGGTCGAAGACTGCAAGTTGTCGGCCATGGCGTTGGTAAATATACTGATTTCCTAGCTAGGGCATTGTATATTACCAATTGCAACGTAGGATGATCGTTTACTACAACGTATTCGTACGTAGTATTTGATCAGTGTTCGGCTCCTACTTGGAATAGTAAGTGAGCGATTTCTGTTAGTGTTTGATAGAAAATGAAGAAAAAAAATACCTCTAAGGTTAAGAAGAATTGTAAAAGCGCATATGTTATGCGCGCGCGTATTAAAGTATTAAAAATGAATAATGTTGAGCAAATCAATCGTAATCAACTTACGAAAGAGCTACTTCACTAAGCGGCTTAGGATCATGTGAGTTGGTTAAGGGTAATATAGGATAAACTAAAAAAAAACAGCTTTGTAAAATAATCAAAAATATGAATACTAAGTAAAACACCTAATCAAGGTATTGTAATATCAAGCGCTTAGATAGTAGTATCTATAATAATAAAACAGTATAAGCTAAGTAGCATACTAAAATATAGGAGCATAAGCTGATCTGCAGCTTTGTTGTGTGCCAGTTGATTGACAGGTGATAGCCAGTTGATAGCGCCTCAAGTAGGTACTCGTTTGCGGGAGCTACCGCCAATGAAAACGCATCATCCGGTATTCTTCTGAATCAGATTGAAACCAAACCTTTTCAAAGTTTAAACCCTTGGACAAAACTCCAACCTACCCTTTCTCCAGTTGTCTTTTCAAGATCAATCGTCATACTTTGCCTTCCATTGTACTTCTTCTTTTGCAAATACAACGGATTAATCGCAACAGCCAGCGACGTCGAAACTCGCTCGGCGGCTGTCTGTCGCGCTGCTCTTCTGGACGTGCCAAGCTCCATGCGTAGCAGGCTTTGAACAAAATAACAGGGATTTGCGCATCGACGGCCATGCCGCTGCCTCATCCGCGCGCCTTCGTTACCATAGTGCAGACCTCAGAAGATATCACTAGGTGGGTGATCAGGGGGTTGTTGCCTGATTTTCCTCTTCTTCTTTTTCATCATCATCCTTAATTCGAAAACTGCTTATTGTGCAAAGAGAACAAACATACTTTCACCCCCTTCGAAGAAGCAGAAACATGCTGAACGAAAAGGATCCCCATTTCCGCGAGCCAGATTAGATGAGACCAGCTAGTACCCAAAACCTAAAACCCCAAACCAAATCCGTCCTCTCTTTGTTCCATATTTCCATCAATACGTCTTCCATCACCAATTCCTCAGATCGTCACCCGTCAAGCCTTCAAACCCTCGAAGCCAAGATTTCCCTAACAGCCCGTACAACCGGTTCTACCCACCTCATCGCAATCGCTTCATCGCCCCTCGCATTCGGATAGACTCCATCCATGGTATACCTCGTCGCATTGAAACCCTGATACTGATCAACCACGACCACCGGACTCTCTGGGCGAGTAACATACTGCGCCCAGATTGGGATATACCGATTCAGCATCCTAACCTTCGCTGCGCACTCCGGGCAATTTGATGGCTCCATGGGCAAGATCTGGGCTACAAGAAGGCAGATGTTGGGGTTAACGGCGCGCATCTGATCCAACAGCTGGCCGTAGGCAGTGATGATTTGGATGGTGGTGCGGTTATTCGAGATGTCGTTGGTGCCCAGGTGCATGAGGATGAGGTCCACGGGGGCGACGCCTGGGGCGGTGAGCCAGGACCGGAGGAGAGGCTGCCTTGAAGGCACGATTCCTAGTTCGCCTGAGATGGGAACGGTTTCTTGAGCCAGGTCCGTTGCAAGTAGGCGGCCATGCCCTTCGTGCGGCCAGTCGTAGGCGGAGCCGTAGCCGCAGTAGGTGCGGGCTTGGGTGCCGACGAAGCGGATTTGGGAGTAGGGGATGGGTGGTGTGATGTTGGTGGCGTTGAGCTTGCGGGAAAGCAGGGCGCGCCAGCAGCCCTGGGCGTTTTGGTCAGTATGTTTGTGTGGTTGAAGAATGGCACAGGGAGGGGGTGGGAACTAACTGGGTTGCCGGTGATGGAATCACCTAAAGCCATGATGCGGACTTGATTTGGGGGCTGTGGCTCAGCCGAGGCGAGAGAAAGGAAACCGAGCGAGCCTACAAGGCCGCTGAGCAGTTGAATGGTCGCTACCATCTTGACCTTTCTGGTTAGAGATATGGGATGACACGGTTTGGATCTGTCCGAGTTGCTGAGTTGAGGTGGCCGTTCCCTCCACGAACTTAGTGCTTATATAGGCGCACCTATATGAGGGCAACATCGTGGAGTGATTAGCTTACAGCTAACAACAACACAGCCATAGGATGGATTGGGTGGCCAGAACGAGTATCAAATTTGGACTACATTCCCGGCTCACAGCCGTCTCACCCGCTGAGGAATGCTCGAGCATTCATCGATCCTCCGTTCATCATTGGTCCAGCCAAGTAAGGCGAGCGAATAGCCTCGGTGGTCACGGCTGATTTCCAGCTAAAGACGCGTCTGCTTGAGAGCTTTTTGCCATCAATCACAGAATTCTCGCGGAGAAACCGGGGCTGGTCTGTTTCGCACAACCACGCCGGCACGTCTAGGAGGAGGAGTCGATGACCTTGACATACTCGACTAGATCGTAGTCCCATCATTGCGCGTCTGCCCGGCGCTCAGCTTATCTCCCCATTGCCAACAAGAGGTCAGCTGCCATGCCCTCCGTAGCAGCTTGCAGGGAGGCTTAGTGCCAGAGTCGCATTCCACTTACACTCCTGAAAGAGACAGTGCTTCCCGGTTTTCTTTAAAGCGCATGGCCTCTGATCTAAGCTGCACCGGCGGGATTGCGCAGATCCCCTAGAAAAGACACGATCAGGGTCAATTCCTAGACCAGACGAGTTCAAAGCCACGCACAGCTTTGCGAGTAGAAATGGAAAGGTCCAAAATTCAAGTCCTTGATGGCCAGATGCCTGGCGGAATCTACGCCTTCGCTGGTTTGATACGGGTAGCGCGTCGTGCCAGCAAGTTCAAACCCATCATCTCTGAAAGTGAATCTAGGCTGCGGATATAGGCCGAAATGTCAGTTGCCTAGATAACAACAGTGATTCATCCCTTGCAGCGCGACTCGTTCGCCAAATCCCATGCAAAGACATGACTTGATATAGCGATTGACAAGAGCAGCAATGTAGGCCTTGTACTACGATTGTGCCCAACTTTTGGTGTACCAGCTGTCTCTGAGGCCCCCTAATACAGTCACGTATGATGGTCTACCACTGTAGTCGCTTCAGTTGTTGAGAAAGTCTATGATGAGCTTGACCCCCCTCGTTACTCGGCGGAACCAGGCGCTGCAGGCCATCGGAGCCGGCATTGATATGTTAGCCGGACGAGGAGAGAAGGTGTACCACACGGTGTCGGAGGCTGGCTTGTGAGAGACGTCGTTGAAGCCTCATTCGCGCAGGATCTTGTGGACGAGAGAGAAGATGTGGTCTAGAGCCGTGTCGACTGCGCGATTGTTGGTTAGAAACCGGTACAGTACGAGTTACTATCGGCGAGTACCGCATTTCGCCGTCCATCGCGAAGCGCGTGCCAACCGCAGAGCACGTTTTGTCTTTTCTGTCCATTCACTTTCTGCAAGGCTCATATTCCCTGAGCAGTGGCACCGGATCATCTTGGAACGTGATGTCTATCGAGGCTACTACGTAGTCACAGATGTTAATGGTGAAAGACAAGCATCGCTAGATGACCTGGGGCGTTGAGGTTGGAAGAGGGATGTCCGGATCCCAGTTGGGGCGAAAGTAAACAAAGGTAAAGAAAGGGGCAACAATAAAGGAGCGGTTGAACGATCCTAATATTGCTGGTCACAGCTCAACCAGAGCATGTCCATGCCATGCAATCGTCCAGCGCTTTGCAGCATGCTCTAGCACACCTGAATCTGATTGTCGCGGGGAAACAATATCTATGCCGTTGGGCAAGGTCAAAGGTCGCGCAAGAATCTCCAGACAACTTGTTATCGATGTCTTTGTGCGATGATGACATTGTACGACCACAGGAGTCAGCTGGTGTCCTTTTTGAGTCAGGAGGCGCCCATCCTATGATGGTTCGGTTCCTTCAAAACGATGAAACGGGTGTGCCCGATTGAGATAGGTTGATCGATACCAGTCGTGGGTTCCCGTTATTCGTCCATGGTGTCCGGCGGTCGAGGTTGATTTGTTCGAAGAAAGATCGAATCAAGCGGAGGTGGTGGTGGGAAGGACAAAAAAGAGACACCACTGGACTACCTCTACAAGCGAACGGGCTGCAAGGGGCCAGGGCACCAGGCCAGGCGGGGTGCGGGAGTCCAGGCACCCAGACTCAAGGCCAGCAAAATATGGAACCTACCTAGTTAAGGTACGTTGTACAACGGGAGTTTACAGGGGTGTTCGCTGCCGCCGTACACGCTCCAGAAGAAACTGCCCCTGAGCCGCCCAACCTGCACCCCGCTACATATTTGGTAGCGACTTCCGTTACCTCTAGAGAGCACCTAGGTAGGTAGGTACCCATGTACAAGTGGCTCCTGCCTTGATACGTAGAGGTAGCCTGGCCTGTTAGAAACCGTGATCCCCCCACGGCAGCCGCCAGGTCAGGTCGCATCGAATTCTCAGTCCTCCTCCGGACTCGAGAGATATCCAGGTCCGCCAAGGAGGTTCCCCTCAGATCTTAATCTTCTTATTGTACTCTCATACATCCTCAGTATATCGTTCTTTTTTTCCCTATGCTACTCATTCCCTTATACCCCCGGTGATATCTTGGCTTGATCTTTGCTCATATTCTTTGGCTTGCTTAAACAAAAAGGCGTTTGCCGGTAGCGCTAGATGCCCGTTATCCGTGTCAGGTCGCAGCGCGTGGCCCCGCCTGGAGGGGAAGAAGGGATTCGGACTCCCTCGCCGTACAAGTTCAAAAGCCCACTCGCCATGGCGAACTCGATTCCAGAACTCCCGGATATGCCCGATATTGGACCTGATGACAGTTTTCGGCTCCTCATCAAGAAGCTTTCCTTGTGAGCCAACATGCCTGAGGGACACCATCAGTGGGATAGCTAACAGGGAGATCCTCTTTAGATATATCGCCGAGAATATTCGGTTGCCGTCAACGTTCGAGCAACTCCGTACTACGGCTGCTGGAGACTGTTTGCGGCACCTTGTCGACCACTTGGTCCTCAACTGCGACCACCCAGCCATTGTGAATGCTTTACTGTATGTGACACCCTCTATACCTATCTACTCAAGGATATCAGCTGATTTGATGACTATAGCGCACTAAAATGGCACTATGGCGCCATCACTGAGGATAAGGGCCTGAATGATGCCAGAGCCAGCGGTTGCGAGATTGCTGCTTGGCGTCTTCTCACCCACCTTTCCGAGCGAGAGGCTGTTGACTACTGTCTTTACGAGATCCCACACCCAGCGCTGGAGGCTAGCCGCCAGAGCGATGAAGAAGAAACATCGCAAGTCAACGAGCACAGTCCTCTACTTGCACGCGCATGGACTGAATCTGTGGCAAACCCAAGACGCAAACATGAATTCCCCCGTCCAACGAGTGATAACCGGAGGAACCTCTTGCTCCAGTCTCTCACACGCCTCACCATGAGTATGACCGGTGAGGTTGACGACGAGGGCGAGGAAGAGGATGACCCGACTGCTCCGTTTATCAACTTGAACGCCCTGGAGATTGCCGCCATTGCAGACGCCAAACGATTCCTTAGTCAGAATGTCGTGCAGAAAATCATCACCGGCATATGGAATGGCGATATCATATTCTGGGACAACTTATCCGTTCACACAGAGAAGAAGCCGCGGTTTTACAACCCGCGCACGGCCGACCCCTTTTCACGTCTCCGGGTTCCCAAATATCTCAAGTCATTCGAGGTTGTCTTCTTTGCTAGTTTCCTGTTTCTCTACTACGCCGTCCTCGTTGAACGAAATCCGACCCGAATCACGCCCCTCGAAATCTTCCTCTACTTATGGCTGGCTGCCTTTTCTTACGACGAGTTGAGTGAATGGATTGACGCTGGATCCATATTCTACGCTGCGGATATTTGGGTGAGTGTTGTGCTCTGTCATTTCCGCTCAGACTTGTTCGGTTTTATGTGCTAACTGAATCTTGTAGAACATCTTTGATATGGCAATCATGGCTATAGGTTTTACATTTATGGTGTTGCGTAAGTCGAATCATCCCCAGTCTCCTTGAACGCGTCTTGCTTGATACTCATTGTCACAGGAATTATTGGCCTAAAAACGCAAAACGAAGAGCTAATAGACCTGGCGTTCGACGTACTGGCACTGGAAGCTCTACTTATGGTTCCTCGCGTCTGCTCTATCCTCAGCTTGAGCCCGTACTGGGGTACTCTTATACCTTGCCTCAAGGAGATGGCAAAGGACTTTATCAAGTTCATGGTTCTTGTTGTCATCATCTATCTTGGCTTCCTCACGACCTTCTCCCTGGTCGGGCGCGACTCATTCCCACTCAGGGACATGACCTGGTTTCTCACCAAGATTTTCTTCGGCTCGACCTTTGTAGGGTTCGACATCATGCGCGAGATTGATCCCGTCTTCGGGCCGCCACTCATGATTCTCTTCGTCATGCTCAGCTCCATCTTGCTGATGGGTTCCCTTACCGGCATGCTCTCCAACAGCTTCTCTCGCGTCATCACGCACGCCCGGGAGGAGTACCTCTTTGTTTACAGTATCTACGTACTCGAAGCATCGACTAGCAACCGACTCACACACTTTTACCCGCCCTTCAACTTGCTGGCCCTTGTCATCTTCCGACCGCTCCGTCTGTTCTTGCCCTCCGACGATAAGTTCCGTCGAGCTCGCATCATCCTTCTCAAGGCAACCCACCTGCCCATCGTCTTCATCATCGCCTTGTACGAGTGGATCAGGGGAACCTCTCTCAGGGGCGCCACATATAGCGCAGTCAAGGCGCCGCCGCATGGTGCGCCCATTGCCAGCCCGGCCATGATGAGAAAGCTCGCGGGTCCGCGACGCGAGATGCGTGGCCGTAGGTCGGTCACGTCTCTGCAGAGCGACCAGGCGGCGCAGAGCCGGCTGGGAATGTCGTCGATGGAGCGGCGCATCTCTGCCCACCAGGCGCGGCAGGCCGAGGAAGCCCACGAGGATTCAACTTATGCGGAGCGGGCGACGGATGTCGAGGTCCGGATTGCAGATCTGGCCGCCAGGATTGACCGGTTGACAGAGCTTGTAATTTCCATGCAGTCGCAGCAGTCTACAACATTGGGAGACGTTTCGCTCTCTTTGTAGTAGTCATGGACGGCGATGGACCGCTCATTGAATGACAATTATGATGAGTATTATGGGCTTCATGATACAGCAACACGATGGAAAGAAGACTTATGGATAATGAACTATTATATTACGGTACAAAGCACTTTACCAATTTCATTTCAGCGTTCCACAAATGCAGCACTGAAGAGGTCGTACCCTATAATAGGATCTGGACAGCAAGGTCCAGTTAGGTGCCGGTGGCATATAATCGTGCATTAAAATCTTGATACATACATATAGGAAACACAAAGTTACCTGACGAAGGCCTCAAAAGTGCATGTTCATCCAAGTCTCTTGATGGCACCTATAGTGCAGTGCATTAACACATAGAAACCCGAAGCCTCACTCATTAACAGGCTCTCCTCAACCTTGATATGAGATGTTAAGTAGTAGTTCTTAGCGCCACTTTATTTTTTCATATTTTTTATGCGTTTTTGCTTCCTGCATCTTCCGCGACATCAAAAATTGTCATTGATCAGCGGAGTGTCGGTCAGTTCCTCTACCACAGTACGTTTGTCTGTTGTTGTCCCAATTATAGCCCGCTGTGTAATTCGTCTCGTCTATCTATGATCTTGTTCAATGCAACGTCTGGGCGGCGGAATGCGGTGAAGAAATCTGCACCGCTTTGAATGTCGTTACATTGCAGCAGTGCAGATGCACCCAAGCATCCTACATTGTATACCGCACTGCCACAGCGCGCATGTGTTGCTGCGTGGTGGCGGCACCGATACGATAACCGATCTGTTCTCCGTTCGATGGAGGAAAGCACAATCCCGAGTAATTGTAAGTCGCGTTACACAGGATGCCCAGGAAAAGAAACATGGGGGGAGACAGGAATGGAAACCGAGTAAACGTCGGTCAGAATTGAGGTACTGTGGTTCCTCCTAGCATTTTCACCATAGTAAAACTGCACACTGGTGGGACAGAGGTACCTCTCTACCTTTAAATTCCTGGGAGTTTATCAATAGCTGACCTTTCTCCGAAAAAGCATCATGAATGATCAAACAACCCATATACATACTATGGGTAAGATGAATCGGTAAGTTGAACCCGTGGGTCACCTCGCTGACGATCTCTGGCACTTGAGTGGCTATACAGAGTCACGAAGCCTTGCTTGTTTTGGTTTGTGCCCGGGTACCTGACAGGGAGGTAAACTTGTGTTCGCAACGACAACAGTAGAAGCTCCAGCAGTTAGATGGTTGTGGAGAAAATGACTTGAAGACGGGAGCGTCAAGAATCTCTACGGCGATACGCGCCCAATGGATCGATCCGTCTGAGGTGAAGATACCTGTACCGCCGGCACGCGTAGAGACAATGGAAGACCTCAGCGGAGCGGATTTCCTTAGTGGATCAGCATGGCGCCAAAAGAGCCCCTACCTCTACGGAGCTACTATGGTAGGTTTCAGAAGGTATACTGTGCAGAGGTATCGGCCCTTTATTCCTCTACTAGACGGGAGCTCGTGGATTATTGTTTCTTGAATTGTTCAGCGCGAGATCTGCAGTATATAGATCAATCGAGATCGTATCGATTTGGATTCGAATGATCGCAGCTGTGAACGGCCTCGGAACTACACTACGAAAGGTAGAAACGGGACTATCCCGGTCACGGCATGGCAGTGCCCTGCAGGCCCCGGACGACGTGCAGCCCTTCCTGTGAATGACCGGGCACGACGATGATGTCCTGCGGCTTGAAACGGCGGGTACCTCTTCGTAGCGCATACTTGCTCCCCCTGCTCGTTGCTTGGGTAGTAGTTGTTTTTCCACCGTATTCGAGAATTGTTTCCTTGGCGACTGTGGTAGACAATAACCATACTTGGTTTCTGTCCACGAGAAGAAGACAGAGACGATCCGCATGATTGATCAAAACATGCCCCTCACAACCTCAACGCTCAAATCCACATATGGCCTCAGCTACCTATGATAGGCGTTACAGCCCTTGGTGCCAAGTCCCAAACCGACCTGAAAAGCTGGTGGTGTAAGCCAGCCAGGCATTTCAGCCCCATGATACCAACCCCCAATCCCCACAGGTCCGAGACCCCAAGAGTTCGATGACATCCCTGCAGGTACCTTTTCCGGCCATGGATGTCTCGAAGCAGGAGCAACTACAAGGGCAAAAAGAAGGAATTGTAAAGCGGATAGTTGGCCAAGTACTCGGGCATTGACTCAGTTGGATTTCTCTCTTCATTAGTGAGACTGCGCTGTACTTAGGCGAACGAATCAGGCCTGATCTCTGGACTTCCCATGAGGTAGCCTGTGCTGGGGCTTCCACCAACAGTTGCAATCGCAGTCTGGGCAGGTATCATGGTGGCTTCCTACCTAGACTAGTCTTCCGTACCTGGGGGCGAGGTACCTGAGCGGCGAAGGTCACACACATCCAACGGGCTAACGAACAAACGGTAATGCCAAGTTGTTTTTTTCGACCGGGCAACTGCGTACCAAGCTACTGCACCTATTCAACCATCCGTTCACTTCAGTCTGTTTTCTCTTCTCTCTGCCCATTGTTCCGAGTTCTTTCCTCCTCCAAACAACTTCGCGCCCTCCCTTGTCCTTCCTGACTCCTTTCTTCGCGTCGCGATCACCTCGTCCTGGCCTTCTTCCTCCCGTTACGCGCGCCCATTGTACATACGATCTCCCCCGCCCTTGACGTTTTGCGAGCAACCTAAGCCGTTGCCAGGTGTTCTAGACGCATTTTGACGTTTGGATCCTGGATTCCCGTCTTGATTTAATCACAGCTGAGCTGGTCGACGACCGACGAAACGTCCAACGTGTTTCCTCATCATTCACAATAATTAATACGACTTCAAACTATATACGTTACCACGTATCGACTAATCCAACGAAAGCCCAAAGACGCGCGGCCTTCCCTCTCACTTACTCGTCCGACGTTGGTAACGCGACGGGACCGAGTAGCGCATGCGATCATGAGAACGGACTTCTTCCATCGCCTGCCGCCGCCAACGGCTATTCTTCTTCTAGCCAGCCTTCTCAACAGCGTTGCTGCCTATGTTGCCTTTCCGCCGCTGCCAACAGCCACGGTTGCGCACTACGCTCTCGATGTCGTTTCGTGGCCACTCCTCCCCACAGCTGCCCCCCTAGACCCCTTCAATCTCGCGAGGAGACAAGATGGGAGTACCATCTGTGGCTATATCGACGGGCTGTTGACGCTTCCAGCGACGTGTAGCGCAGGATCGCATTGCGTCCTGGACACAGCGCACCAGGTGATCGGTTGTTGTCCAGATGGGGTGGCCACATGTACGTCTGGTGTGTTCACCGCGTGCGTGGACGGCAACAGCGGGCCTCAGTCGGAGGTGAACCCCTACGTATTCACATGTACTGGAGCCGAAGCGTGTTACAAGAACATGTTCGAAGGAGGAGCTTCGCAGTGGGGGTGTGGTACGGCTGCCAACCAAGCGACGAGTGTTTACACTACTGCGAACGGACTTGCGGGGGCTATCACTCACCCACATATTTCTGCCCTTTTGACGGAAAGTGCTAGTCGACTTAGCACGCCGATAACACTTGGGGTTAGTACCAGCACCAGCACCAGTGCGTCCCGAACCCAGACGTCGTCCTCGGCCTCGACGGAGTCCTCAGCCTCGACGACAGAATCCTTAGTTTCTTCCGAGAGCACAGCCAGCACAACCAGCACATCGACTACGACGGCTTCTTCTACCACCGCATCGACAGAACCCTCTACCACACCCCAGGCACCTCCATCTAAAACCTCTACAGAAGCACGCACAGGAGCAATTGTTGGTGGAACACTAGGAGGTATTGCCGCCCTGGCTCTCATCGGCGCCCTCATCTTGTACTTCCTCCGCCGCCAGCGCAACGCCAACTCGCGCACTGGCCCCGGCCGCCCCGGGATCAATGGCAAGTACATCAGCTCTCCGACTCCCGGACCCAATAGTGGCTTCGCGGCCGTAAGCCAAGATCCTGACGCCTACGAGACCGGACCGGCTCCTGGCTACTTACCTCCTGTTGCCCAGACAACCAATGAAAAAGGTGGATTCTCAAGCGATCTAACCGCCGGCGGCCCCTCGCCTTACGCGTACACAGGCGCGGCGGGCGTCGCTGGTGCAGCTGCCCCTGCATCATCAGCGCCGGCGGCTGCTTTTCCTGCCCCGCCTGGACTACACACGCGACAGAATTCATATCCGCCGACCGAAGGGTACCATTACCCGGGCCAGTTCCCGGCTGCGTACGCTGGCGGGGCTGCTGCGCGGAAGAGCAAGCTCGAGCCGGACCAGGTGCCGTTGACGAGGGAGATTGATGCTTTTTCGCAAAACTTCAATACGGCGCTGGGGAGGATCGGTGAGGAGAGAAGTAGCGACTTGGGGAGGGTTGATGGGGACGCCGGTGGTACTGATGATGGTAGTAATGTTGGAAGTGGAATGTCAAGGCCGCTGTGGCAGCAGCATCGCAGGCAGAGCCGGAACTTGATGTGGATGTAGGATTGAGTGTTGAGTTGCCGTTTATGATTGTGGAAATGTTCTGCGTTGTTTGGGAGTATTATGACGACATGGCGAAGGAGTTTTGTAAACTGTGAATAGCAGGGGCGATTGTTTACAGTTAGTTAGCTGCCTGGGCTATTCTTGCTTTTTGATTTGTTTGTTTTCTACTATCTGGAGAGACAGGAGTTCAATGGCGTGTTCCTGGTGGGGTCATTGGCAGGATAAATGGCGCGAAGGAGGAATATCCGTCTAAGGCGAAGATGAATGCTAGAATGTGGTCGGCCATGAGGTGGGTTCATGTCAGTGGATATCAGGAGTCAACTCTCCATTTAATGAGCAACGCCGCAGAATTGAGTGTACAAGAAGGGTACCTGTACGAGATGACCAATACATATTTAGGATAGACTGGCTCTATCGAGTTCTGGAATCATCCACGTGCAAAACTTGAAGAATGTCACCAAGGCCCAAGGTCGACCCTTGAAGAGGCGAGCCAGGGACGATCGGCAGTGCGCACATCTCGCAGCCAAAGTACCGAACTCTACGAACCAATCAAAGGTCACCGGTCTTTTTTCCGGACATGTGTACACTAGTGTTAGTGTAGTGTACACTACACTACACACTGCGTGGTTCCCCTTGATTGCTGACCAACTTCTGACATTCCTTCCGTAAGGTCATTGTTGTCAGTTTTGCCCAATCATGTGGGATCATTGATTGGTAGAAAAGCGTCGCTCATAAATTGAGTATATCATCAGACAGTACACTCAACAGTTTATCGACAACCAGTCGTCGAGAGTACGACATCGAAGCAAAGATGGCTGAGAAATCAACAGTCGAGATCGACGATGCTAAGAAGTGGACTCGGCGGGGTAAACATGCTGTAAATGGGAAGGGGTCTGCGCTCGGCAGTGACGTGACGTATTAGAAATCTTTCTCCACGTCTTAGATGATTATTATAAAGTCGTCAACATCACTACAGCATCATTGAGATTGATTTTTAGATAAATAGCTGCTCATCTGTCTGTTCAGGTTCAGGAAATCTTACCACTCTTTCACGAACTCCTTACCTCGAGATTTCAAATTGCAATACCAAGCCAATCACGCAAAGAACACCAAAACACAACATCACCAAAATGTCTGCTCCCAAGGTTCTCGTCGTTCTCACCTCTCACGACAAGCTCGGTGAGACTGGCAAGCCCACTGGGTGGTACTTGGTAGGTCTATTCTATTTCTTTCTCACCTCCCAATCTCTTCTTTCCACCTCACTTTTCTCTCCCCCATCTTCCCACTACCACCACCACCACCACCACCTTCACCACCAGTTCACCGAAGTAACTAACACTACCCCTGGTCCGAATTCTCCCACCCCTACGATGTCCTCAACTCTGCCTCCGTCTCCCTGACCGTCGCCTCCCCTAGCGGTGGCGTCGCCCCCGTCGACCCCTCTTCCATCGAGGCCGCCAAGGACGACCAAGTCAGCCAGAACTTCATCAAGTCGGAATCCACCAAACCCCTTTTCGAACAGACCCGTCCCCTCTCCGAGTTCGTCGGCAACCCCTCCGCCATCGCCCCTTATTCAGCCATCTTCTTCCCCGGCGGCCACGGCCCCATGTATGACTTGGCCACCTCCCCCGAATCTCAGCAACTCATTCGCGAATTCTGGGAGGCGGGCAAGGCAGTAGCTTCTGTGTGCCACGGTCCGGCGGCACTGGTGAATGTCAAGCTCAGCGATGGCACTCACTTGCTGAAGGGCAGGAAGGTGACGGGTTTCACGAACGACGAGGAGGAGCAGGTTGGACTGACCAAGGTGGTGCCTTTCCTTTTGGAGGATAAGTTGAAGGAGGCCATCGGGTCCGAGGGAGCGTTCGAGAAGGCGGAACAGGCGTGGGGCGAGAAGGTGGTTGTTGATGCGGGTGGAAGGTTGATTACGGGACAGAACCCGGCTAGTGCTAAGGCGGTTGGTGAGGCTCTTGTCAAGGCTGTTACTGCTCAGAAGTAATTTTGGACTATTGAAAGCTGGGATGCTTAATTTGAAATAACTAGTTACGAATAAATTGAATGGAAATAATTCAACCATGTTGCTATATCTCGCATGGCATATAAAGACATGACGACGAACACAACTGTAGTGTCATGAAACGCTGGGTTATTAAATATAGCCTAGAGAAAGTCCAATAACTAAACGCCGGGCTATGCGTAGACTTTAAACGCCCAAAATAACCTTGTACGCCATTATTTCTCATTAATGACAGGCTTGGATGCCAGAACACTGGTTTAAACCCCTTTCCTGCCATGTTAAGTTATAGTCAAGCGCTTTCTAGCCAAATTCCTAGCCAAACCGGCTAACAAGCACCCAATGCAGACCGGGTATATAGCCTGCAACGCCCACTCTTCCCACTACGCCTGATATTCAACAAAAACAGACATATCTTAGAAAGTAGAAACGGGCTCCATCCCATCCTTGGAGATAGCCGCCGCCGCACCGCCGCCCACCACATCCTTCAATCTCCCTTACATCTTCTCACTCTCAAACCCCTCAACACCCTTCAGGGTAAGCACAATCTTTTCCGCCCACGGAAACTCCGTCCACTCAAGCAACTTGACCCTCAGCTCCCATAGCATCTCATACAGCAAATCAATGATAGGGAACAACGAATTGGTCGGGTTAAACTCGCCCGGCCCAAACGCCGAACCCTTCATGCAGTCGTAGCACTTTCCGCCGAACTGCTGGATCATGGCGTCTGCGAAGCGGTACCTACCGCGACGCTCGTGCTCGATGGCTTTGAGGATGTCGAAAACGGAGTGGATGGAGAGGCCAATAGTCAATTTAGTTCCTTGACCGTAGAAGGTGGATTCCATATTGGTTGTGGTTTCCTTGGGTATATGCAGACCCAAGCCTTTAACAACCTGTGTCAAACCGGCCATGCGCTTTTCCATGCACATCCTGCGGCGACAGCCGCCGTTGCGTTGGCCATTCTTGATACGACTATGCCAGTTCTTGCACGTAGTCTCAGCTACGTTCGTCAGGTAGTGACAGGCTTTGGTTCTGGTGTTGACAATGGCATCTGTGTCATGACGTTTGTTAGTCCACACTCTTTCATTATCATCACCAAACACCATATAGGTAGGTAGGTAGGTAAGCAAAGAACTTACCAATAGTCTCTTCCCCAACCAACAACCTGTTTAATACCCCTCCCCCGCCAGCACCACCAGTACTACCACCCGGCTTCTTCAACACAAACCGTCCTCCCGCATCCTTATCCACACTACACAAGTACGCCAACCTCGCCACCAACGTCCTCCACTGCACGATCCACGTAAACTTCCTACACGCCTCCAGCGCCTTCTCCCATTTATTCTTCTTCAAGTCCGCCCCCCTCATATCACGCTCCTCAAACAGATCCTTTCCCATCTGTGTGTTGCCGCCGTTGGCACCAGTCGTGGTCGCGGGCACAGAGACAGGCAAAGTAACCTGGCCAATAAACAACCCCATACAGCGTCTCAACCAGTTCACGTACTCCTTGTCTAAACCCAGCGCCGGCTGCAGGTTGGATAAGCGCCAAATGGTGTCGACGTCGCAGGCTGTTTTGCCCTGTGTGGCAGGGTCTTCGAGGAGCTTGAGTACACGGCCAAAAGCTTGCATGTGCGAGTCGGCGGTCTCGCCGGGGGCGTTGGAGAGCTCGGTTGGGGTGCCACCCGGGGTGGTGAGCGCTTCGTTGAAGTTGATGTACACACTGTTGGGGAAGGGGGAGGTGGTGAGGGTGGTTGGCTGGTGGAGGTGTTTCAGCGTGCTGCGACGCACGCGAAAGTGGTGGAGGGTGTGCATGCCAAAGACGCAGTAGAGGTCGGTGTCGGCCTGGGGGGAGATGATGGTGGGGGTTACTGGCCTTGCCAGCCCTTCGGTGTTCACATTGGAGAATGAGGGTACTGGTGTTGGTTGAGTTGAGGGATTAGGGGTAGGTCCGGTTGGAGTCTGGGTGGTTTGCTGAGCTGGAATCTGAATAACATTCTGGGTTTGTTGCTGAGCCTGTCGCTGAGCTTGCTGTTGAACTTGCTGTTGAGCTTGTTGTGGGAACTGTTGCTTGGCCTGTTGTTGCTGAGCCTTTTGCTGGACTTGTTGCTGGGCCTGTGGCTTAGCTGGCAGCTGGACAGCATGCTGATATGAATGTTGAAGAGCAGGCTGAGCAGATACACGATTCTGAGCAGCAGCATGAGCTTGTTGTTGAGCAATAGCTGCAGCTTGGCGCTGAACGGCATACTGAACAGGCTGCTGAGCATGTTGATGAACGGCTTGCTGAGCTGGTTGCTGACCGACAGCTTGGGCGGCCACAAAAGTGGATGGTTTGGGCGGAAGTTGAATCTGTCTCTGAGCGGAAGACTGAGCAGGAAGCCGAGCGGGAGCTGGAGAAGGAGACGGAGTGAAAGCCGCATTAGTAGCTCTCTGGACTGAAGCACCAACTGTATCCTGCTTGAGAGGTTGAACCGGATGTTGAGGAGAAACTCGAGGAGTAGGAGTCGGAGTGGGTGCCGGGGTAGGACCTGGTGCCGGAGTACGAGCTGGACGTGGAGCAAAAGCTTGAGTTGAAGCTGGGGCTTTAGCTACAGTAAAAGTAGATGGAGTGGTACCAGGAGCTTGTCGAGGAAACACGCATGGGACTTTCGCAAGGTTTGGGATATTCGGAACAGGAACAGACGGGATCTTGGTGGGCACAGCAGAGACTGTGTTTTTAATACCCGTCACCGGAGTTTGATTTATCACATTGACCGGTGGTGCAGACCTCAAGGCTGGAATTGGAGCAGACTTAGCCGCCACAGCGAATTCCGACGGGATCTGACTAGGCAAGGGTGTCGCCATGTTGAAAATCGGCGGCTGGGAAGAAAGGTGGGCCACCTGCTTATGAGGGGCGGAAGGGGAAAATGTGGCCGAGCCTGCAGTCTGTACGAAGCTCTGGGTAGGCTGGAAGGTTCCTATAGCCATAATGGCCTGTTCAACAGCAGGCATAGTTGCGCTTGTTTTAAGCCCACTAAATGGGGATGCAGCGCCTACCTCTGAAGCTGACCGCATGGACGGCGTAGCTGGAGAAGCTTCGTAATAGTCTGTGGTTGACAAAAGGGCTGGGGCAATTGTTGGTGTAGACGTTGCGGTCGGCATTACAGCCATCAGTGCAACGGGGGCAGTGGCTCCCGGCCCGATGGGTGCAATGGTCTCTGTCTTCTTTTTGTGCGTCCTCTGACGTTTCTTCGGTGGCTCTTTAGGAGCTGTAGGGTCTGATGTTCCCTCGACCTTTGGCTTTCGTGGAGCATAGGTCCTCTTGCGCTTCGCAGGCTGGGCGGGGTTTGCTTCTTGGGGCTTGTCAGGTGTTTGGCTCGTAGCACTTTTTGAGGCCCCCTTTCTCGCGGTCTCCGCAGCAACTTGGCTGTTCATGGTCTCGGCAGCACGAGAGAGCGCGTTCGCTGAGAAGGGAGTGACCGGAGGTTGAGCAGCCTCTGACTGCAATGAAGGCATGCTGTTGGGATGGAATGAAGAGTTGTTGTTGTGGTGAAAGCTGCCGATGTTGTAGTGGCTGGCAGCGCCAGGTATAGTTGAGAAATCAAAGGACGACGGCACTTGGCCCAGGTACTGGTTCGCCATTTCATTACCAGGTTGATGGTGATGTGCATGTTGCAGCATGGGCGTGGGGACTGGTGTCTGTTGCGGAAACCCCATCAAGTTGTCCTCATCTGCGTTGAGGTTCACATAGTCCATGTAATCATTGAACAATGGTTGAGGCTGTTGAGTGGTCTGCTGGGCCCCCATGTTGACCATGTTGTGGTGCAAGTTGGCTTGGGTCGTTGCGATGGGCTGGCCAGCGGACGACTGTGGGCGATGTTGAAAACAAACAGACGGCGACTGCGGGTTGAAGGCGAGTCCTTGAGCAGGCGCCATGCCAGTTCCATTTCCCATGATGCTCATGTTGGCGTTGTTCTGGGAAGTTAACATGGAATGGTGAGAAGGGTCAGGAGGAGGGAAATTGGGAAGTAAGTTCGAGTTTTGTCCAGGCCCCAAGTTCGATGGAATGGACTGAGAAGGGGAGGGCTGCACGGTCGGTCGTAGAGTGGTGTTGGACTGGCCCGCCGTCAAGGCAGGGTCGATGGGCTCCATCTGAAAGGCGAAAACGCTTTGAACGTATTCTGATTGTGACGGATTAAGGCCAGACTGATTGTGGTTTGCGTCGCTCATATTGTAGTAAAAGCCACCGAAGTCCGGCAGCTCGACTACGAAAACGCGTTGTATCTGGTGCAGTTGTATGTGGTTGTGCCGATGGTCACACGTCGAGTGTTGAGAGCTGATTCTAAGATGGACCTGGTGGGAGGTGGTGAAGGAGTGAAAGGGTCACGCAGGGCAAGGTGGGGAGGGAAGTTGGCCATCCATTTAATACGTACGGTACCCGGACCAACAAGTGAATGGCCGTCGCCCGCGTCGGTACAGGTTATGGTGCCTTGGGGTTAAGAAGGTTATGTTGGTCTCGGTGAAGAAGAAAATCACAAAGTAAAACTACTCTCAGTCCCGGATCATAGGTGGCCCAGTTGATTAGTTGCAATCACTTCGTCGTCAGGTGCAGGAAGCACGCTGGTAACAGAACTTGAGTCGACCGCGGAAGGAGGTGCGGAGAGGGTGTGGTCCGGGTGACGGTAACGAATTGATGAATACCGGATCTTGTTTTTTTGTTGAGCAGCTTATTACCTTCAGAGCTGAACCTGATCCAAGGGAACTGCTGGGTGCTACTAATGGTGACTCGCTGGTGGATGGCGAGCCACGCATGTCTCGCCGTCAGTCCTTGCAAGAACGCATTGAGTAGGAAACTGAACATGAACGCCTTCTTCTATTCTACGTCTTTCCCATAGAGTTTAAGCTTACCTTCTAAAGTTGGCCCATCTGGGCATATATTCCCTCCATCCTGACATTGACTGACACCTTATCGAATCTCTGGCATCAAGGTCGAGCAGAACCTTGGGCCAACATCGCGCTAACTTGTTTCAAGCTTTGGAAAATGGATAATGCAGAGTATCCAAAGTCATCTTGCCGCTTGTGGGAGATTTGAATATATGGTCGTTAACTACACTTCCTTCACGGTGAACGAGCCGCCCACGTCATCATTCACTGACACCCAGTCTTGACACAATATCAGCGTTGCGCTTACACTATCAGCATTACAAGCTTGATAAGATCAGGTTCAGGGGCCGCTTGGATTATGAACACACATGCGTTAGAAGGCATTGAACTGTCATGGCGTTTTCTGTTTAGCGACGTCTGACAATTGGGGTTTTGACATTTCTTTCGCAAAGTTGGAACTTCGAGTTAGACGCAATCACCGACAATGAAGCCACACCATGATACCGGGTACTAAGAAGTGCCGTTCAGCGGGGTGACTTTGAATCCACCTCGATCTGGCTAATATAAAACCGAGAAAGTGCGAGTGTCATCAAGGCTTCATGTGACGTTGGACGCTCCTTCGTTGACCGGGTCCATACTGATATGCATTTCCTCTCAAGCAATCTGCCTCCGGAGCCCGCGACTGTGAAGAGAACCTAGATCCTCATTGTTCCATGTCACACACATCCTAAATCGCCTGCCAGTCTAACCCAAGAGTAAAGAAACAGTTGTTCAGAGAGAACAACGAGGATCAGGAAGGAGGGTGAATATAAGAGGATTCCCGGTGTTTCGTGTTAGGTAGTTTCAATTGATCTCAACTTCAGGGCGGTTCTTTTCGACTTCACACTTTCCGTGTGTCGTCGTCGTCGCCGGGATGCACGTGATACCTAACGTACCTACGTACATACATAGGTGGTGAGCGCGGAAAGTCTTCCGTCAGCTAGAACCACCTGACCCACCACTCCCGTCATGTTTCCACCCAGCCAACTTCCCCGGATAATAAGTGGGTCTCAGTTTGTACTCGTGCACAGACCAAGCCATCCAGGCAGCAGCAGGGGCCGTGGGTATACTATAAACCACCAAGACCGTCGCTCTGGTTTGTCTTATTCTTTTCCCTTCTTTTTTTTTCCTTTAGCTCTCTTTACCTTACGGCTTAGATCAAGTGTAGTATCTGTTCTTTTTAGTTTCATCCCTGGAAACTGCTCTTACGGGAGCAGAATCGTGATTACACCTATTTTTGCATCTTGGTCGGCGACCCTCTGGACTTGCTCATGGTCGCTGTCCACCGTGTCCCTGGCATTACACTGCCTCCAGGCGATGCGAACTGTACGCTCTGTATGTTTCTCATGCTTCAAGTCGTTTTCATTGCAATCCTCGGCTTTGCGCTCGGGATGCGAGGAAGAACTCGTTTGTTCATGGTCACCCTACTACGTTATAATTTACTACTTTGTGTTTGCTAAATTTGAGACTTCTGTGCGACCATCAAGTGCTACAATCAGATGGCACACAAGAACAAATGATACGTAAAAGAGGACAAACATTGCTCCACTTGAGTCACTCAACACTAAACCATAGGTTCTCAAACTCGTGGTAAAGTTAATGATGAACTTCAAGCCAAATCAAGGTTGAGTTTGATGGTCTCGAAATTTCCCTATGTAGACAGGCTTCCCAAAACACAGCTGCTGATCTCAGCTCTGCCCAAAATTCATCCTCTTGTGATGAATTGGTTCGATGGTGTCCTAGGTAGTTACTACCTATTCAAATAGCTTGACGCGTCGCGATCGCGGGGTAGCATTCAAGCACAGCAGAGGTAGTTAGAGAGCTTGCAGCCCCCGCTCGCTTCTTCCCCCCAACACACAGCGGACGAACTACTCTTAACTCCGTACTAGCTCGTCCATTGCATCACCACTGCTTGGTAACCATTCAGCGCTTAGAATTCTCGATTCCCCAACTGTACACAATCCACGACGTGACAAATCTTTAGACGCGACATACTTTATCCCATGTTTGATATAATCCCTCGGATGTGAAGCTTCCACTTCCCGAGCCTCTGTCGCCCGCCGCATCATACACCATGGCCTACGTCGCCCCGATTCACCGGCCGAGCAGCGTGCGGCACGCTCTGCGTATCAACCTTTTGTCGCCCGAGGAGGAGAGCTTGATTATCGCGTATGGACTCCTCTACATGTCTTCAATTCCATACCGTATCACGTTTGCTGATTGAAGCGCATCAGGAAAACAAATCGCATAGAAATATGGAAGCTCGCCGACGGTCATCTGTCCATGATCCATTCCAAGGTCATCAACGGGACCATCACGATACTCCAAAAGCTTCAGCCCAAAGACCACCCAACCGACCTTCTCTTCGTTGGCACCGATCAGTTCGAATACTTCACAGCAGAATGGGACCGCGAAACGCAACAGCTAAAAACCCTGAACCGATTCAGCGATCCGGGCGAGCGCCACATGCGCGATTCTCAAAGTCAAAACAAATGCATCGTCGATCCCAGCGGAAGGTTCATGGCCATGCACCTATGGGAGGGTGTCTTGTCGGTGTGGCGGCTGGGCAATCGGAAGAACACGGCGACGACACTTGACATATTAGTACAAGTGCGCCTGTCCGAGCTCTTCATCAAGGGCAGCACCTTCCTGTACACCGAGACAGGCATCCCCAAGGTTGCCTTCCTCTACCGGAATCAGGCCAACTCCAACGAAACCAAGCTGGCGACGTACCGCCTCACGTCGGACGACCGGCACACAGAGATATCCAAGTTTGATCCCACAAGGGACCGAGAGATCGACGCTGATGTGGAAGATCCCGGTGCAGGCATACTGATTCCCGTCAAAAAGGTTGAAGAGGAGGTCAAGAGGCACCATTTCCGCAATACGGAACAAGCAAAGCCACATGTTGGTGGTCTAATAGTTGTTGGCGAAACGCGGCTGCTGTACATTGATGAAGTGACCAAGACGCAGGTCGAGTCCGCCCTCAAGGAGCCCTCGATATTTGTCGCTTGGGCAGAGTACGATCCGACTCACTACTTCTTATCGGACGACTACGGAAACCTGCATTTGCTCACCATCTTGACGGAGGGCGCAGTGGTCACTGGAATGGATGTCTCCAACATTGGAAAAACGGCCCGCGCACACGTTTTGACGTACTTGGGCGACGACATGTTGTTTGTTGGTTCGCACTACGGCAATTCGCAGCTTTACCGGCTCAACCTCCTTAGCGATGATCTCAGCGAGATCCTGCAACTGGTCCAGGTGCTAGAGAACATCGGTCCTATCACGGACTTCACCGTGATGGACATGGGGAATCGGGAAAACGACAGCCAGCTGGGCAACGAGTATTCATCTGGCCAAGCCCGCATTGTCACAGCAAGTGGGGTCTTCAAGGACGGAACCTTGCGAAGCGTACGAAGCGGTGTTGGTTTACAGGACGTTGCAATCCTGGGTGAACTGCAGCACACTCGGGCGCTCTTCTCCCTCCAATCCTACAACTCTCCACGCGTGGATACGCTGGTCGCGTCCTTCTTGACCGATACCCGAATATTCAGGTTCGACCCTCACGGAGAGATCGAGGAAGTTGAGAACTACTACGGGATGGACCTACAGCATCAAACACTACTGGCGACAAATCTTGACAACGGGCAATTGCTTCAGGTGACAACGGCCGCAGCTACTCTGCTTGACGCCGAAAGCGGAGTCACGATAGCATCGTGGGCTCCTGAAGGTGAAAGGCAGATCATCAATGCCTCAGCTAACAAACACTGGCTGCTCTTGTCTGTGCAAGGCACTACCCTGGTTTCCATCAACATTGATAACGACTTGACGGTTGTGCAAGAGAAGGACATCAGTGAACAGGATCAGATAGCCTGCATCCACGTGGCGCCTCAGCTATCGGACGTGGGCGTGGTAGGGTTTTGGACGTCCGGAACGGTGTCCATTATCGATATGAGCACTCTGGAACCGATACATGGCGAATCCCTCCGCCGCAGCGCAGACGATGCTTCCATACCTCGTGATCTCGTCTTGGCCAAGGTGCTGCCCCATGCGCCTGGAATGACCTTGTTCATTGCCATGGAGGATGGAAATGTAGTCACGTTCAACATTGGTGAAGACCTGACTTTCTCTGGACGGAAGAGTGTCATCCTGGGCACCAGGGAGGCCCGCTTCCATTTGCTTCCACAGCAGGATGGAATCTACAGCATCTTTGCGACGACCGAGCACCCTAGTCTCATCTACGGCTCAGAAGGGCGGATTATCTACTCGGCTGTGACGGCCGAGGACGCTACCTGTGTCTGTCCTTTTGACTCTGAGGCTTTCCCAGGGGCTGTCATCTTGTCTACGGAGGACGAGATCAGAATTTCCGAAATTGACACGGCCAGACAGACGCACGTGCGATCTTTGGAACTGGGAGAGATGGTGCGTAGAATTGCCTACTCGCCTATTGAAAAGGGCTTTGGACTTGGCTGTATCAGGAGAGAGGTAGTCAATGGCGAGGAGATCATTCACAGCTCTTTCAAGCTGGTCGATGAGATCTTATTTGCGAGGGCTGGCAAGGAATTCATGCTCGGAACATCATCGTATTCCGAACTGGTGGAGGACGTCATCCGAGCAGAGCTGCCTGACTCTTACGGAAATCTTGTAGAGAGGTTTATCGTCGGTACAAGCTTCCTGGAGGATCCTGACCGTGGCGCTGGTACGGACAAGCGCGGTAGGATCTTGGTCTTTGGAATCGACAGCGACCGGGACCCGTACTTGGTCCTCAAGCACGAGCTGAAAGGCGGCTGCCGCGCTCTGGCGGTCATGGGCAGCAAAATTGTGGCAGCACTCCACAAGACAGTAGTTATCAGCCAGTACGAGGAAACGTCAAGCACCGAAGCTCGTCTCGTCAAGCTCGCGTCTTATCGGTGCACAACTTATCCGGTCGACATCGCGGTGCATGGCAACATTATCGCTGTTGCCGATATGATGAAGTCGGCTACATTGGTTGAGTACGTCCCGGCCAAGACCGAAGGCGAGAAGTCTGAAGCCCCCAAGTTGGTAGAGTGCGCGAGACACAGGCATTCTGCGTGGGCAACGGCCGTGGCTCACGTTGAGGGCGAGTCTTGGCTTGAAGCTGATGCCAATGGCAATCTGATGGTGCTTCAACGCAATGCTGAAGGTGTGACAGCGGAGGACCAGCGACAACTGAGGATAACAAGCGAGCTCAACCTGGGAGAACAGGTGAACAAGATACGCCCAATCAAGGTCGAGACTAGCCCGAACGCCATCATCATTCCTCGAGCGTTCTTGGCCACGGTAAGTTGCCTACTTTTCAGAGTGATCATGTCAGAAGTTCGAGGCTAACAATGGACTTGGTGAAACAGGCTGAAGGCGGTATCTACATGTTTGGCACGATTGCGCGCGAACTAGACCTCTTGCTCCGGTTCCAGGATAAACTGGCGGCGGTGATCAAGACTGTTGGTGAGATCGATTTCAACTCCTACAGGGCATTCCGTAATGCGGAGAGGGGACCCGAGGCAGATGGAACGACTGGGCCGGTCAGGTTTCTGGATGGGGAGTTGCTGGAGAGGTTTTTGGATGTGGATGAGGAGACGCAGAAGGAGATCTGCGAAGGTCTTGGGCCGAGCGTCGAGCAGATGCGCAATATGGTGGAGGAGCTACGGAGGATGCACTGAGTAATCGGCTAAGTACTTGACGTGTATGATGTGTACAAGTCCTCGCTTTGGTTGCTGAAGGTACTTGGCAGCTGTAGGTTTTGTCACCGAATGCTCATAGCAGGCCTGCATAGTGTAGTGTGAGAAGAGAGTTTGTGAATAGCCTCAGATGAACGAATGGGAATGCATTAAATGTGGTCAATTGACATCACAGTCTTGGCATCCTTGGCACGCCGAGTCGCTGACAGCTGTCTGGGCGCTGCGGTGACGCTGAGGTGAGCCCCACCACTAGCAGGACGAACCAGGCGACGGAAGAAACCGGAGAGTGGACGAACGGGCAGTCACAGCCAATCAGGGTTCGCGCATTAAGGAGCTCTCTAGCTGCTGGGCGGACGCTGTGGTTGGTTAGTGCCTCAGGCCACAAGCCAGTAGCTATGGCGGTTTCCCATGCCGGGAAAGGTGGGAACCAAGCTCGGCCCAGAAAAACCTCAGTCCGTGATTTTGGCCTCGTCGTCTCGACCGCATTACGCAGCCGTCAATTCCGTCTCCGGAACACCGCCCACGTCCACCGTCTCCCGCGACTCCGAAAGAGCAGAACCTCGCTCGTTCTCCCCGCCCTCGCAACTCCCTCTCTCCGCTCCGACGTCTATCTACGCGAGTAATCCTTGCCGCTGACCCGACACAATGGCGCCCGTCTCGATCGTTTCCCGCGCCGCCATGCGCGCCGCTGCCGCCCCCGCCCGGGCCGTTCGCGCTCTCACCACCTCGACTGCCCTCCAGGGTTCCTCGTCCTCCACCTTTGAGAGCCCCTTCAAGGGCGAGAGCAAGGCCGCCAAGGTCCCCGACTTCGGCAAATACATGAGCAAGGCGCCCCCCAGCACCAACATGCTCTTCTCCTACTTCATGGTCGGCACCATGGGCGCCATCACCGCTGCCGGCGCCAAGTCCACCATCCAGGGTGAGTCTTGACTTGATGGGATTTGGTGGGGGGGAAGCTTCATACATTCCTTGAGGTTGGGAAAGCAAACAAGAGGTGGCATATGACAGACGGGTTCGGGTCAACGGGATTCGACGAGGGGGTTCTGTTATCGTTGGGCGAGCTATCTACGATTCCGTCTCATCGATCATCATCAACATGCAACCCCTATGACAACTTTCGATATGAGGGCAGATATGGTTAGACCTTGGGGCAATGCTGAAGCAAGCATGCATGCATGGGGGGATACCATGTTGCACAGACACCCACGAACACCCAAGAACGAAAGATAGCTGACGAGGCGATCGTGATATACAGAGTTCCTCAAGAACATGTCGGCTTCCGCTGACGTTTTGGCCATGGCCAAGGTTGAGGTTGACCTCAATGCCATCCCTGAGGGCAAGAACGTAAGGATCCCCACGAAACCGCCTTAGCGATGGCCTGGGCTGAGCTGGCCTGGGCACACCGATATACAACGACGACGATTATCCCATAAATGGAATGCTGACCCTGGTCTCTTCCAACCTATGCAGGTCATCATCAAGTGGCGTGGCAAGCCCGTCTTCATCCGTCACCGTACCCCCGAGGAGATCGAAGAGGCCAACAAGGTCAACGTTGCCACCCTCCGTGACCCCGAGACCGATGCCGACCGTGTCAAGAAGCCCGAGTGGCTCGTCATGCTTGGTACGCTCCTCCATGTCCCTCTTTTCGATCCGAACAAAACGAAGGATAGCATTTCTGGATGCTCGAATCTTGGGTACACAACGATGTGGGGAGACTGACATTTGGTGTGTGAACAAAACAGGCGTCTGCACCCACTTGGGTTGCGTTCCCATCGGCGAGGCCGGTGACTACGGTGGCTGGTTCTGCCCTTGCCACGGTTCTCACTACGATATCTCTGGCCGTATCAGGAAAGGACCTGCCCCCTTGAACCTCGAGATCCCTCTCTACGAGTTCCCCGAGGAGGGCAAGCTTGTCATTGGTTAAGCGAGCAAAAAAAAACAAAATTTCCCGATCGAACAAACAAGACAAATTATATAACCAAACCTACTAGGGAATCCTCTCGATATTCCCTTGTCCACTTTTTTCTTTCCTTACTGCCTGAGAGACGATGATAAGGAGAACTGTATTAGTACCGGGGTAATGCGACAAAGGGCTTGAGTGGAAGCATGTCATAGACCATACAACGGGATCTCTTTTTTCCGTGGTTCTTGACGCGGTTTCGTACGACCTTCCTATAGACAGAAGACAGACATACACATCAGCAAATCAGGTGTCACGGCCGATATATGCGCTCGAGAGGCGGGAACTTGTATATGCTCAGAACCGCGGTTACATACCTATGCACCCCTACATACCTGACATCGGTGCTGAGCATGGAGCTAGGTCGCTGCTGAGTGCTGGGCCCTTGCGGTTTCCTATAGACCGGTTTTGTAGAAAATTATACTGTTATATTGTATGAGGGTTCATGAGAGCATGATACTTTGAGAAAGTCCTCCTGGACCCATATCGGTCGGTTGTGGGTAAGAGCTTTGTGAGGAAAGCATAGGTCAGCTTATGACGGAACATCCCAATGCTAACGCATCTAATCATTGAACACGGCATTGGTAAACACAATGGCTTTTCATGCGGGTGTGGGACAGGGCTATATGCCTAGTTGCTGGACAGCAGCTCGACCAGAATTGCACATGTTGACAACCCTAGCTTGAAGCTCGTCCAAGCTTGCGAACCAAGCCCAGACGGTATACCCGACTGTGAGTGCAGCTCTGGTAGATAGCTGAGTAAGGAAACGACCGCGAACTGTTGTTAGCTTATACCCTGGTCGTTTCATTGACGTCTGAGGAATTCCCCGAACGTAATTATATCCACAGCCCTCCTTAACATTTCCTGCCCAGCCTAAGCTGACACACAGTTAGTGTACTACGTTCTGCAATAGCCCTTGCTAACGCTGGGTGGGTTTCAGTTCCATCGCAGGGGTCAGGTTGTGCCCCCATGCCCCCCCCCCCCCCGTCCCTAGCTCTGAGTCTTTTTCACCCCACAAACAAAACAATATCTTCTACGAACTTCCCCTTCCCGGGCGCCTACTGACACGGCTTTTTCCCTTCTTCATCAAAATCTTGAAACCCCTCCACCCTTGCGGCTCAAAGGGGCTGCTCCTAGGGTTGTTCAACAAGCGAGGTTCCATCGTTTGTTTGATCTGACTTGCCGACCACCCGAGGCACCATGGCGGCCACGATCCACCCATCACGACTGGACGAAGTGTTTCTCGAAACACAGATCATGGCAGGCGCCACGGTCATTGACAGCGGCCGATATCGAGGCATGCCGATGTCACCGAAAGTGAGAAGTGAGGGGTGAACGTCGCAGTCAATCCAGCGCTTATGGAGTCTCATCTTATGAACGGATCACCGAGTCGAATGTTTACTTTCCCACTTGTCGCTGAGCTGCCTGCCTTCGACATTGCCCTCTATGTCACGATTATGTCCGAACCCGTGCTAAAATTGAGGTCGTCAACATAAGGGAGAGGGGAGGCGGCCATGGACTTATAACCAGGGAACATAGGTGCTTACTTTTGAAAGCACGGTGGCACATATCTTTCAAAGCATCGGATCTTGAGCATCTCTCAAGTGAGAAGATTTGAACAACATCCATCCCATCATCACATGTTCACTCGCACCGGCTTTACGGGAAGAAATTCCGTGACCAAGCGGCCATCACTCCTTTTTCGCTCTCCATCATCAGCCTTCCCAGCGGTGAATCTTCCATCCATCATCTTGAACAGGTTACATCCTCGTATTTCCCCTATCTCAACAATATGTCGTTGGCGACAAGGGGCCTAGGCAAAAGCCGCCCAGTACTACGGTTCTAGAGGGCCATCTTATACACATGCCCGCTTCGCTTATACCTCAGACATGTGAGCTTGGTTGGCTCGCTACACGGAACAAACCAAACAATGGAGTCAAGGCCTTTCCGGCCGGCCAGCGGATCGAACCCCCCCCCCCCCCCCCCCCCCCCCCCCGGGCCCAATGAACCGAATTCCTATTTGGGCCATGTCGCTCCGGGTTAGAGCGGAGCCAACGCCCTGGCTTCACGACTTCCATGGCAGCGGCTCAGGATGAGGATATTATTCAATGCAACTACATATGCAATGATGCCCGGGCTCGTCCGGATGGTCGGTATGTACAAGGCCTGTGGCAGACTGATGGGAGATCACAAGGAACACAAGGTGGATGCTCATCGACCAGGGGGTTGTTGGATCTTACAACCATAGTATATATAAGCCATGATCGCTCTCTTGACGGAACGGACGAGAAGATAGCCCTGCCAACCAACTCCGCTCTTTCAACTTTGGTCTTGTCGACTTCTTCCGTTCCTTAGATTAGGGGTTCTGCGAACTTTGCTTTCGTTTCAAACATTCTATACACTCATTTTTGTCGGGCTCCCCTTTGACAGGCCAGCCCATTTATTTGCTTACCTACACAACACACTGTCTCAAAACCACAAATCACTATCACTACCCGACGACAACAACAGATAAGATGAAGTACAACGCCACCCTTCTAGCCCTGGCCGTCGCCACCGTCGCCTCCGCTCGCGAGCTTTCCTATCAGAGCTTCACCAAGCGCGATGTACCCCAAGAGCACTCGTACGATGCCATCCTGCGCACCACCAACGCCGCCCTCAAGCTGAACAACCCGCTCAACATCCAGGACGCCGTCTTTGGCCTGCTCGACAACGCTAAGGCCGTCAAAGGTGCCGGTCAGGTCACCAACCTGGACTGCCTGCAGCAGATCGTGGCCGACCAGGCCTTTACCAATGCTAAGGCCGCCGGTGACCTTGACGGCCAGGTCAATGCTGTGCTGTTCCGCTCCCTCGAGCGCGAGACGAGCGAAGTTGGTCTGGCTAGTGCCATCTGCAACGAGACGGCTCAGAACCCAGAGATTGCCGCCGTTACTCAGCATCAGGATCCGGCCAGTGCGGAGGGCAAAGCCAAGAACAAGGACGTTGAGTTGGCGGTTGCGAAGGTGCTGAAGGGATTGGGCGCGGATCCGCTGTTGGCGCTTGACAGTGCTACTTCCCTTCCTGGAGATGTATGTCTTCTTCACTTTTCACTGTCTTATTTCTCGTATATGCTTTTAAGCAGGGCCTTTTTGCTAACGTGAACGGTGATACAGCTTCTTGATGCTACTGCCCTGAACCTTTTGACTCCTGCTGTTACCGAGGACGAGATCCTGGCTGCTGTTGGTGGCGACGATGGCCTTCTTCGCCGCGCTGGTGAGTACAGTTAACGATCAAGTCATTGTTTGATGGGCTTCGTTCTTAATGCTGATTTCTATATAAAGAAGATGATACCTGCGAGGATGACGGTACTACCGACGACACCGGCAGCGATGCCGGCGATGACGATACCTGTGAGGACGACGGTACTCCCGATGATACCGGCAGTGATGCCGGTGATGACGATACCTGTGAGGACGACGGTACCGACGATGATAACACTGGCGGCAGCGTGAGTCCTAAAGCTACAACCGGCAACGGCACCGGCAACAACAACACTGGTGGCGCCGTAAGCCCTACCGCTGCGACCGGCAACGGTACTGGTAACAACAACACTGGCGGCGCCGTGAGCCCTACCGCTGCGACCGGCAACGGYACYGGYAACAMCAACACTAGCGGCGCTGTAACTCCTACCGCTACGRCCGGTAGTGATACCAGCGATGATGATACTTGCGAGGACGACGGTACTCCCGATGATGCCGGCGATGAGGACACTTGCGAGGACGATGGTACCGGCGATGATAACACTAGCGGTGCCGTAAATCCTACCGCTACTACCGGCAACGGTGCCAGTAACACCAACACTAGCGGCGCTGTAACTCCTACGGCTACGACCGGCAGCGATGCCGGCGATGACGATACCTGTGAGGACGACGGTACTCCCGATGATGCCGGCGATGAGGACACTTGCGAGGACGAYGGTACCGATGATGAGTACACTGGAGGCAACACCAAGGCCACCGTCAACAAGTTCCGCCGCGAAGCCAGCAAGCTCGGCCGCAGGCATGGTGGATTGGACTTTGGCAGCTGTGGCACCCCCCAGATCCAGTTCGCCAAGGGCTTGGATGGTCGCGAGGAGGAGAGCTTCCAGCCTGTTAACAGACAGGATTTCGACCACGAGAGTGCCTTGAACATCCAGGTCGTCAGCGAGTTTGTTTGCCAGAAGCTGGAGGATAGTTGCCAGGCGAGTGCTGAGGCGGTGGCTGCTTGCTATCAGGCGAGCAGCGCTGCAAGCGTTGCGGAGGGACAGGAGGCTGCGTTCTTGTTCAATGCCGCTCTTGGTGTCTAAAGAATCTGAATAGCTCCCTTCCGGGGGACTATCAGGGGAGTGGGGTTGTTGAGATGTGTTGGTTCGTTGGCAGTTCTTCTATTCTTGTATGAACCTTTTTTAGATTAACTTGAGTTGAGCGGGAAACTGAGAGTCTAAATCTTGAAAAGCATCGCAAATGTTCTTGATGGCCACACTGTGACTGGCGGGTCGAAAGATGCCGTTGAATCTGCGTCTTAACAATAACAAAAAGGTGGACGCAATTGCCATTCGTTGATGTTCAAGTTCAAAGATGATAGACGAAGAAGACCAAGTCAAAAAATCAGGAAAAAAGCTCAGCCCACCTGGGCTCGGAGTCGAACTCAATACGAGCCAGATCGCGAATCTACGAAAACACCGACGCATTTTCTGGACCCAGCGGGACAATACCACGTAAGCTACTGGACTGCGTTTGAAGGTATATGTAGTTTGGTGCTTATATGGTAGGTACCAGTAATGGAAGGTCCTGCCGCTGTAAAACCCAAAGCTGGGACCCATGCCGGTGTTTACCATATACCTAGGTACTTTCGAGCTCCAGAATCACAAACAAAGTATAGACGTATTCATCTCTTGGATTCAAACGTATTTCCTTATACAGCATTGCCTCTCAATTGGCTATCCCTTCTCCCTGAAATCCAAAACGGCAATATCATAATCCGGATTCTTCCTAATCTTCACTCTCAGCACCATCCCCTCCCCAACCTCAAACTCCCATTCCCTCTTTTTCCTCCTTCCACCCCCTGGTGGTGGAGCACCAACACCAACACCAACACCAGCACCAGCACCAGCACCCATACCTGCTCCTGTTCCCCCCATCGTCCAACCCTTTGCCCCCAAAACCTTGAGCAAGTCCTTCTCCGTCTTCGTCCACAAGACCCCTCCCGTTCCAGGATCCTCACCACCATTCCGTACGACCGCCACGTCAATCCACTGTTGATCATCCCCTTTCCCACTTCTCACCACCCAGAAAACCAACAGGAACCCGAGCCCGGGATCCATACTATGCCGAAATGCCAACGCCCGCGGCACGCCGGCCTTGTGCAAGCTGAAACAGGGCTGCTGCGAGAAGTCGGCGAGGTCGGTGACTTCGCTCCACCGGTCGAGGTACCAGCAGCCGGAACCGTCGGCAGCTTGGGCGGGGATGGTGTGGGTTAGGGACCAAGGGAGGACTTGATGAGGGTTGTTGCTGGTGCTATTGGTGGTGGCGGTTGTTGTTGTTGTTGAGGGGAAGCTGGGATGGATGGAGGTGGAACTGAAGGGAGAGGGAAAGGAGAAGTAGGAGGGACAGGAGGACGGGATGGGGTTGGGGGTGGAGGCGAGGGAGATGGAGGAGGGGGTGGGTTGGTTTGTCTGGACGGCTGTTGTGGGGGGGTGTGTTGAAAGTGATGATGATGATGTTGAGGATAATGATGCTGGCGCTGGAGGAAGGAGGGAAGGGGGGATGCGGACTAGACAGCGTGCCCATTTGGGGACAGGAGGGCGGAGAAGGATTTCGGTGCCGGTTAGAGAGAGGTGTAGTGTGAGGTGATGCTTGTCAAACACGTGTCCGCGTTGGCTGTACTCTGGAGGTGGCTCCGGGGGTGTAAAGAAGCGCTGGAGGTCCGATGGAGGCACGAGGAATCGCGAAGGAAAGTGAACGCGCTTGAAGTGGCCGGCTGAGTCGGTGCAAAAGGTGATTCCCACTGTGTATCGCTCGTTGGGTGTGGAAGCCGGTGAGAGGACGGTGCAGCCAAACAGAGGGACGAGCATTATGTCTTTGACTTTGTGCTTGAGGAACGAGTAATTGTAGGAGCGGAATCGGCTGTCGTGGAGGTAGGCGGTCTCGAACTCGATGATGCGGCGGGGAAAGTATATCAGATCCGCGGTGGTACCCTCGAATGGGACGGGAGTGGGAGGGTTGACGTGAACAATGGAGTCTTCCAGAGAGCCGAAGACGTCCCAGTAGGATCTGTAGACCACGTGGTCGTCGGTATGGCGGGCGTTGAAGTCTGATATCGGAACGCGCATCTTCAAAAGAGACGACCCGATGATCTCGTGGTAAAAGTTGTTGGATTGGTGACTACCATTTGGGTTGTAGGGATCTCCCATAACTCCATCAGCAGCCTTCCAAGTGATCCCCCCACAGCTCTCAAACATACTGGGCGACTGGGCCAATACTCCTTCAATAACCGCATACGAGTCCGAACTGGCCCAAGCCAGTATGCTAGGATCGTAACACTGCCTCATGATCTCCAACTGGAGCCTCTTGAAGGCCTTCTGTCCTTCTCCATACAGTAGCGGCAAATTAACATCAAACAACCCCATCAAGCAATACGCCTCGTCCTCGATCCTAGTCGTCCGTCTTGTGGCCGCCCATGACATTCGCTGCGCGACACTGAAGTCACCCAGCTTCCTCTCCATTCGCAGCAGCCCGGCATCAATGCCTGTGATAGCAGCAATGTCATCACTGAGTGACTCGCGCGTGCCAAACTCCCGCCACAAGCGATCGCAGAAGACCACGTCAGACGGAGCGATGAGTTCTTGGAGCGTCCATCCACGCGTGAACCACTTGCTTCCGTAGAGGAGCTCTTTCATCTCATCCGTGATGGACATTTCATCGCCGTTACCGCCGTCTGACATGGGTTGGTCCCGATAGGGTGATTGGTGGTAAGGGATAACTTCTGGAATACTGATGTCGTTGAGGAAGGCGTAGCAAACCTCGGCATCATGGTACCACTTGAACATGGAGTTGATGGCTTCGGAAAGCTCAGCACTGGAGGACTTGTCAATGCAGCAAGTGTCTATCCAGACGTAACGATAGCCTTCGGTGCGAGCTTTGGCGCAGCATCCTAAGATCTTGGAGAAGCCCTGTTTGGCCGTGACGGGCTTGCGCTGTGCCGTTCCATTGTTCGCAAAGTCAAAATGCTTGCTCATTCCGGTATGGTTTCTTGATGACGAGGCCGTGCTATAGCCGCTGTCGACGAACGTTGAAGTCGTTCCCGGCGCTTCTGCTAGGTCTTGCATGTCCTGGAAGGACACTTCTTCTTGGCCCCAGGTGTGGGAGAGAATGGCGTAGGCGCATTTCGGGCCACCTTCAAACAGCTCAAGTTGAAGTGTCTCAACATTGAGAAGCCGCATGGCGTTGGTGGCTGATCTGCTGTGATACCCTTATCCAGGCACAACGTCTGTTCGAGGGTGGTTTCACAACGGATAGAAAAGTAGCAAAAGAACGGCATAAACACCGGCAAAACTTGTCACGCTACGGTTACCCGGGACGAGATATCACTCTTATACGTCCCGAATTAAACAAGAAAGCCCGGGAAAAAAGAAGGTGTTGTAAGAAGGTGAGATGCGCAGCCAACCGCGTGAGATGATGGCTAGAGACTGAAATGAGAAAGGCGTGATGCGGAGTGCATAGAGCTTGTCTAGCTGGCAGCTTCAGTGGGTTCGCGAAGCAAAGGTTTAGCCAAGGACCAATTAGATGGCTCAGAGCTTGCCTATGCCCTTTTCTATGGCGCTGTTTGTATGTATCAGGTAATGCCGTAGTGGCGATCGGAACAATGTTTGTATAGATGCCTCATCAGGGTTGAACGGCCCAGGTTAATTACTGTTACTGACACAAGGGGCCTATAACACCGTCACCTACCCGTTCTGTTAAGTTGGGTTTTCGAAAACCAAAGTGAGGTTCAAAGAAATCACGGGATGTTGACAACCCAACAGCAGCGTCTCGGTTTCACTTCATTTAAGGCGGAGATGTTGCAGCAAATGGGAACTTTCGCTTGAACGGGGTTTGCATGTCTGAGTCTAGATGTAGTGATCAGTCTAAATCCAAAATTTCCTTCTCACCTTTAAATCCTGCTGTGTCCGCTGAGTCCATGTCCAAGACCCGGCAGACTACCGTAACCACATGCACGAGTTCGAATCAGAACATCTCCCACAGAGGCGGCGGTATCAGCATCTGTCTTGTAGGTGCAGCCCGCCTCTTGGAACCGTTGCCAACCTGCTTCAGGCCGATGTACACCACCCTCCTCGCTGGATTTCCAACGGTGACCGACTTGGAGTCCAGTCCATAGTAGTCTGAGATGGAATGCGTGAGCCAACGCCTGGTGACCCTTTTGTCAGTACACTGTTCCGACAACAACTGAAAACCAGGTATCAGATACACATACTTGAAGGAAGCTCCGCTTTCGTCCTCCCCCAGAGTATCGAGCACCATCTTCGTATCAGGCAGCAGTTGGATACCCTTGACTGTGCCCTTCTCCGATGATGTATTGTTGATTGGCGGTTTGCCGCCAGCAGCGGTCTTTCGCCCTGTAAAGAGAATCTCTTCCTCATCCGACCCGAGCTCATCACTCTGGTTTGCACTTTCCCGAGCCGTTTGCTGCTGCTGCTGCTGCTGCTGCTGCTGCTGCTGCTCCCTCTTGGCCGCTGCATTCTGTCCGCGTTGCTGCTGGACAAGAAACTCCCTCACCGGCTCTTCCAACACACGTAGCCAGGCCTTGACGGCAGGCGTCTTCTTGGCCGTAGCACGCAAATCCTTCGGAACCTTTCCTACGTCTGCGCGTGTCTTGGCAACAGACGACGAGACCACCAAGGAAACTGCAGTGGTGGCCCCACCCAACTGGTGGCTGGTGGCAGTGACGGTCTTCTTGCGATGCACGGCGAAAGCGGCCTTGCGCTCCTCGACGCGCTCACGAAGCCCCCTGTCCCAGTACTGAGCGAGGTGGTACGGCATGTTATCGTGGATGGGATACGTCGGCCCGACCTGCCAGTCCGAAGGCAGTGGCGGCTGTACGTTGGGAACTCCAACAAGACGGTCTGTGAAAGAGAATAATCCAAAAACATCGGTCCCCGCCGCAGCAGGGCAGGGGACCGCATGATTGACTTGATTAGCTTGTTCCCAAACTCCAAGCATGCAACGCGGATTGTGACGAGCGGGAACTGGAGGAGGACTTCAGCAGCCCTGGCACTAGCCCAAAGAATAATAACAAGGGGGAGTATTTACCGTTCTCCCAACGCCGTCGCTGCCTGCTACCCTCCTTGCCCTTCAGCAAAGCTTCGCGCCTCTTCATGCTGTCCCGGCGCGAAGGAGGCCGGCGCGGCGGCGCAACGTTTGCGGCATACGTATCGTCGCCATCATCAAACACCACATTGCGCAGCTTCAGGGCGAGATCAGTCGGGCCTGCTGCCGCTGCCGGTCCCCCCTGAGCAGCGCCGTCCAAGGGAAGCAAAAGTGGATTACCAGCACCGCGCGCATTATTAGCGATTCGCAAGGATTCCAGGGCAGCAACGGTCCAGGCTTCGATATCAACGGCGGCAGTCGAGACATTGGCGATGGTCGACTGGTTCACGGCAACCGAAACTGGCTGCGACGCAATGATGTTTGCTGGTTGCTGGGGTTGGGGATGGTGCAAGGCCTCGTCATAGTCCTCATCGCTGTCGTGACCAACAGGTCCGGCGAGCTTTGTGATAGCCATCGGGATCGAAGTTGGCAGTGGCCAGCTATAAAAGGTTTCTACCGCAGTGGTGGTCCGTCGTCGGTCGCATCCGGCGCTCTATAAAATATTTTTGAACCCGGGAAGCCAGGTTGCCGAGGCGTTCCTATCGCCTCGCACCGTGTGAAGTGGTCGACGATCGGAGAAGATTGCTACTTACCTCTAGACTTAGGTAGGAGGCTGCGGGGGCCCGGGAGACTTTTAGTGGGGGGCCACCCGTTGACGGCGAAAAGTGGAGACGTACGTCCGGGCTGGCTGCTCAAGCTTATGTATCAGCAGGTCCAAATCACTGACATAACTCGGCACGTATTGTATCATATGTAGCGGGTAATATGCGAAGACCGAATATTGAAGAGTAAATAGAACGTAATGAATGAAAATATAAAGGGGGAATGATATTGTAGTTAACAGATATGGACTGACAGAGAATAACTGCAGGTGGGGTTGTTCGAAACGGAAAATCCGTCTTTAAGCTCCAAGAAGAGCAAACATAGATGACACTTTCCGATGATTCATACAGTATAGTAGTAGTTCTACCTACTTTAGGTCTTTGGGCCTCGAGACCGCCCTCGCTATTCACCCCCGTAGTGACCTCTAGTGAACGCACGATATAACTCTCATCCATAACCTAAAGTTCATATATCCGGTGGTCAGCCACACAATGACGTATCAAAGCTACCTGGGAGACCGTGAATAGCGGTTCAAAGGGAGCATGTTCATATATCAAAGAGGCAACAACATCGAACGCTTCAGTGAGTTACACACAAAATAACTCCATCCATCCATCCATCCATCCATCCCGAACAGTTAACGCCAGTATATGCATAAGTCAAGTAAAAGCGTGGTGAAGAAACAAGAAGGAGTTTCATCCTAGTTCGGACGCGAATTACCATTTCCACCTGACTTGAGCAACGGGGAAGTCTCAGCAGCAGCGTCCCTGTCCTGCCTGTCCATGCTAGCCTGCAACTGCTCCTGGTTATTCGCGTAGTGCTCGGGATGCGAAGTGGATCGGCCAGGCATTTGATCACCGAACTCCTTGCGCCTCTGGATCTCGTAGTAGATGGCCATGGAGAGCAACAAGCCTTGCATCGTCGCGGTCAAGACAAAGATGCCCCACGAGCTCCATCCGGCCCATCCTAGCCGCGCAAACAGGCTGCCTGCAAAGACAAATCCGCCCGGGGTCTGTATGCACATCATGGGAATGCTCAAGCTGCCGACGTGCTTCAGGTGGTACGTGGTCCAGATCTGAGGGATATACTGAACAGCGGCTAGCAGAGCGGCCATGACGCCGAGCACATTTGCCCAGATTGCGAGCTTATCGTGGGCGATGGTGCTCAGAATACCCGTGACGATGATAACTGCCAGGCCGTGCAGCAGGGTGAGAGATGCCACCAGCAGAGCGGTCTGCCACCTTGGCTGTTCTTCGATGAGCGCCGCCTCATGATCCGGATCGTCCACTGCGTTGTATCGGAAGAAAACCAAAAAGAGGACGAAACTAAAAGAGGAATGTTAGCCAAAGTGATTTCGCATCGCAACCTCGCAAGATAAACACTAACATGAATGTAAAGCATATCCATTGAACTCCCAATTGCGCGATACCCAGTAGGCCAGCCACGCAATGGAAAGTCTCAACCTCTTTGCAGCAAGCGATATCCTGGCGAGACTTGGGCAGCAGGAGAATGTTTGCAAACGCAGATGTTGCCGATGTTGTCCCCAGCAAAACAAAGTAGGGCGATATCCCTTCCGATGTGCCTCTTGAGATGATACGAACATGTTGTGGGAGGTAACTGATGAGCATTCCAATGACAATGACACTGCAGAAGTCAGTCTCTCATTCTTGTTGAGCTGGTACCCCTCGTCAATGAATTCTTACATGGAAACTATCAGGTTGACGACGCTTATCTCGCGGAGGTCCTGGCAGACGTCCCCCTGCAAAAAGGACTCCATGGCGAAGGCTCGGGGAATCACACAGTGACTTTAGTTCGGAGCGAAACAGCTGAGAGTAATGATGATATGATTATAGAGCAAAGCCAAGGTATATGCGGTTCGGTCGCAAATCGGTGAAGTCGGTGTAGCGATGGAGTGATGGAGAAGAGATGGACAACACGCTTGCGTTCGTCATCCCCGTCAGGCGGAAGCTCCCATGGATGCATGCCAAGCCTGAGGTGGTCAAAGAGGTCCTCACTGTTTAAGTAACTGAAACTGGGGAAGCTCCAGTTGCCTGCCGTCGCCTGCGCGCTAGTCTAGACGTGTAGTACCGCAAAAGGGTGGGTCAGCCGGCCGATTGACCATTCTGTTAGGGCTTTCATTCCACTCAAGTAGATTGAGTTCGATAATTCGCGCTACAATACTTCACACATTCAAAATCACTAACATCAGCCCTATGGTACATGCAGGTTGTTTGTCAAATCGGAAGCTTCTTTGGAGTTGAGCTTCAATGCTCTTACAACTTTCACGTTGTCACTCATTCGATACCTTAACTTCACCTGCCCGTTTGTGATTGTCATCAGTGAAGACTGTTCATAGACCGCGGGGTAAACATAGTTCTTCGGGAACTGCGATAGGGATTATTGCCAAAATAGTTTCGTGTCTCCTCGAAAGGAAATCGGTTGAAAACATCACACCTCCTCCGTAGGCGCAGGCTTCGACATCATCATCACTTACACCAGACCACAAAACAAGAGAATGGAGAAGCCTTCTCTCGACCTTGTGGCGATATCCACCAACCCAGATGGACTGTTTCCATCGGCACCTAGAAATACCACAAAAACTTCCCAGTCTTCTCGTCAAACAGACTCGTTCTTCAAAAGTGTCCAATGGCAAGTCCTTGCTCCTCCAAACCTTCCAGACAGTATTCTAAACAACACAACCCGCTGACAAACAACCAGGTCCGCGGATGGCACAACCCTCTTTACCTCCTCCTCCTCCAACCGGATTAACACCTTCGCCCTCCCTTCCAACCTTCTCGCACCCCACGGCGACTCTCCCCTCACCCTCACCCCCCAAGGCACGCTCTGCCTCCCCGAACCCACCGCGGCCATTGCTCCCTGTCCTTATTTCGCCCTGGAACAGCCCTCAACACAATGCATTCTGACAGCCAGCACCGACCATCCAATTCATTTACACCACGCGTTTCCTCAACCACCACCACCATCATCCCAATCCTCGTCCCCCGACGACAGCAACGACGACGACGATGATTCCACTTTTAGTTTCCCACAGCACAAGCACCCACAACCAAAACCCCTTGCCACCTTCCGCCTCATCCACGCCGAAACAGAGCGCTACCTTCCCATCACCTCCCTCCTCTGGTCTTTCCCGGGAACTCACTTCCTCGCCGGCTCCACCAACTGTCTCTCGCTCTTTGACGTCTCCCGACCTGACTTGGGACTCTCCGACACCCCGCTCCTGACCGTCAAAACCACGGGCTCGTCTGCTCAACACAAATCCGGAAACGGAGCCCGGGTGGTGGGCATGAAGGGCACAGTCTCCGCACTGGCGATGCAACCCTTGAGTTACGGTGATTATGGTACCGGGGCAAGTGTGGTGAGCGCGGGCACGTGGACGAGAAACTTGGGATTATATGATTTACATCGGGCGGGAGCTTGCGTCGCGACTTGGAATGTTGCGCAGGCCGCTTCCCTGGCAAAGATAGGGGGCAGGGGGGTGTTACAGACGGTTTGGAGTCCGTGTGGACGGTATCTGGTGGTGAATGAGCGGGAGTCGAGTGGGCTTTTGGTGTATGATCTGAGGGGGACGCATCGTTTGTTGGCGTGTTTGGGGGGGAGGGATGGAGAGACGAATCAGAGGTTGAGTTGCGATGTTTTCCCGGGGACGAATGAGCAAGTGGGTGGATTTGAGGTGTGGGCGGGGACGAGGCACGGAAAGGTGGTGGTTTGGGAGGGAGTCGGAATGAACGAGGGGAGTGTCGAGCCGAGTTATGATTTTGAGGTGGGCGCGAGGGGGTCGGCGGTAGGCGGGACGGCGATGCATATGAGCGGGTCGGTATTGGCTACTTGTTCGGGGTCTTGGAAGTTTCCGGATGATGATGACGATAGTTCTGGCTCGGAGTCGGATTCGGAGTCGGATTTGGAGTCAGAGTCGGGTTCTGATGACATCGAGTCCGGGAGCTCCAGTAGTGAGGATGACTCGGAGGAAGAGCGTATGGGGACATCGCAGCAACGACGAGGCAGAGCCAGGCCACCTCCGGCGGTTGTTGAAGAGACCAGTCTGAAAGTATGGAGTATCACCGCAGGTAATATGGTCCAGAGCGGTCATCAGGAGGAGGTTAATGAGCCATACGAGACCTGAACTTACAGAGCTGGAGATTTTCGAAGTCATGGTATGTCACCACCTTGTTCACGCGAGCCTACATTTCGCGATGAAGTTAACTTCGTTTCTTGTCTGTTTCATGGCAGATCGTGCTTGGTGGCCAAAACCTCGAATGGCAATCTATTTTGCAGTGCTGCATAGTGAACAGCCAGCGATATGTGAGTGCCCCGCGTCCTTCACCTCAACCATGTTCCCTCATCACTCCCATGGTGAAGAATTGTGGCCAAACCCATCGGAGGACTGCTCCATAGGGTCATCTGCACCTAAGCCGCCAGATAATCCGATATCATCACTGAAAACATCAACAACCTCCTTCTCCTGACTCAACCCGCTGTTGTCCACCTCTATCACATTTTTGTCTCCCCATGGCTCATCAATCACAGCGCTCACAGCATCTAAAAGTCTCCTCCCACCAAATATCTCCGCAAATCTCTCTGCCCTCTCGTCTCTCGACATCATTAGGAAGGCCGGCAAGCCGTACAGCTTACCCTCCTTTCCACCGATTGCAACCTCGTCATCAGGAACCCTGAGCATCCCGAGGACAACCTGCGCGGCAACCACATTCATCCCCGCTCTCCGCAGGAACAGCTCCCAGCCAGTTTCCACAGGCAGCAGTATACTCTGCCACTCTTGAGCTTCAGTTGCATGATCGCATATTATAGCCGCCATCCACTTGGCCAGCGTCTCGGCGCCTCCGCCAACATAAGCGATGTGCACGTCAGTCTGCGCCTGTAGCGCACTCGCGAAACTCTGAAACTCAACGAGGGCTTTCACATCAGATTGGGATAGCGGGTCCATGGTCTCACTGTGGTTATTTCCCTCTGAGATAAGAACGATAAGCCGTTCATGACGCATTGCTACGTTCTCAACTACGTTGCGGAAGGTCGGCTGTTGTTGTTGCTGCTGCTGCTGCTGGCCTGGGGCTGCGGGGAGGGGTTTTTGTCTTAGTTTTACCATGGTCGTAAGTATAATCCCTGTAGCTGGGGACAAGACGAAGTCGGCCTCATCGCAGTTTGGCTGCTTGCTACCCGGGGGCACGTTTTCTGCCCTGAGCCGCTCGTGGTCGCGTACAATAAGGTCAATTCCGGGAACCAATTTCTCCAGATGGCTCGTGATAATGCTAGATACTGCAGCAGACACGATTATCCTAGGCGGATTTTTGGGGGGGACGATATCTGGAGAAATAGCAGGAATGAGTGCGGGTGCAGCTTGAGCATCAGGTTCCGTGGGCTTCGTATTGGGGACGACTGCGGATTCTGGCTGGGGCAGCGCCGGCCTAGCGAAGAAGCGGCTATGGCTGAGCTTGACCTTTTTTGGTGTGTTCATCTCGACGAAATTTTCCACGAGCGAGCTATAGTCCGTAAAATTGTCTTCCAAACCCTTCAGTACCTTTATCAGGTTCGGCACGTCTTGGTTGGTCATGTCGAGGGCCCGGATCGAATGCACGGTAACTGGTGACGACGACTGGTGTTTGACGAGTTCGAGTTGCCTCTTCTTTCCACGCAAAAGACTTGTCAAGTCTCGAGATTGCAACATGGCACGATGGGACAATGACGTGCCCTCACCAATCTGTACATCCATGGATGGTTGAGCCTGGCAGGCTTGGGATGACCTACTGCAAGGACGGACTGTCTTGGTGCTCATGCTTGCGAGGACCAATTCCTTTGATGGGGGGGCACTGGGTTCCCTTGGTCTCTGCTCAGGGAGTTCGTCTTCATCATCTTCATTCCCACGTAAGAACAACAGCCCGGGTTGTGTGTGGACGAAATCGGCACTTGTTTGTATCTCGCCTTCCCACGGCTCCTCCAGGAAGAAAGCAAGGACACTTGGAACGACCTCAACCGCCTCTGTTACCAACTGCTTCTCGGCCATGTGGGCCATGGGTACCCAGACCATTTGCTGCTCCTTGATGTTGTCTTTTCTCCATTTGATGCCCTGCCAGTCAACGTCGGTTGTTTTCCGTATCCATTCAAACATGATTTGGGCAGTCCAAAGGTGTTCGTCCCATTCACAGACAGGAATGGAGAAATCCATTACTGGAGCTGTGACTCGTGCCGTTGCATCAAGTGGCTGAAGTTGCTCCTGCTCAACAGAGCGCATCACTCTTGTTGCAGTCTCTTCAAAGAAGTCGTTCAGTCGGCCATCCAACTCACCCTCTCTGCTTGAAAGAACTGTGTCGCCAGCCATGAGGTCCTTGGCCTCTTTCAGGTCCTCAAGTAGCATAACGCGGGGAGGAGCCTTGTCTAGAATCACAAGGCTATCATCCGGCAGCAAAGGTACTTCTATCTTGAAGTCCCGAGCGATCAGTTCTGGGGAAGACGAAGATGATCTGGGCACCGAAAATTCCCCGGCTCTTATCATTCCCGATATGTCAATGTCATCGTATCTGTCCGGTGACTTGGACTTCTGGGAAGCAATGCCGCTCCAGAAGACGTTGTCCTTGGACAGGATTCTTCCTTCTACTGCTTCTAAGTCTGCGCTTAAAGAAGAGGTTGGGTCGGATGGAATCGGGATCGCACAAGTTTTGTCGTCGGGAATGAAATACTTTGGTTCTGGGCGTGTCCGAGGACTCAGCGGAGGGGTTACATGCTCTACACTGTTCAGCTAATGCATGTCAGTTGATGTTCTTCCGCGTAACTGAAGAATAGTCAATGGTGTGTTACGTACCCCGCTGTATGTTGAGATGCTTTCCATAAGGTTACGCTGTTCATCGTCACCCCAGTCTGCCTTTAGACTCTGAACCAAGAACATCAGCGTGTCCTTGGTGACTTCGATCGTCTCCCTGGAAAGACTGTCCACAAGTGCCTCATCGCCTTTCCGCGCGCTTTCAGGAAACTCAAGACCTTCCCCTTGCTCGATTTCGACCGGATGCAATGGAAGATGATGATCAGGTAGCGAAACCTTTCGCAGGGCCTTTATCCGTCTCTTCAGCCCTCTGCAGTCCGCCTGGTGATCACTCCGCAGGATAGGCTGTTCAATCTTGAGCTTTGACTCGGCGGTCTCGGTGAAGCACAGTTCCGCCATATGCTCCGCTACCTCTCGGTCTGTGCAAGGCTTACAGACTTGTTCAAGGAGTGTAAGCGACTCTGCTGATACAAACCATTGCTCTGCTCTTCCGAGGAGGGGCCGAAAAGCGAGCTCTTCGAGGGGCTCCTTCGATTCGATTAGTTCTCCGAACTCAGTCTGAACGAGAGTTGCCGTGATGCAGATATCCCGCTGAAGCAAGCCCTTCCATGGATCCAGCCTCAAGCTGTCAACGGTCAGGCCATGAGATCGCGCATACTCGTCCGCATCCGGATCATCCGAGACGGATGACGGATGATCATAGTCGCTTGTTGCTGTGCACGCATTGCTGGACAGAGAATCTTCCACGGAGATCAAATCGGCGCTCGTGTCAAGGTCCATCTTCTTGTCTTGCAGTTTTCACCAGTTTCGTACCCCGAGTATGAATGCTTCTAAGGATGATGGTTTGGATGAGGGATGTCGGCATGGATAAAGATGTCAGAAAAACATAATAGATCATGGGATAGCGGTAGGCATGCTGTGGCGAGAACTAGGCCACATATCGATGTGTTGCAGTGTTCGCTCTCAATATTTCGAAAATTCTCCATGTCTCCGCATCTCACCACTTCGCCGTCTGCGTTTTTGCTGGTCCGTAGGAAGTAGCGATGCCTCACACCTTCCTCACTTCCCACCATACATCCTCTGCACCTTCCCATTGGCAGAGGAAACAGCAGAGCGGGAGCCCACTCGCTGCACTGCAGCATTTTCCACGCTTCCATCCCACCACCCTTTTGACATGCATCGATTTGTGCTCGAAACTTCGTCAGTTTCCTGGCTTATTCTAGTCCGCGAGTCAGAACTGAAGTCAACCTCCCGAGTCACCTCCCTTCGTCTCTGGCACAAGCCTGATGATCGACTCAGACATGGGATTTAGTAAACCTCCATCAACAACCCGATGAAGCGAACGCTCGCATGTGAGCTCAATAAGCGGTGAGATGTCGTCACGCAAGCTTTCCTGAAATATTTTCCCTTGGCTTGGCTTCGATCTTGGTGTAGGTACCATCCACGGCGTTGTCACTCCGGAGTCTGGACGGCCCGTTGCGGCCAAAGGATCGCCCTCCCGTCTACTACTGTATGTCTGTATGTAACACCCCCAACCTAAACTCTTCTAGGAAAAATAGTGCAGTCCCCTGTATGACTGTATGAGTGCTCTCCCAGATCGTCACAACAACCGACACCTCGACCTGCATATGGACACGCACTTTCCGAGAAATGGACATCCAGTCAAACAGCCAAACAGTTTCAATGCTACCTCAGCACTGTCTTGGCTGTGAATCTCTTATCTGTTAGTGTTACCATCGCTTTGGCTACCATTTCTTATCTAACAGCTTCCCGTTGCTTTTCTGGATTTGGTAATTTTTCCCCCCTTGACGGGATTCTTTTTCCCAGCTTGTCGCCCTCAAAATGTCACCGTACAGATTCTAAAAAGAAATGGCGATGAGGTGGGAGCTGGGCAAATGGATTAACACATTCACATGTCGATAAGAACGGGCAATGAGAGAGGAGGAGGAGGTATGATCAAGCTATTCTCCGGTCCACACTCTGTTCCTATAAGTCGTTTGTCTGCTTCTTCTCTGTTTCTGTCTTTGATTCCCAGAAATACTACCGACTCGCAAGACGCATCGATAGATCCTCACAATGCCCGAGACGGCGGTATCACCCGTTCTCGCAGCCTGGGAGGCTTGCGACAAGACAGACACGCTCTTCGTCCTCATCTGCACCGTCATCTGCTGGACCATTGTGCCAACCGTAAGAGGCTTTCCCCTTTTCCAAGACGTTTCGGCATATTCAACCATCATACTCAACACGTCAAACAGGTCGGCATAGCCTACTCGGGGTACACATGGAAGCGCAACGCCCTCCACGCCGCCATGCCCTCCATCCTCACCATCGCGACTTGCTCAATCCAGTGGTTCATTGTTGGATATACACTAGCTTATGGCGAAGGCGGCTGGTTCTTTGGTTCTCTCAAGCACTTCTTCCATAAGGGTGTGCTGTCTGAGCCGATAGGAACAATTCCTTCCATTTTATTCAGCGAGTTTCAGTTGGTCTTTGAGGCAACGGTTTGTGCAATTGCCGTGGGTGGATTCTGCGAGAGGGGGAGGCTGTTGCCGGTTATTCCATTCATCCTTGTGGGTAACCATTGAGTGAAAGCTCTGAAGAATTCAAGAGGATGAAGAGAGAACGATATGTTGATGGCTAGGATCTGCAACAGCTATGGGCGACATTTGTCTACTGCCCGCTGGCACATATGGCTTGGGGCGGAGGCTTGCTTGGAGAGAATCTGGGCGTCTTGGACTTTGCAGGAGGTAAGTCGATAAACTCGGACAGCAGCCTACATTCAGAGCATGAATCGAGAGAGGACAACGGTTGACCAAGATTCCCCATCTTCCAGGAACGCCCGTCCACGTCTGCTCGGGCGCCACCGCCACCGCCATCAGCATCTACCTCTCCTACCCGCTCTTCCGCTCGCGCAAGTCCGACGTGCGTACGCCCACCCACATCCGCATCCACCGGCCGGGTAACTCTTTCTTCCAGCTTCTGGCCTTGGTCATCATCTGGGGCTCCTGGCTCGCTTTCGATGCGGGAACCACCCTGGCCCTCAATTTCCAGTCCGTCATGGCCCTCTGCGTCACCAACCTGTGCGCCGCCTCGGGCGCGCTGACCTGGAACCTCATCACCTTCTACGAGACGGGCAAGTGGTCCGTCGATTCAACCTTCATGGGCGCCATTTCCGGTCTTGTCATGATCACCCCCTCGGCTGGGTTTATCGATATGCCGACCGCCTGTTTCTTTGGTATCTTTGGGGCTGCGCTCTGTCGTCAGGCGTTGAGGATCAAATTCACCAAGTTTGCGCATCATTGGAGGTGGGTCGATAACGGTGATACGTTTGCGACGCACTGCATTGGAGGTGTGGCTGCTACCATCATGACGGGACTCTTTGCGAAGAAGGAGGTAGCTGCGTATGGTGGTGTGGAGGTCGCTGGTGGTGTCATCTTTGATGGCAATCTTCGCCAGCTTTGGGTGCAGATGGTTGGGGTTATTGTTGGCTTCACATGGGCGTTTTGCGGGTCGTACATCATCATTGCCTTGATTGATTGTGTTCCTGGGTTCGAGGTTTTGGCTGTTGATAAGTAAGTCCCTGCCCCCTGCCCCCTGCCCCCTGCTTTCTTTTTCCCTTCCTCCCTCTATCGTACTGGGCTTATAAAATACTGACTGCCCGGTTTTGTGGTGACAGGCACATTAGCCAAGGTCTTGATATGAACGAGGTGGAAGAGTTCTTGGGTAACTTGGAATATCCTGATGAAGTTGACTATGCACCAACTGCAAGGGGAAATATTTTTCTGGAATAAAGCCTGGGTAGCTAGTTGACAAATTTCATGCAAGGGGCATAAATATCATACAGTCCAGCCCTCGTTTGTTGGATACTCTGATACAAGAAATTCTAGGCTTCACTGAATATAGGGAAGCTTTCGGCTGTCCGAAGCGTAACGCTATGATACTGGTATTTTCTAAGTCTTGGAGGCCTTGAAGAAAACGAAAGAGCCATAGCGGAATACCGATTGAAGGCTTCTTGTGGCGTCACAAACCCTTTCCATGGTCCCTTATCGCTACAAACGGAGAACAATATGTCTCTTGAAAAGCCAGTATAAGCCCCAAATCCTGTTCAACCCGTGATTGATGTACCAAACTAACAAACCAACAAGCATTGCATTGTGGAGGGATATCTATATTTACAGAACCATGTGAGCAGTCTAGAATGACATTAAATTTAATAAATACCGAAGGAGCACATAGGATCCTCCAAACCCCATGGAATTCATGACCAGAGCATTAACTACGTGGTGTGATGGACATCCATGAATATTCCATCATCCAAATAGACTATGCAATCCCGTCCGACTCATCACATCAAGCCAATGCGTTCTCCTGGGCGTATCAATCTCTTGATCATACGCGCTCCACACAGCATGCAGCAGCTGCTTAGCCACCCCTATCGGCTTAGGCGGCAACGACAGCTCAAGCTGACCAAGACGATCAATCAGCAACGACCGAGCCTGCAATATCTTGGCTGCCTGCGCATTCTCCTCGTTTTTCCCTAACGACGGCGAAGACGACAACCCCGATTCTGATCCAATGCCAATACCCGTAGGCAACCCCGATATTCCCAACCCCATGTCTGTTGGTGATGAAGACTCCAAACTCAACAGATAACCATACTCTCCCTGCCCCATTGCCGTCTTGCTGTCGAATCTCAAACCGCTACCCGCGCAGAGACAGAGCAAAGGTTGAATACACCGCAGACTGCTTGCGGGTATCTGGTCGAGAATCTCAGTGACGTGTAGAGCTAGGGGTGATACCCATTTTGTCCAGATGATTGCCGGGTCGGCGGCGTCCGCCCCCGTCCCCGCTGCGGCGAGGTCAGGTATTCGCTTGGCGGCGAGGTCAGGGAAGGACTCGTAGAGTTGCAGGAGGGAGCAGAGGCGGTAGGTCTCGGTGGCAAGGCGGAGATCCTTGGCTATCCTCGGGGTGGTATCGTTACGCATGGAGGTGGCGGTTAGCTGTATGAGCGTGGGGTTCAAATAATGGGAGGCTGGGTCGTCTTTGTCCTCGGTTGGTACGTCAATAGCCAACAGCGCTTCTTCAATACGCGTAGCTTCCTGGATATCTCTCATGGCGCTTTGCAGGACCCGTATTGTTGTCCCATCGTTATGTCGCCACCGACTGCGTGATCGCCTACAAAGCGCGATGGCTTTGCCGAACAATCGGAAAACGTCCGCCGAAACGCCGGTCCAGGGATGAGGCGTGGTCGGGACCAGAGTGCCTTGTATGGTAGGAAGGGGTGGATCCGGCCAGCTGAGCATATTCTTCAAGTCAGCCTCGTCGTCACTTACCACGCTGCGAAGCATTTCTTCGTAAATGAGACAGCCATTGAAGAAGTCAAGCAGTTCCTGATCCTCCGGACTTAGACTCCAGCTGTTCAGTGCTTGCAGCACTGCTCTCGCTTGGCGGAGGTACTGTTGTCCCAGCTGACGGGCTTCCATCCAGCACATGGACGAGCTCATGCAGAAGAGAGAGAGGAGGAGGCCACGCGGGAAGACGGTGCAGCGGCCGTTGAAGAAGCTGACGAGTTCAGCTTTGATGGCCTCGGTTGCTAGACGCGGCGCCATGCGGGCTGTCTCGCGCATCACGGCTGGAAGCTTTTCTACCAGAGAAGCAGCAGAGATAGATTGCAGGCTATAGAACACAGGCGGGGAGGTGTTCCACAGGACGGAGGTTAGGCGTCGGTAGGGGTTGGAGGCGGAATCGTAGGCGGACCAGGAGGTGCAGACGGACTTGAACCAGTGTTCGATGAGGAAGGAGCGAATATCCACGACGGGCTGGGTTAGTCTCAATGCTTGGCCGGGTGGAGCGAAGGCACGTTTGTCGTGGAAGGGTGTTGTAGTCATCGAATCGTACAAGCCTTTTCGTTCTTTCGCGGAAGTCCCGGGCGAGGGGCGAGGCGAAGAGGATATCGACGGTGTAAAGAATGATACTGAGGGCGGTGGTGTCTCTGCATGGTATGCAGGCGGTGTCTGAGGAACAGGTGCTTTGGCAGTAGGCCTGGCCTGATGGACACCACTCGACGGTTGTTTCTCCTTGGATGGAACAATGGACGCGGATGCGGCAGTGACAAGTTGTTCAAAGTTTTCTGGCTGGGTTGGCTGTGCTGGAAGAGCAACTTCGTGCTTGGTCGACCACTGCAGACGTTGCTGATAGCCTGGACACTCAAGATTCTTTTGAGCACAGTTCCGGCAGAATGGTTTTTCTTCATCGCATCGTAGCTATATCCACGGGAGTCAGTACACTCGGCGTTGATCATTCGCCGCCATCTCAACTTCAGATCGATATGGCATAGATGGGAACGGCTGAAGAGAATTCAAAAGATCCTACCCGTCTCAGCTTACAAGTTCGACAGCCAGTCCGTTTCTTTTGCCTATTCTTCATCGGGGCACGAGTTTGCGCCATGCTCAGTCGGTTCCTGTATTGCTTTATGTCTGTCACCGTTCGAGACTATTGTCTTGTCTACCGCACAAGCATTTGCCGGATACCAGCTCGCCCAAGGTGTGAGGAGAATTCTGGAAATAAGCCTTGTCCTCGAAGTGATCCAGGCGGTGTTGAGGATCGATAGGAGCGGGAATAGGACCAATCCACGCCATGGCACATGCCACTAGTGAAGGGGGGGGGGGGGGGGGGGAAATTGTAAGGATGCGCAAAGTAACGGAAATTACGGAAAAACACATGACTATTTCCGCCAAACTTTCCACACGCAATACGTTTAGATGTAAGCGCACGGGAACGCGATTATGGTCAACAAGTCCCAGGCTTTCGCTTCGTCTGGATTAAAATACCACATTCATAGGTAGTGAGGCGGAACGTTTGTCTTCGACTGTAGGCTGATATATTTCCCCAATTTTAGTTAGTCGTTAACGTTGAAGCACCTAACAGTGAGAAAGTGAATAAAATTTTGGGTGGTGAGTTGCACGGGCCGTCTTTTTTTACTTTGGAAATTTCGATGTGTTCGGCATTGTGGTAATTTCGGGAATGTTGTTATTTTTTGAGGAATCGACCTTCACTACTGCGTAGTGTACATCCTACCCTCGTCTCGACCTCCGGGATCGCTATGGGTTCACCAAGATGACGGAGACGAAGGGCGGGGGGCGATGTTACAGAAAGACTAGATCTTTCATGTCAGTGTTATCGACAGCAAGCAGAAGAGATAATTGACTGATAAGGTCGTTTGTCGTGAGCCAATGGTGATGGTCCCGACAGTCGACTTAGCTCAATGCGGGTGTGCATCGTCAAGCGGGATCGGTCCAATAAACATTCCGGATCAACGGGGCGTGAAACCGAGGAACGTGAGCTGAAGAAAGGCTTCCTGTTCTGTAAGAGGCCTGGGGGCGCGAGGCGCTTCTAGCCCGGACAAGTATAGTATAGCTGTACACAGCTATGCTCCCTTTGATCCTCACGAAGCGAGTGCAAGATGGGGGGTCAATCGAAGGTCTTCCAAGCCACAATGCTAAGGGCCGCGTTAGCAAAGCGAATTGTATAATGTGGCAATCTCGAGGTAAACCGAGACTGGTGCTGGTGAGATTATTCATGAGTGAGCCAAAGATGGCGGGTGTGAAAGTGTTACGTTACAGTGGAGGAAACTGGACAGCGAGAGGGTGAGTGGTGCGGGGAAGTAGAAGGCAACTCTGATATTTATTAGGATAGCTTATAGGAGATAATGCAGCTTGGTCCCGATTTCGGGCGACTCTTATCCAAACTTCGCTCCGATGGTTGGACGAACGATTGCCGGACCCCTCGTCATGATCCTGCGCGTCGTTCCGGCCCCGTCCTTGTCTCCCCGGATATCAAGGTCGGCGGGGACAGCTCTTTTGACATTGTCCAGGATCCACTGCCATGCGCCTTCCTTGTTCTATTTTAGACTACCCGTCGCTTATTGACGGGTAAGGTAAAATTAGTTGTTTTCTCTTGTTTTCCCTTGACCAGGCTTGTGTGGACTGGCCTGTGTGATCGTCATGTGCGTTTTCAGTCTCTTCATCAGGAGCAGAGTGGTTGCCCGGTGGCTGGGGCTTGGGATGGGTTTAGAATAGGGGAAGAACATGCGTGATGGGGTGAAATGAACGAGGGGTAGGGAATTGATTGAGCATGTGCAAATGAATGTCAGTCAACTTTGCCAGATGTCGACGGCTGTAAAAGCTAGCAAGATAAAGTTGAGGATACAAAACTGCCATACTTAGGGGTCTAGATAGATGCCCGGTGGTGACCGATCGCTTCTTGCGAGCTGCGACAACCTCAGGGAATTAATGCTTTCTACTCTGGTAACTTCGTCTCGTACTCTATGCTTCACAAAATTCCGCAATCGGTTTCGCCCGTAGAATGATCCAACCAGGATACACGAGGGATGGGGGCGGCGGGGCGCGAACATCTAACTGAACTTGCCAAAGGGCGCCTTTCTGTCTGGTTATATATGCTGAGCTTATCCCTTCACTAACAATAATCATTATTGGCAAGATGGCCGAGCGGTCTAAGGCGCTGTGTTCAGGATCTCTGAGTATCGCAGTCCGAAAGGGCGTGGGTTCGAATCCCACTCTTGTCACTAACCTTTTTCTGTTTCCGAATTTCCATTTCTTGAATGTACCTTTCCTTATTCTTTTTTTTCCTTTTTCTTTTGGTGCTTCTTACTTATGAGACGAAATGGGTTCGGTCTTTTTGCTATGATTGTGTGGTTGAACATATAAGAACTTGAGATAGCTGATTATGGAATTCGTGCACAGATGTTGTGTGAGGTGTTATGATAGGATATTTGGAAAGGTATGAACTAATTCTTCATGAATCAACTTATGTTATTAAAGAATGGAAGTACCCAAATTAGGAGAAACAGGAAATGGGTGTGGCAGCGCCAAGGAACGTTGACCAGAGGTCCCGACAAGCAAACAAAACAGTCTTGGATTGCGCATGTTTACCCAGCCCCAAACCGCATAATCAAGCACAGTCCAGCACAGGTTTGTTTGTTAGTTTAAGACCTCGTGTCAACTTTCGTATACGTTGTCATAGTTAGGTAACTAATGCGTAACTTTATTTTGAATATGCTATTTTTCATATTCGAAATGGCATCTGAAATCCTGCTGATGCCTTTTATCATACTTGATAGCCATTTAGTTTGTTTTTGGGAGCTTTGAGACTATACGAGATAGAGTTCGTCTAGTGTACGCTACCAGGAGTACCTACTACCTTGATGTACCAGGCTGACAATGAATTCAGGGTTGGCGTGTACAGAAACTAAAAAAAAAAAAAATCATCATATCCTCATTACCCACCCTCCAACCCTTCAACCTCCCCTTAGGTTGCCTCTCTACAAAAAGACCCAACATCTATCTACAGCCTAGCAGCAGCAGCCAAACTCCTCTCCCCATCAACCAAAACACACCACCCCTCCCCTCCCCAGCCTCCCTTCCCAGCCACGACTGCCTGGAAATTGTCATTCGCATACGCCAACACCTCATCGTTAAAAGTGCCCGGCTGGAGCCACACAGCAGGCACGCCGAGCTCCTTGGCCTCATGAAGTGTCTTGAGCGTGATGGCGGGACCAGTAATGATAGAAACCGAGGTCTCCTTGGGGTTCTCAAGCTCCGAGAGGGACTTGATGGCTGGGTAGGATTGCCCGTTGACGGTGAGGGCGGCGCCTTGGGGGTTGATGGGCGTGGCGGGGAGGTCACGATCTGCGTACCATTTGAAGACTGAATGGATGTTAGCGATGTGTGTGGACAATGTGGGTGGTGGGTAAGGCATGGGGAAAAAGGGACGAAACGAACCTTTGTAGCCGAACTTCTCCGTGTTAGTGCTGGCACCGACTACGGCGAACTTGGGGGAGGAGAAGAAGCTCTTGGCGGTTTCGTCGCTGGCGGACATTTTGAGGTTTGGTGTTGACGTAAAGAAGTGGTGTTGTTGATAGCTCGGAGTGATGAAGCGCGGTAGCTGCTCTTGAAAGTGGGCTGGATATCTTGTGCTAGGCTTGAGGATGTGTTTTAGAGACGAAAAAGAAAACTGGGATATTAGGGACATAAGATCGGTTTATATGTTTGCCGGCAAGACTAGTTCTAGTGCTTGACAAATAATCAGAAGTTGTACCAAGGTGAGCTAAGGAAGTCAAGATGCCCACTCTATTCTAGGACATGTCTTTATGGCGACATTCGGGTGTTGATGCAGTTAGTTGACCTCGCCGTCGAGGTGATGCTTTTCACCATGTCTACGCCCCCTGGGCCCCCGAGCAGATCCCGTAGGAAGCTAACCACTAAAATAGCCATATCCCAGGCAACCCCGCGCTATCTACGAGGACCCCGATGACGTGCCCACTGCGTGCCGTCGGGGTACCTGTGATGTTGGTGCGCCTCAGCCCCCCCACCGCGACTAATCAGTAATTGATCCTGATGGTTTTTTTCTTGTGTAACTGTATGTCACTAGGTATTGGATTATCGACATCTGTCCAAAGGTGATACATATTGTCCATCGAATGTCATTTTCTGATTCGAACTCGGAGTTCCGATGTCGCAGTTGCTGTTCGGTGATGCGACGCAACCGAGGCTTCGACGGAAACCGTCGGATCCGTGGAATTTTGCGATCAATCATTTGTTCAAAGAGCCAAAGGATGATTCGGAATGCCGGCGCGGGTAATGCCTGGAAGAAGCGAGCCAAGGAAGGATGATATCGATGTCGCCATCATTGAGCCGTCTCAGCGCCTCGGTATCGGATATAAAAAGCCTTGTGCCGTTGACAGGATAATTCAGTCTGCCTGTTTCCCCCGACAATATTGGTATCACAACATCAGGCACAACATTCCTTCGACGGACTATCTTACAGAGTACCCGGAGTTAATTTGGATCAACTGTTCGTGATTTGGTGCAATTTTTGGGGTGGTCTTTGAGAATGTCTATCTTCGGGTAAGTCTCCACCTTTTGTTTACTCGCCTACTGACAGCATAAACGCATTGCTTACTGTAATCATTGACATGGCATATTTCCACGATAGCCGCTCAACCTACTCCTCTGCTGGGTATGCTGCCTTTCGGCCCTCATATCCCTCGGTTCTTTACGACCGGGTGTTAAGATTTCATGGCAATGAAGCCCCTTCCTTTCCATCACCACCATCGTCTTCGCCGGCAGCTGGAACATTGCTGGACCTTGGCTGCGGACATGGCTTGGTGGCGCGCGCACTCGCTCCCTATTTCAGCCGTGTCATCGCACTTGATCCTTCGGCCGGCATGATTGAGCAGGCTCGCAAGCTGAGCGGCGACAACTCCAAGATCACGTTCAAGCAAGGCGGAGCCGAGGACCTTTCTTTCCTCGCCGACAATGCCGTCGACTGTGTGGTTTCTGGCCAAGCGGCGCATTGGTTTGACTACTCCAAGGTCTGGCCGGCACTTGCACGGGTCGTGAAGCGCGGCGGAACCTTGGCTTTCTGGGGTTACAAGGACCACATCATCGTTGGGCGACCGGAAACGACGCCAATCTTTGACAAGTTCATTTACGGTGAGACAGAGCCGGTGCCGGGCGTGGAAAGCTTGATGCGTTATTGGGAACAGCCCGGCCGGAACATACTGCGGGATTCACTGCAGGAGGTAGTCCCTCCCGAGGCGGAATGGGAACATGTAGTCCGCATTGCTTGGGATCCCAATCATGTGACGGGCGACATTAGCGATGCGCCGGACGAGGCGACCTGGTTGCGTCGGAGACTCAAGTTGGGCGAGTTGGAGGGCTATGTTCGCACGTTCAGCGCCTTCAGTGGTTGGAGAAGCGCCCATCCTGAGATGAAGTGCAGGGCGGACGGAGGAGACGGCGACATTATTGACTTGATGTTTGACGAGATTGTTGCTGCGGTGCCGGAATGGAAAGCGGCGGGAGATCGATGGGCCGAAATCGAGGTTGATGCTATTTGGGGAACGATTTTGTTGATGGCGAAGAGACGATGAATTGGTACGATTAAGTGTGGTGAATTGGTGTCGCGGTCAAGCCGTCAATGTGTGTACTATCTCGATGTCAGTCGTCCTCTCCTCTCTACGGACAAAATCTAAAACAAACAAGAACAAGACCAAAACATGGTGAATCATCCTGAGGCTATCTCTCAACAAAGGCGGAGTTTTGATAGGATATCAGGTTTCAAGAGGCCCCTTGCTTGACCAAGGTCGGGTGTCCTACATATGTTGATGTCTCGATGGAGTTAGCATGCAGGGCTGCTGTATCGCGAGTAGTCACCACTGGTTGCCCTTGGCTGCCACCTCACCGCGACCGGGATCGATGCGAGCGCATAAGCCCGACCGGGTACATACCTTACCTACTGCGTACCTGTTGGCACAGACCAGTCAGCGCAACCTCCCTGTCCACAGCTCATTTCGCGGCGGGAAGGAGAGCCCAAACAGGCGAGGGGGAACAGCCTGGGAAATCGACCGCCCACTCCTTTTGCATCTAGCCTTGGTTCGCTTCTTGACCGTTCTTCTGAATAGCATCATCTTTCGCATCGAATCCATCAGCCAGCGTTTTTGCACAGACTAGCCCTTGCATCCTCTTTTGCGCATTCAATCGATAATCACCCCTTGAGACACAATGGTAAGTGGACCTGTCCCTGTTCATCCGCCGCGGGCACTGGCACGCGCGCGCCCCTCTCCATCCCTCCATCCCAACCCCGACGCACGGGAAGCATGCGAAAGCAAGAGCCAGGAACCCCGCGGTTGCCCATGACAACAAAGGCACAAGGTGCCACAACCTTGGAACCGCAGCGCTCTGCGATAAATCGATCGGAGCACTACCTGTAAAATGTGGCTGGCTTGAGCGCTGAGCTGCAAGGTCCTGCGTCGGCATCCATCGAATACCGACCAAAACAGCATTTATTTTGCCAGCTTTCGATCGCATTGTTGCGCCCTTGCCGCCTGGGTTCTTGCGCCTTGTTCTCGCAATTATCGTCCACGTACCCTCAATTGCCGAATTCAGCACGACCGCAAACGGCGCTTTTGCTTCCGCTCAACCTACCGCGATTCATTACATACCCGGAATTTGAAAGGAGATTGTTTGCGACAGCGCAACTTAGGAATCATGACATCTAACCAGTTCGACGGTCAGGCTTCTACCAACTACAAGGAGGCGTTCTCCCTGTTCGACAAGCGCGGTAACGGCCGTGTTGCCCTCGACAGCTTGGGTGATCTGCTCCGCGCTTGCGGCCAGAACCCCACGCTCGCTGAGATCCGCGAGCTCGAGAAGAACGTTGGTGGTGACTGTGAGTGATACCCGAGTGCAAACTCTTAGTTTATCTGAGGTTATTTAGCTACTAACAGATGCCCTTCTTATCCGACAGTCGACTTCGAGACCTTTCAGCGTGTCCTCAACCGGCCAGGTGGCTTCCGTGATCCCGGCGAACCCGAAGAGTACTGCCGCGGTTTCCAGGTGTTTGATAAGGACATGACGGGCTTCATTGGCGTTGGACAGCTCAAGTACATCTTGACAAACCTCGGCGAGAAGATGACGGACGAGGAGGTAGACGAGCTCCTCAAGGCCGTCGATACTAGCTCTGGCCAGGTGAACTATACCGGTATGTCGGCCTCAGCACTGCTGTTTGCTTTCTACTTGCATGGAACTTAGAAGTCTCGACTAACGATGTTCGTGTGACGCAAACAGAGCTCGTCCGGACTATCCTCGCCAACTAAAAAAATGAGCCAAGGTGGTACGGAATGATGACGAGAGAAACGGGGCTTGGAGGTCAAACATCACTGGGTATGGTCGAGGAGGAATCGCGGGACAAATCCGACCGAGGAGAAGGCGTCATATACCATCTATTACAGGGAAATTGCATGTGTTATAATCCAGGCAGGCGTCGGAGTCTTGATACGATATGAATTTGGACATATCATTTACCGGGAACTGGAGGCTTTCCGCACGTGTGTCTCAAGCAACTGCGCTAGATTGGGGTTTTCGCCTGATCCCTCTCCCGTCCCCTTCTCTTGCGTGACGGAGGTGTGTTTGCAAATACACGTTGTTTGCCCATTTTCAGCAGTACACCCTTCGTTATGAACCCGTTTCCGTGGTGCTCGAAGAAGGGCCCGACCCTGTCAGTTTGGTCTGGATCAGGCAAGACATGTAACACCGTTCACGAAGGATCAATGTGAGAATACGAAGCCTCCGAGTATGTATAGTACGTGCAAACCAGGCCAAACACATTCGAATTCGGGATCAAAGGGCATGTGGGGGTTCCGATGTCCCGTTTCCGGCCTCCATTTTGGGTGCGGTCAAGAAGTAAGACGTATTGACTTATCGGTACCTTTGGAGATCTCAATCGTGTTGGCTGATCAGAGCAGGCAATTGGTACTCACATACTAGTAAACAGTATCTTTAGCATACATGTAAGTTCCTGCAGTAGGCTGTACACAAATGGCCGGTCACGGAAGCCGGACGCATTACATCTAGTACGGGAAGTGGACATCTTTCCAGCGGCTTGCGTCGGTCTTGTCAATTATGGAGTCCCTGGCCTCCCTCCGCTGACGGCTATGGATTGTGCCTTCCTTTCCCTCGGCTAGTGAAGACCTGAAGGAACGGTTTCGAATGACACCATTTCTATCCCGTATTTGCAAATCTGTGCATTTCACTGCATTGACTGATCACGCAATTTGGAGACGAATTTTCTGTTCAAATCTCTGACGAGGAACTACGTTGCCGCCTCTTCCCCCGGATGACAGCCAAACTGATAGCCACCAACAATCACGACGACCTCGACTACGGACGACACTCAAACATATAAGCCGCAGACGACATCCGTTTGCCCTCACCAACATCGAAACCGATAATGATTACTGAACAAATCTCGAAATTCGCTCAAACGACAGAGAATCATAATGGAAGACAGGTACTATCCGGGCGGGTGGGACATACTCCAACAATGGTTTCGAATGGGTGAATCAAGTTAGGATGTGGAGGTATCTTGGGAGTCGCTCGGATCTATCGCATTCGACATATAAGCACGACATCTCGCCGCGTTATTAGCCTTCTTTTTGACTTATGATCAGCAGCACCTGGGAAAAGAAAGGAGAATCGTGTTCAGCTATCGTCATCAACCCTTACTTCATCTCACGACTCACGCATACGAAACGTCATGACAGGAATGTACGACAACCCAGCCCAGCCCGGCCTCCACGGCTTCGAAATCATACGCCAGAAAGCGTTACAGCCGCCTTCAAAGCATGGGCCGACAAACACCGCACTGCGCTAAATGCGATCGTAGCCATTGTCAACCTGAGTGAACCGCAGACTGTCACGTTTGCGAACGTCATGCGTCCCCAACTCGAGTTTGAGAGTTAAAAGTTCTTGCACAACTTGCGTTTCTACCAGCACGTTTCTGAAAACAGCGATTTGCGGGAAACCACTCGCAGAATGGCAAAATGGTACGATGACATCTGGACGGACATGAACATGCGCGAGGACGCCTTCCGTGCGAGAGAGGCTCTGTATCACAGATCTGGTCTCGCGGCAAGTGGGAAACAGAATCCCGCTCGGTACATAATCGAGGACATTGCAAATAATGCCGCTGAGAGTGCTATCGCTCTGGAGGAAGAGTGGAAAGAGGCCATTAGGTTAGGGTTGGGTCTACCGTCCAAATCTTAGCGTGATCACTTCAATCAACTTCAAAAGCGCGTGGAGACATTCAAGAGCGAGTTCAAGAACCACCACGCATCTGATATGGCTGCAACTGGTTTACCCCTGCAGAGCTGGATGGCATGGGCAATGATATTCTCGACCAGTTGGCAAAGGGAACGGGCGAGAATGAAGGCAGGCTCAAGGTCACCTTCGACCCCGGCCATTACGACATCTTTCTTAGAGACGCCGAGAACTCGGAGGCTCGAAAGCGCATGTGGATTGCCATGGAGAACAAAGTACGCTATGCACGGTAAGTGGTTGTTGTTACTTAAAAAAGCCTACTGACAATGTCCCGTTAGTGCCCGGAAAACGTCCCGCTCTTCGAAGAGCCATGCTTCTCCGGGACGAGGCTGCTCGCCTACTGGGTTACCCAGATTACGCTACATTGAAGATAGAAAGCCGAATGGCGAAGACACCTAGGGCCGTCAACAACCTGTTGAATGACTTACGAACCCGCCTTGCGCCCCTTGCCGCCAAAGAACTCAGCCAGCTACTGCAAGCCAAGAAACAGGATTGCGAGACTCGAAACTTGCTGTTTGATGGCAGTTTCTATTATTGGGAGTGGGCTTTCTACGCCTCCAAATTTCCAAGCAACAGCATGACCTTGACAACGAGAAGGTCGCCGAACACTTTCCGATCGATTCCGCCATCACCGGCATGCTCCGCCTTCTTGGGGGCTCTTGGGCATTATTCTCGTTAGGTTGGTCGCAGAGGATCTCGAGCATATTTCCCCTACTGGCGTTGCTGGAAGACGTCATGTATCATAGGGACTTTATCATGTTTAGTGTCTGGAACGACGAATCTGAGGGTAACAACTTCCTGGATACCTTTGCATCGACGCCCATCTACGCGAGGGCAAGTACAGACACGTAGCGAACTTTCCCCTGGAACTTGGGCACCAGAGAGCGGATGGTACGAGGTTTTACCCATCCACGGCTCTGGCTTGCAACTTCCCTGCGCCAACCAAGGACCAACCGTTACTCCTCGACCACGAACATGTTGTTGACCAATTTCATGAATTGGGACATGGGATCCACTGTCTGGTTTCACGCATTCGTTCTTTTCGTCACCACGGGACAGCAGGCAAGCGAGACTTTGTCGAAGCCCCTAGCCAGATGCTTGAAGATTGGGCCTGGAGGGCCGAGTATATCGAACGCATCAGCAAACATCACCTAATAGGCGAGCAGATGTCTGACGACATGGCCGAGCGGATTGCGGCAAGCAGGCATTTCCTTCAGGCGTTGAGAAACCTGCGGCAGTTATCGTTCGCGATTTTTGACATGGAGGTTCATTCGCCCAAGTCACGCGCCGCCCTTGAAAACATGGACTTTACCAGGCGATACAACGAGTTAAGGAATCAGCTAACAGGAATGAAGGGGCCTGAAGCTATTGGTGAACCAATGTAAGCTCTCTATTGTCTACAATGTCCTTTCGTCCCTGTCTTGACACGTCTTTGACAGTTTTAATGGTAGGACGCATGGGCATGGCAATCTCCAGCACCTGCTCTATGAACACGATGCAGGATTATACAGTTGCCATTGGTCTAACACCAACTTCTACGACATGTTTTACTACGCCTTTGCCAAAGATCCGACGGACAAATCTCAAGGTCACCGATTCAGACACACGGTTCTCGAAAAGGGCGCATCGCAAGATGAAATGCTCATACTTGAGCAGTTCCTGGGTCGCAAACCAACCACCGGTGCGTTTTGCATGGAGCTGGGGCTGGCTGAACCAATGGAAAAACCGTTTCCTGAAGGGAACTTCCTTCGCTGGACGAGGCCCCGTCATTGAAGACGGTACCTCGAGTGAGGAGGGTCCTGCCATTGAAGGAATCACCCTTCTGGAAGGAAGTCCCTCTGCCGCGGCACATCCTATTGCCGATGGAGGCTCATCTGCTGAGGCTGGTCGGATCATCCAGGGCAACCCCTCTGCTGAAGGCTGAATGACGGTGCAGTTGTTGAGCTCACGTCACCGAAGGAGAGGATCCGCCACAAAATGTTGCATATTGCAGCGCACTTCAAGAGGAACAGGAAGTGATAAGGGCATCACAGGAATTACGCCGCGTTGCTACAACAGTCTCTAATCTATCAAGTTCGCTAACACATTGTGCTACGATATAAAGCAGAAGAAGGAAAGCGATTCCAAATAGGTTATCTGATCGGCTCAACTCTTTCCATTTCGACATGTGCATTCTTTCATTCCATTACCAGCCCCATTCATGTCTCTGCCGAATTGCTCATGATCCTGCGTGCTGGGACATCTAAAGGGAATAACTACCCGACCCAGGCCTTTATCCAGGCGGTGAGTCAGTCAGGTCCTCTTCATTCTCCATTATCCCAAGCAGGCTCAACATCATAATACAGACTCCTCTAACGTTATATTTCTTCGTGCCGACCCCTTACACTTCGTTGAACCTTCATCCTTGGCCCCCAATCTCATCGATCCTCACAGCAAACTGGACAGACAGGCTAGGCTAGGCGACCCCAGATATGCACGGCCGATGATCGGACAAAGCGCCCGCACAAGTGTCCACCTCCCTGGGTCCTGGCATGGTACCCTCCCCCCCTGGACGGCGAAGATACTTAATAGGTACTTCGTAGGATCATCCATGTTCGTGAGATTCGGCCATGCGGCGACGGCGACGGCGTTCTGTCTCGTTTCATCGATTGTTCAATCAAGATCATCAGGTCCAAGGGACAGCAGAGTGCTCTTGGCATTGGAGTAACCTCGGGATCCGGTTACATAGTTCAGAGCTTTGAGGCGGCATGATTGGTCAAGCTCTATGGGTAAGCCTAGCTGTGCATATCGCCGAGGGTATCCCGTGATAGTCCGTACCCCGTGGCTCCCACCGCGCGGCGGCAGCGCAACAACCACCTTACTGCTGCAAACGTTAACATCTGATTCTTCTTCTCAACCGTCTTTCTCGCCCCGGGTGCTTCATACTCCGCCCGTTGATCCTTATGTCCGTGTACTCAACCTTTCGTGCGACTGATAAGCACCACTAAGAAAGCGTGAGATGTGGGACGTGAGATGAGCGTGTTTGAGGCTCCGAGCCGAAGAGGCTAGATGAACACACTAATGTACGCTGGTTTAGCTCGGTCCGACTTATACTACCCCGGGCTGGTGATAAGGTAGGGTAAAGGGGAATTCCCCGGCCACTTGGCCATAGGCCAGGGTGCGGCTGTGACAGCTACATCTAACGACGCCAACATCACACCAACGGTTCTCGGAAGTTGGCGGTCGGAAATGGGATGGATGGTCAGTCGATCGAAATCGAAAGTGAGTACATTTCAATAGCCGCCGTTTCGGCATTTGTAGGCGACGCTGACATGATGCTGAGCACCTGAAGCGTTGGACCTACCTCTACGTAGCTTGCTAACCTGTTTGGTGACCATGGTGTGAACGACTAGCAAAATCCTCGTTCTCGTCGCCGTCCCCCGGAACAACTTCGTCTTGGCGACGATGACCTCGAATTTTGACTGTCTGTCCTCAACCTCGCTGCCGTCGGTCAACCCGTTATTCTCCGGCTAAAATCCCACGGCTGTCTGTTGTTCCCACATTTCCCAAGGTGACGGGATGTGGATGTGCAGATGGCAAGGAACAGACCGCGCATCGTCTACTATGTCACTTGAAGATGGAAGAAACCGGAGGGGCAGCGGTACCATTCCATTGATAGACACCAAGACCCTGTGCTAACACTACAGGGTCGTCGGTGTCAATTGTTTACTTCAATTCCTTCCTCCCCCTTTTGCCTGCATTATCGTTCGGCACCATCAGTCGGCATCAACAGTCGGCACCAGTTGAAGCATTGACCTATCAACGATCCCGCTTATCCGTTTTACACTACGTGTATTCACCCGCCCTTTGCAATCTCCGAATCTCGTTGATCAGAACCCAAATCCACACCAACCCTGAAACTCCAAACCCCCAGTTCTCCAACCTTCCCAGGGTTCGCTCCTCCCCAACCCCCCAACTCCTCCAACTTGCCCATTCCGCTGTACCGTTCTGGCCGTCTAAACCCTCGTCAACTTCCACCCACCCGCGCGTTTTAACCTTAACAGCCAATCACACCCTGTTCATCAAATCTGACGCGGCTAGCGGATCTTAGCTTTAACTTTATCCCCACCACACTCTATCCCCACCGCACTCAATCCATTGGCACATGTTGTTGGCCCTAACCCTAACCCCCGGCCATCACCTAGTATCTAGACCTACGAGTATGCTGGCCGGGCGTCAACGCACTGCGTGCGGCATTTTCCAACCCATCGTTGGCGTCAGTCGATGATTACACGGCATTTGCAACCTGGTACATAGCCTGATGGCCATACTCGGTCAAGTATGCAAAGGTAACACCATATTTTATGCACTCCTCTGTTTTGGTAAACATACATGAAAAAAAAAATCCAAAAAAACATAAGAGTATTTTTTGGTCATCTCACCATGCCCCGCTATTTTCCCTCCCTCGGTCTCGGTTGTACATACCTACGTACCTTGAATAGATTAGCAAGGCATAACATACATTTGTTGAACCATGGAAAACAAACATGATCAAGACATTTCATGCTTTCCTGTCACTTTACCAATAACATACAGCGGCATAGCATGGTGTAGTGTATGTGCTATGTACTTACTGTCTTGCCGCTAACTGTCTGTCTTCACTATGTATCCCATCCGCACTTGTGGAAAACTAACTCGGCTTACCTAAACTGGCTGTAAGCCCCAACGAAGCAGCCCCCCCCCCCCCCCCCCCCCCCCCCCCCCAACGACTGGATAAAGCACAAGTGCCAAGTTCATCTTCAAATTTTCATGTAATGCAGTGTAGTGTACGCACCTTTGCCGCGCTTACCTCTTCGGATTTTTAATCCCCTCCTGGCCCGCTATTAGGCGACAGTTTCCTGCAAACCCCGATATTCCGCTCCTAAACCCGTGTCAAAGTAATCGATCATCACGACGGTTGGGTTGAGCATTATGTAAAATGTTCGCTTTGGAAAAAGCATATCCGTTAGGTATTTGGAAAACGTCACCCGAGAGCGCCTTTCCCCGGATTTACAAAACCCACTACACTACTCTCGGGACTGAGATCTGTCTGAAACATCGACATCGTAACTTGTAATGTAGTAACAATGACACATGTTTTGCGGTTGAGAGGAGACGTGGCCGCGCGAAGGCTTGTCGAGGAGTCGAGGTCAATCTCGCTCACTTGGATAGCGGGCTGGCTGGCGGGCTAAACTTCTAGTTCTGACTGCTGGGGCGAGATCCGGTGGAGGGTTTCTAAGCCCCAGGATTGTTGAGAAAAGCTCCACCCAACACGAAAATCCTTCAAACGCTCGAGATATCGGTGCGCGTGGCCAAAAAAGCCAAGAAAAGAAAGCAGAAGGCTGGAAGTTAGCACTTAGCAGTGGAAGTCTGACACAACAACAGGATGAGTTTATGATCATGGTGTTTAACTTGTTTTTGGCAAGGTATGTTCAGCGAACATTATACCCTCTATGGAGTTCTCTAGAGTATAGGTAGCATCTATCCATATTCCAGTGCCCATCATCTTTGGTCACCTGCCCTCAACAATGATTTGTAGACATATTCCTGTCATTAGGTACCTAGGTTACCTGTCCGTCCGTCCCATACCGTTCAGTCCAGTTCCCCAGCGCATTGGATTGTACGTCCATCCATCATCCATCCCATCCTATCTTCGCGTCGTTCGTATAGTTGCCATGTCCCATGACTTTCCCATATAATACATGCATGCATAAAACGTTAATAAAGGTGGTGCACGCATCCAAACCACCAAAACAAAAACCTGGAAAAGCAGTACCAATGCAGCAGCGCACCGCGACCATACATCAGTCTCAACTCCGCGCTGGTTTGCTTCGTGTAAAATCCTGTAACTCCACGACTTATAAAACCGAAAATAAAAATACTCAAAACATTTCCCCAGGCCGACAAGTCTGAGGGGGTATACAAAAGGGGCGATCGCGGGTGAAGACATCGGTCCATCACAGCACGACTTTGATTAAGTCATCCAAGAACGAATTCATGGGTGTGCGTTGGGCTTTTTTCAAGCCAGGGGAGCACAGCTATAAGGCTTCGAAACCTTGCCGTGATCATAACGGTCCATCTAGGAAGTGGGTTAGCACTTGTGTGCAAAGAGCAAGCAGAAAAGCGGGCCAAACTTACAATGTCCTGAATAGCGGCGTAGGTGCCAACACCAAGAATGATCATGCCGATGGCGAAGCAAAGCATGTTGAGGGCATCCAAGAAGTACTTCTTGCTCAGGCTCTTGGCATCATTCCGCGTGATCTTGAAATACATCAACGCAGGGAAGTAGAAGCTAAAACCGGAAATGAAGAGAGCCGAGCAGATGGCCAACAAATCAGAGAAGAAGGGGATGGCCTCAGCGATGACCCAGGCAATGAGGGTAATGCCAAAGTCAAAACCAAGCCAGACCATCCAACCCGCTGGGGTGTTGACATAGCGAATGACGTTGTTGGGCCAGATGCGCTCGATCAGATATCTGCTGACGACCACAGTGTTGATACTGCCAGAGATGAAAATGACGGGGAGGGCAATGCCGAAAGCAACCTTGGAGAGAAGAGGGCCAGCAGAGAGCAAGGCAGGAGACTGGACCTCGGGGCCAACGAAAGCGTAAACGACGCCACCAGTGACCGTGTAGATGAAGATTTCAATCAGGCCAAGAGCGACAATGGATTTCTTATAGTCGGAGGGGGTGTGCATCTCATCCATAAAACTGAACTGGCACATGGCGAAGCTGTAGGCGAAAACGATGTTGCTGACAGCAATAAAGCCCTCAGCAAGGCTGAGGTCCTCCTTGGGCCAGCAAGACCAGGGAACGGCAGCGAGGCCACCCTCCTGGTTGCTCGAACGAATGCCAGTAGCAATCATGGTGATGAGGATGGCGGCGCAGATGGAGACGAAATCGATGTATCCAAGGATGGCAACCTCGGCGAAACTGGGAGGAATGGCAAGGAGGAAAAGGATGATAGCGGAGACAATGCCGAAGACGAGAGAGCAGGTGCCGTTGCCGTTGTCCGTGATGGTGCCCCACATGATGGTGCCCGTGAGGACGTGGGAGCCGACGATGAAGATCAGCTGCAGAACAAACATGAAGCTGATGATTTCATATCCCCATTTTCCAAACATGACACGACCAACGTCGGCATAGTGGGCGATCTGAGGGTGCTTGAGCTTCGTTTGTCCGATAACGTGAGCCGTATAGATGCAGATGAGTCCCATGGCGACAGAGAGAATAACACCAGGCACCATACCAAGGGTAGCGAACGCGCCGGGTAGCGAGAGAGAGCCGAGGGCGATAGCCTCGACGATGAGGACGACCGTCAAACGTTTCCAGCCAAGACGGTGGAACTTGGCATGGCCCTCCAGGACCTCGGGCTCCTTGTCCATGATGCCGCCGCTCAAGCCGCGGACCTCGCCAACATGCTCATCTCCGCTCGACTCTGGGTACGGCATGATGGCGTTAGGGTCATTCTTTTTTGTCTCGTATTGCGGGTCCATGGTGGGTGGTGAAGAGGCCTTGTTGAAGGCCTTTGTCGGCAGTGGCTTGGTTCTCGCTTCTCAAGCTGTTTTGGTTGGATAGAGAGGAATGGAAAGAGAAGAGGCTGGCTGGGAACCCAGGCAGGTATAAATATGGATGGGAGATACAGACAATAAACGAAAAGACAGCAGACGATCCAAGGTCCGAGAGACAGGATGAACTGCGGGGGACCGGGGCAGATTAAGTACTGAAGAAGAGGGATGGAGAAGGCAGGCGCCGGATGAGACAGGTACTTGGGAGGTACGTGAGAGGGAAGAGCGACATATAAGCACGCCGCGTTGGGAGACGCTTGGGGCGAGGCGGATCTCGTGCAGACAACGCACTAGCAGCTGCAACCTGGAAGTTGACGAGTCAGGGACCATCTAACGGAGCCTCTCCATCTGGCCTACTAATTCAAATGCGTACACGTAAGGTACACAGCACAATCTGGTCGCCGCCGCACTCCGGAATTGCCGAAAAGGATTATCCTCGATTACCATTGCCCGAACGACTAGCGATCTCGGCGAATGAAAAGATGGTACAAGCCAGGTACACCTTGCACTTACTGTTCTGCACTACCCTGCCCTGGTGCTGTCTACTCCACATTGCTCTTGCCAAAACCGCTCCAAGACTGCACTACATAGCAGACTGGCGATTGCTTCTCTTTTCTGACAGACGCTCCTTTGCTAGTACCTCATTACCTATCTATGTAGTGGGTAATTCAAAGGCAGCCAGCTTTCCACTTGCTTTACCAGCCAGCTTCGTGGGCATACAGGTACTTACAGACTGCAGTGCATGGGACAAGCTTGATACGGCATGCCCTTCGGACCTCACCATAGCACAGACAACAAGGCCAAACCAACTCAAGACCTGACTGCGACTGATACCTGACATAATGCGTACAATATGCGTATAACGGCTGACCACGTGCTGACATCTGCAGGCCGGTGGTTCTAGACAGGGCTTGTGATGGTGCTGGTGGTGAAGTTCAGTGTTCTTCCATGTCGCCTGGGCAAACCTCACGGCAAACCCAGCACACCAGATGCAGCTGCTCGGTCACTCGAAAGGGCAGGTGGGCGCGTGGGATACCGTGGGATACTCGAGGAAGCTGGCCGGCTCGAGGCTTCCCGAACAACAACCATTCTATTAGTCATGCCAGTGGACCTCTTGGGGAAGTCTGACAGGGAAATGGGGAGAAATCGAATGGGAGGTGAGAGCAAGCGGAACCAGCACCCACTCGCCAGCAGTGGATGCAACAGTCGACCCGCGATGGTGGCAAACCCCGACTGGGATTGCAACTTGAGACCCGGAGAGAAACCCACTTGGTGCGCAAGGTGGCTGAAGCGAGTGGAACGCGAAAGCCCAACAGACAACCTTAAAGTAGCGCCGGTATTGCTCCAGCTCCACGACTGTTTTTTTTCTCCATGCCCGCGCAACATATTCCGAGACGGCGATTGGAGAATTGGCTGTTTTGCCGGCTGTGCGTGGACCATGTCCGGCCCATGTACCTTCATGTACCTTCTGGGTACTCAATTTACACCACACGAGAACCATCGCATTGCATGGTGGCAGGGAGGGCGACGAGGGTCAGCAGCGGAGCGGTGGACTCTTTTCTCGGAGGGGCAGATAGCGCTGCAGGGACCATTAGTAAAAGCTGCACACAATTCCATGCCGTCAGCTAACTCTGTTATCGTTGCAAGTGGGTGGAAGCTCCCGTCCAATGCAAATTGTTGACATTGTGGTGCCAGCTTTCTCTTCCTGACTGACTGGCAATTTCTGGGCAAGGAACAGAGTTACACTAGGTTTAGTTTTAGAATTGTTCCAAATGTTCGATGAGTGGGTGTCTGCACGAAATTTTTAGGGTTTGGGGCACGCTAGAAGTTTATGACGACATGAATTGTGGGGAATCTGTTGGGGTCAAGGCCAGCTGTCCGTCACCACCAACCTCGACGACGTCCTCGACTTGTGTGTCTTCAACGTGAGTGGCAGATGTTGAAGTATGGGAACAGGGGCACTGTGCTCGCGTTCAAGGGACTGGAATGAATGACGGAGCATGAATGTTAATCTGATGAAACTGAATTGCCTTCGCTGCTGACCCAAGCCGGTGTGCAGATCTGGGGAAAGTAACACACCCCCAAGTCCCATGGCGTCGCTCGCGACGCATCTCGTTATCGGGATCAGACACAGCACAGCTTCATCCTTGTACAAGTCACCCATCTTCAAGATCAAGTCGTTCCCGAAGGCAACAGAACCTTGAGGCGCCGTGATATTGACATGGAGCGACCCGTCTGCGGCGAGTCGTTCCAGGCTTGGCGAGACTGTATAGACATGCAATACAAAAGTTGGTACTGTCTGTTGGATGAGGACGGGAGGTGATGAGGTCTGCAACTTGATTTCGGGGACTTTGGAGACGTTGCACTTGGGGAAAGCATCATGATGCACACGTGCCCAGATGAGAGGACGTTACTCCGTCGTGCGTGCCCAGGAATGCGGCTGATTCCAGATCGTGGGGGATAGCGGTTTGTCTACCAGATTGGCTACTGTGTAACCCAGCTACTGTACGTACTTACTTCTAGAATGCGACACGCGTTTGGATGGTGCATCTGGGCTGACGCATCTCGGATTCCATTTCAGGAAGCCAAGCTACTGCTGCACGAACCAACAAATCCCCCGATATTTTCATGTTCCAGAGGTCTGTAATCGCAACCCAGTCCTCCCCTTCTTGATGACTCCTTCTGCCTTTCCAGTTCTAGATCTATGCAGGTCGACCCAAGTGATGCCTGTCCCACGGTGTCGTGGATCTGGGGTACTGTGGCTAGTGAATGGAGGTCTATCACGTGTGCATTCTCTCCAAGGTCTAGGTTGAACCCCAGACCATCCAATATACTCAATTGACACCGGGACCTAGCGCAGCCATTACACCACCGCAAAGCTAGGGAACCATCCGTTCGGGAGATTAGGGGGGCACGAACAAAGTTTGTGGGTGAAACAAAGTTGGACGAACCGGTCAATGCGGTATTCCGATAGCGTCGGCACAATGGCCTCTGCAAGTGCGGCATCCACCGCGGCTTGTACCTGCAAGATAACCCGACAATGAACAAACTAACAAGGTACGTACATATCTCACAGACGACCGCAATATGGCCGAGACTAGAATCATTTGGCCATCAACGCTCCTGGAAACCACTAGAGATAACGGCTGCCGTGCCAAGAGACGCATGGATCGGATCTTTGTAAGCAAGGGCCCGCTCCGCTCCGCTCGCTAGTCCGCCGAACGATGGTCTTATGTGGAGAGAATCGAAAGAAGCCTGCCATGACCCCCACTGCTCTGCAACTCTAGACCGGTATCGGAGATGGTGGATCTTTTCAAGTTTGCAAGAGAAGCCGAACACTAGTGGACTTGGGTTGTTCTCGATGGCCTTTTTCTGGCTTCATTTGCTGTGACTCGTTCTGAACAATGGTCTGGACTTTGAGTTTTGATGGGTGTTGATCAGACCAGCCGAAGCTCGACGGGTATGTGATTATGTATATGGATCGTTGGCTCCTGTTAGTACACCATCTCAAACTACGGTCATTGGCTTTGGTTTTGAGGGGAGTGAAAGACTGGTATCGTTGGGTGGGTGGTTGGAGTTTTCGGATTGTGGACTTGAAGCCCCAGCACCCAGGCACGGCAGGTCGGAGTATCCGTGCCCGATCCCGTGGGATGGACGGGACCTGAACCCTTTCAAACATTTTCTTGGCGCTTTGAAGAAACGAGCCACGTGCCGATAAGGAGGATCACTATCAGTCCCCAGCCACAGGGCAGCCTTGCGTGTCCCCGGTGATGTCGGTTTCCATGTAAACAAACAGCGAGCCTGAGCAACACCAATCGCGTCGCCGATCGGCCTGCCGATTGTTTTGTCATTGCAACTTCCCCAACTGCGTATCCCCCCCACCACCACCATCCGCCTCAACCATTGAGCGCATTGTCTTGCGCGGCGTGAAGCAACAACGAAATCAAGATTTGACAAAATATATCGAAATTGACGCATCTTTATTGTTCATTCAACCTCCGCGATATGCATCGGTTTCGCGACTAAAGCATAAACCCCGATTCCGTTTGCGACAGCCTCGACATTTGCGCGATCACAGTCCCAGCTACTGGCCTTCGCCCAGCCAAGCGGGACAAGAGACATCACCGTTGCTACTAAAGATACGAGACTGATTCCGACAATTCGTCTCGAGAAATCACGTTCCTGTACGAATCGACGTCCGGCTACAACGGCGCATGCGCGGCCATGACAGACTATTTCATTTACGAAAATCGTCTTGTGTCTTTTGATGGGCAGCCGCTGGCAAACAAAGATGGGATACCTCCCGCTGATTCCCGAGGCAAGCTGGTAAAATGGCCACACAAGTCTTTATCAGCGGATGAGGTCAGTGAACGGCACCGGAGGAGGCAGCAGGTTAACACAGCCGGAGTGGGAGAGGAGACTGACCGAACCGAATTTCTAGCTCGCAAAAGCCGGATTTTACTTCGATCCCATGGTCACTAGTCCCGACAATGTAACATGCTTTTTGTGCGAGAATTCCTTTGATGGCTGGACGCCTGGAGACCATCCCATCCAAGAACATCTGAAACATTCGCCATTCTGCGGCTGGGCTGTCACGGCAGCGGTCGAAGCGAATCTTGGAGACTATGGGAAGATGCACCCTCTGGAACCGATTCTTGTCGATGCGCGGAAGGCTACCTTTGGGGGAAAGTGGCCATACGAATCCAAGAGGGGATTCAAGTGCAAGTCAAAGCAAGTAAGCGTTCCTTTGCACTTGCCCAAACCCAAGGAACACAAGCTAACTGATCGCAGCTTGCCGAAGCTGGCTGGAAATTCGCACCAACAATCGAGGATGAAGACATGACAGTGTGTCCATATTGCCTTCTAGGACTTAGCGGTTGGGAACCAGGTGACAAAGCAATGTAAGAAGCATTCACCTCCATCTGGCAATCATTTACTGCAATTGACTAATACGAAACTTAGTGACGAACACCAGAGACGACAACCTCAGTGTGCGTTCTTCCGCCTTCAAGAGGAATTACCACCACCAAAGAAGCCCGGGAAAAGAACCAAAACAGCCAGGACATCCAAGGTCGCCCACCGCCTCTCTGTCCAGCCTGTCGGAATCCCCACTGCCGAAACCTCGGATCAAGTATCCGCCTCAGACATCGCGGGCGGCCTTGAGGACATCATTATGGCGCCAACCACGCGAGCAGCAAAGAGCAAAAAGGCAACCGCTAGGGGTCGAAAAGCGAAAACTCAGAACAAGGAAGCAGAGCCTAAGGAAACCTTAACGGACAAGCCGGCAGACGAACGATTGGCTGCTGAAGAAGCACCAAAGGGACGGAAGCGGGGAAGCGAGTCGATTTCCGACTCTGTGGACTCTAACCCAGACGCGCCTCCGCAGAAGAAGCGAGCAACACGAACAGGAGGAGCTGCGATCGCTGATGCTTCCACTTCAGCCGTGGAAACACAGGACCCTGACATTGCCGATGCACCATCTCCCAAACAAACAGCTACCCGGAAGAGAGCGCCCGCCAAAGGAACACAGAGCTTGCGGAAAAGCTCACGAGTTTCCCTGCAGAACTCTCATGCGACAACAGCGCCGCAGACGGAATCTTCGAATGATGAGGCCGTCGATCGTCAGATGGGAGGTGACGACGCAGATGTTGGTCCAGGACGCAAAGTGCAGAATGCAGAATCACAAGGGAGAGCGGATGCTGAGGATCCAATCTATTCATCCGATATCCCCCTCCTCAAAAATGGTCGTAAAGTAGCTGCTCACAGGATGTCTAAGCAAGCGCAAAGGGTCCAACAGTCTCTTCCATCATCCAATCCTATCGACGAACTGACGGACGGACCTACTGCTGTGCCCGGAACCACATCTGTAGTGCCCCAAACAGCGGAGCCCGAGCTAGGATCTGGAGAGGATCCTGATATGACCTTGGTCTCAAAGAGTAGCGACCGACCCAGTACGGTCAAGCGAGGAAGGGGACGCCCATCGAAAAAGTCTACATTTTCCCATGCGGCAAAGGAAGTGGCAGAGCAGCAGCGAACTTCATCTGGGATCCGGCATCCAGAGGCCCAGGCCCAGGTCGAGATCCAGGCCGAGCCTGATATCGAGCGCCGCTTATCAGTTTCAACTCCGAGAAAGGCGGGCGTTGAAGCGGCCGCAGAAGAAGCGGTTCCAGAACCTATGCCCCAAAGCTCCTCTCCCAAGGCGGCCGTTACCCGTGCTGCGCCAATACCAGCCAGAATGGACAAGTCTCTTCCTCCGTCGCCATCTCAGTCCCCAGATCACCTGTCTCAGCCGCTTGCCACCACACCTCGGGCACCATCTGCCGCGTGTGTATCTCCAGAACAGCCAAACGTCTACCGCTCGCCGTCAATGCAATCCTCGAATGCAGAGAACCGACCTCCATCGCCGAAGCAATTGACCCCAACAGTCGAACGTCATGCTCTAGCACCAATGGTCACCACACCAGACAGGCCCACATCTCCTTCCAAGCGAAAGATTTTGGGTGCCCTCCAAAGCAGTAAACCTTGGACCGCGGCGGATCTAGATAATATCTTCTCGCCCACCAAGAATGACCACGAAAAGGAAGACGGCATTGACAAGCTCTTGCACAAGGGCAGTGAGCTTACGAGCCCAGAGAAGCGGATGACCGTGGAGGAGTGGATCTATCATAATGCCAGCTTGGCTGAGCAGAGACTGAGGAGGGAATGCGAGGAGATGGTCTTGCTGTTTGAAAAGCAGGGTGCTAGAGCCATGGAAGCTTTGGAAGGGCTCATCGTCGAGTAGTGGGTGAGTGGCACGACCATTGGGCGCCAGTTTATCAGTATAAGAGGACGAGAGATGTGGATCTGCATACTAAATCCCGCTTCTGGTTCCAGGTCGGGTAATTTCTGGTACGTGTGATACCAGGCAATGGACATGGCATTTGCGTGGTGCGTTACATAGCAAGCTTACTGTGTCAGTGACTTGGCTTCTGGTTTGAGTAGCAGGAAAGACGACATTCGACGTTCGGTTAGACGATGTAGAGATACCATTGTTGGTGGTGTTATCATGAAATTGCGCAACAGTGTGCATAACAACGAAAAAAGCCCTCCTGTTACAGCTGTAGGTTCTCTAGATGATGCCGGGTTTAGTTTCTTCATTAGCGGGCGGTCAGTGGTGATGGAAGCGTTTCACCAAGAAAGAGAACTTGACAGCAACGTCGCAAGATAGCGAGTAAGATACATTATGGGCCAACAAAAGGGCAAAAAGGGAAAATCAGATATGACTAGTCTTTTAGACACAAAACGTGTCGTCTCTGTTGAAGAGCTCCGTATGGTAGTGACATTGCAAGTAATCGACGCGCAGGGGTTAGGGTTACTTTTCGCTGTCCGTTTTTTTTGCGGCGCTGTCCATGACTTCATTGGGGCAGGCAGCCTTCTGTGAATCTACTTGGGTAGTACCTTCTTACCACAGCCACCAATTACGAACCACGCGACGCGCTTCAACTTTTTTGCTTCTTTGACTTCCATCAAATTCATCCTCGAAGGCGAAGACAGGATATACGGCAAATTTCCCGGTTGTAATCAATAAATAATCACCTATTCGCCAAGCCCTTTGCGCCGCCGTATCACAAAAGCACCACCAGCAACAACCATCACAAGGTACCGACCGGCATCGCACTAGTAGTAGTAGCAGCGACAGCTCGACAGCTCGACAGCTCCCCTTCGTCACAATGAGGCTGACGGCAGACCTTATCAACAACTCCCTTTCCTACCTCAATCCGCTGAAGGAGCGAGAGATAGATCTCCGAGGTGCGTTCCATCGAGAAGAGCAGATACTGCACGGTTGATCTTCAAGTTTCCAAAAGCGCGTACAAAGAACAGAGTTGATATATCGAAAACCTATGTTGGGTTGGGATACATGCAATAGGACACAGAATACCTGCCATTGAGAACTTGGGCGTTGCTGGGGTAAGTTTAGCTATTCTTGTTGTTCTTCCTCTACTGCTAGTACTGCTACTGGTAGTTCGTCGACCAAAATCATCAATCAAGGCAGTTTGCTAATCTGGTCGTTACTACAGCCCCACGATGCCATTGATTTCACCGACAACGATATCCAAGTGCTGGGCAACTTCCCACTCTCCCCCCGCATACGCACCCTCCTGCTCGCTCGCAACAGGATCGCCCAGATCCAGTCGACCCTACCGAATGCGATCCCGAACCTGAAGAACCTCGTCCTGGCGTCCAATAACATTGGCGAGCTGGCGGATTTGGAGGTGTTGGGAAGGTTTCCTAGGCTCACACACTTGGTCTTGATGGACAACCCCGTTACCAAGAAGGAGGTACGTCACTAAGCCCCTTCATCGCCGGGTGTTGAGCGGCTAAGAGAGAATCGGAGACGGGGATGGCAAGTGGAATGGATGGACGGACTGGCTGACAATGGTTTGTTGACACACAGAACTACCGCTACTGGGTCCTCTGGTTGTGTCCTCAGATTCGCTTTCTCGATTACGTCAAGGTCAAGGACGCCGAGAGGCAAAAGGCGAAGGAGCTGTTCGGAACCGCTGATGAACCGACGGAGTTGGCCAACAGGGTATGTACATTCTCTTCTTTCTCGATGCCATGACAAACCTACTAACATGCAGATAGATAAAGGGAATCAAGTCCAAGACCTTTGACGTTGGCGCCAGCTCCGCCAACGGTGCGGCCGGCAGTGGTCCATCCTCGAAACTTTCGCGTCTCAAGCTCACGGAGAAAGAGAAGAAGAAGTTGCAGGATCTGATTAAGAAGGCTGATAGCTTGGAGGAAATCATCAGATTGGAGAAGGCGCTTAACGAGGGACGGCTGCCACCTGGCATTATCGCCGAGGATGACGATGCTATGGAGGAGTAAAGAGAAAGGTGATGGGCCTGTGATGGATGTGGTAGATCAGATCACTTCATGTCCGTGATATGATGGCTTGCAGAGGTGACGAAGAGGGGGGAGGACGGCACTTCACAGAGCTTACATTTGTCGGCGTTCGGTTCTAGATTGGGTTTACTGCAAAATAACCGTATACCAAGATACGCAAATCAGTTGGGTTGAAACCGAGACACTGCAACATGATAGCGGTGTAATGATTTTAGTGCAGCAATCAGAGCGGCCTTGAGGAAAGCGACGCTGGGATAAGCGTATCAAGGGACCATAGTTTTGATTCGGCAACTCTTCACCTCTTAACTCCTTGTACTCAACCGGATGTTCAACACGTCTGGCTATTCGTCTTGGTATGTATGGACCGTCGTTCAGTTAGCCCGTCATATCCACATCCCCATCGTGACCCCGATACGGCTGTGATGCCGCCTGCCTCATCTCCATCTGCAACTGCGCGCTGGGGTCCTCGTCCGACGTAGTAGCCGGCGGTGATGCCGACAAGATACCCCTATTCATACCGCTCATCATACCAGGAGTAGAACTGAACGGTCGTCCCGAAGCCGACGACATGCCCACCGCACCCGTCGTGACACCCATATTGGTAATTCCGGTATTGACCCCGCCAGCACCGAGTCCATTCACCGGCGCCGCCAGCCCTCCCATGCTTCCACTAGCACCGCTTCCCGGACCAGTAGGCATTGCCCCGTTCATAGACATTAGAATCGACGTCTGCTGCAACCCGCCAGACCCCTTTTGCTTCTTGGCATTCGGCAGCATCGCCAACCTATCCCTCTCATCTCCATGATCACCCACTTGTCCCTGCTCCAAAGACAGCATAACCCCCTCAGGAGCTGCCAGTCCTCCCATGACAGGCCCAGGCGCCAAGACGACCGCGGCGGCGGTCCCCGCAGGAGGAACCACAACGTCGCTCCCGCCCTTGACGCGGGCCCGGGCGGCCGCTGCTTGCGCCTTGATGGCTTTGTACGAAGAAGTCTTGGGCACCACGTCTTCAAGGAACTCGAGGTTGTCGTGGTGGGAGACGGCAGCGGCCACGTCCTTGTATTGCACGTTGCGGCGGGGCTTGCGCTCGGCTTTGGCCATGTTTTGTGCTTCGGAGGCTAGGTGTTGGATGAACATTTCTGTTGCCAGAGTGATCACGAAAGCGGCGTTGTTGGAGCAGACTGTGATGTCTGGATCTACGGCGATGATCTTTTTGACCCTTGTGACTGAGAGGAGAGGAGGTCATTAGCATGGGTGGATTCACGCGGAGTGAATGGGTGAGGAAGTTCAAAGGGGATTATGCTTCCTTACGGGGTAGTTGAGTTTGGCCTGTGACCTCCTTTCGGGGAGGGATTGCTGTGGTGTTGTACGGCATCTTGACGGCAAAGAAAACGGCAGATCTGCAGAACGAATTCTGCAAGTGATTTCCAAAATCGGAGTGAGTGTTATATCGTCGAGGTGAGAGGGAACAACTAAAGTCGAGGTTCTGCTTTTCGTTCTGGGCCGAGCTTCGTAGGTGCCGCCGCCGAGTATGTGACGAGTTTGTGAGTTTGATGGCCGATATGTCAAAGGTGACCGTAGATCCTCTGGGTAATTTCAATAAAAGTCTACCCAACTTTTCTTGGTCCTGAGAATGGTCGAACTTGAACCAGATCGAGGGCAAGAAGTTAAAGTGAAACGCGCAAAGACGCGATTAACTGAAGTGTTGCACCTGTTCGTTCTCAGACCACACCATGGGGTGGCCACAATGACATGGATGGTACAGTACCAGGCACCTTGGCGGCTCAGGGATTGCCTGCCAAGAACCCAGGACCCCAGAAGCTGGGCGCTTGAGTTCCATCGGGACGTCAGTTCAGCCTCGCAGTGATATGTACATACCTCTAGCTTCAGTGGGCGATTACAGGCACTTGGGCGGCTGGAGGCGCAAGTTGATAACGGTGACAACCCGGAAGACAAATGTCATGCCGGATATTACCTCTCGGTGCTGACGAACAGCAAATAACTTCCTCGGACAAGCACCCCACGTATTTCGCACTTACTTCAGTCTGAATGCCAGCGACATGATGTCCAGAGGCGGCCCAGGCGCCATGAACTCGCAAACCCGATCTACGTCGTTCTCGACGTCAGTGCCTCAGATCCCGAACCAGCGCGCTCGAAGACCGTCCGTCAGCTCCCGGTTTTCCTACGCCGTCTCCATTGCCGAACAAGGAGAAGCCCAGACGGCCCAAGGAGTGGCAGCCCAACATCAAATCGAGGAGGAACTTGCGCAGATCAAGCGATATGAGGTCAGCTAGTTTCGCCTGCTTCAGAGTGTTGGGGTTGTGCGCAGCTACTAACATCGACCGAGCAGGACTTTACCACCATTGGTATGATTTCGAACCATTTTCGCCCGACCGGCAGGACAGGCAGGCAGTCGCTGACGATAGACGACAGACTGGGTGCAAGATGCGGCACGAGAACAACTGCGCAGAAAGGCGCGCCGAAAAAGAAATGCGGGGCTCTGGGACGCCGGTCGCTTCGATTGGCGACATAGGATACGGGAGTCTTATGATGCTGCCCAAGGCTGGATTGTCGTCACCATAATCGGCGCGGCAATTGGAGTCAATGCTGCTTTTCTCAACATCATCACCGAATGGCTTGCCGACATCAAGCTCGGCCATTGCAAGACTGCCTTCTATCTCAACGAGAATTTCTGTTGCTGGGGGGAGGACAACGGCTGCGATGACTGGCAAGAGTGGACGCGTTTCTCACCCGTCAACTACTTGATCTACATACTCTATGCGGTTCGTATAAGGCTATATCACACGTCGGGCCATCTGAGAAGACCAACCCCACTAACAGGCTCTAGATCTTGTTCGCCTGTACATCAGCCACCCTGGTTAGGTCCTATGCCCCCTATGCCGCCGGCTCTGGCATTTCCGAGATCAAATGTATCATCGCCGGCTTCGTCATGAAGGGATTTCTTGGTTTCTGGACTCTGGTGATCAAGTCCTTGGCCCTACCACTTGCCATCGGCTCCGGCCTCTCCGTTGGAAAGGAAGGGCCTAGCGTACACTACGCTGTGTGCACTGGAAATGTCATATCGAGGCTCTTTGCCAAGTATAGACGAAATGCATCCAAGACGCGTGAGATCCTCAGCGCCTGTGCTGCTGCAGGAGTTGCCGTCGCTTTCGGTAGCCCTATTGGAGGTGTGCTGTTCTCACTCGAAGAGATGTCCAGCTATTTCCCCCTCAAGACCATGTGGCGTAGCTACTTCTGCGCCCTGGTTGCCACCGCCGTCCTGTCTGCCATGAATCCTTTCCGGACCGGGCAATTGGTCATGTTCCAGGTCCATTACGACAGATCGTGGCACTTTTTTGAGATTTTATTTTTCATTTTACTGGGCATCTTTGGCGGTCTGTATGGTGCCTTCGTCATGAAGTGGAATCTCAGGGTGCAAGCATTCCGCAAGAAATACCTGACCAACTACGCCATTCTCGAAGCGACTCTGCTGGCAGCTGCCACGGCTATCGTATGTTATCCAAACAGCTTTCTCAGAATCGACATGACCGAGAGCATGGAAATTCTTTTTCTTGAATGCGAAGGCGCTGAGGATTATCACGGCCTCTGCGAGAGGGACCACCGCTTTCGCAACGTGGTTTCCTTGCTGCTAGCAACCGTCATCCGTATCTTCTTCGTCATTATTTCGTACGGCTGCAAGGTCCCAGCCGGTATCTTCGTGCCGTCTATGGCCATCGGTGCCTCCTTTGGCCGTTCAGTGGGCATCATTGTCCAAGCACTCCATGAAGCCAACCCGCAAAGCCCATTCTTCGCTGCTTGCTTGCCCGATGTGCCATGCATCACACCGGGAACATACGCCTTCCTTGGCGCCGCCGCTGCTCTGAGTGGTATCATGCACATCACCGTTTCGGTGGTGGTTATCATGTTCGAGCTAACCGGTGCCCTCACCTACATCCTACCAACCATGATTGTCGTTGGTGTAACCAAAGCGGTCAGTGAGCTGTTCGGCAAAGGTGGTATCGCGGACCGCATGATTTGGTTCAGCGGTTTTCCCTTCCTCGACAACAAGGAAGACCACAACCTTGGCGTTCCCGTCTCGCACGCCATGATCAAAGATGTCACATCCATCCCCACCCACGGCATGACCCTCCAGCAGATCGAGGCTCTTCTCGCCAAGGACAACTACCAAGGCTTCCCGATCGTGGAAGACGAGCACTCCAAGATCCTCGCTGGCTATATCGGCCGCACGGAGCTACGCTATGCTGTCGACCGCGCAAAGCGCGAAAGAACACTCAGTCCTCAAGCCAAGTGCACCTTTGCTCCACCACCCAGCGCTGACATCACCACACCCGGTCTCGCCCGCATGGACAGCTTCAACACCATCGGCTTCGCGGAGCCATCCACCAATGCCTCCGCTTCCTCCTCCTCCTCCTCCTCCACCTCCAACTTCATCAACTTCAGCCGTTACGTAGACACCACCCCCGTCTCCGCTCACCCGCGCCTCCCCCTCGAAACCGTCATGGAACTCTTCCGCAAGATCGGCCCGCGTGTGATTTTGATCGAGTACCACGGCAAGCTAATGGGGCTTGTCACGGTGAAGGATTGTCTCAAGTATCAGTTCAAGGTTGAGGCTATGGAGGAGGATGCCAATAATGGACAACACAGTGGGCATGGACAGGGTAATGGAGCGGAGCAACAGAGTAACATTAGTAATGATGAGAGACTGTGGGAGTTGATGCAAAGGGTTGCAGCGTGGGTGTCGGATAAAGTGTCGATTGCGAGTGGTGAGAGGATTCGGTTGAGGGATTCGTTGGATTTGCCTAGGGAGACGTTGGCTGGTGGTGCTGGTGCTCGCGTGGATAGTGGTACCATTAGGACTGTGAGGAGTCAGGGAGGAGGAAGGGAAGCTCAGATACTAGATGGGACGGAAGATGAGGATGAAGATGGGGTTGAATTGGAGAATCGGCAGACGTACCCGCACGGATCTACGTCCAGGTAGCCTTAGAGCGGGATGAAATTAGTGCGATGAGGCAGGCTGTACGGGTGGCATCGGTGTATGGGTGTAACGTATGTAATGTATGGTTGGGTATAGAGGTGATCATTCGAGCGATCGCCGTGTAATAATATCACAGGCCAGACAGATAATTTGACAGATTGATCTGTCAAATTTTGGAACTGCATCTTCTCTGGTCTTGTTCAGTCGAATCAACCAGGTGTCGTTCATGTACGCATACTCAACCTCTTCTTCTCTTTTGCTTCCAACCTCAAAGCCCCCCCCCCCCCCCCCCCCCCCCCCCCCCCCCCCCCCCCCCCCCCCCCCTACCACTTTCCCAATTGTTTCGCAACAACAACAACCCGTGTAACCCAAACAATGGTCGTCTTTGACCGTTTCCAGACCCATGGTCTTGCTTTCCATACCGTGTAAACACCGTTGAATGGTGAGAGGGCCCCGTCACTCATGTGAATCAATGAAGTACAGAAAGTACATACGAATGGCATTTAACGCCGAAGCGAGCGGTTGGTCGGCGGTTGCACTGCTGGCTGTGTTATACACTATAGTCTCACAGTCCATTAGCGTAGAGGGGCCAAGACAAACCAACATGTTTTGGTTATTTTGTCCTTTCATTCAGGGGCAGTAGCTGACCCCTTTGATTTGAAGGCTTAATCTATCAGCTAATGATGAGGTAAACATAAGGGATGTTGAGGGCACTTGACAGGATGTTGGTGTAGTAGAATTGCCCAAAGAAAAGAGAAGAAAGAAAAAAGGAAAAAAGAAGGGTATGAAGAAAAGATAATTAAAACATGACCGGCATCTGAATACACTAGTTAGTGTATTGGCATGGCGACTTTCACTGGGCACGCTCGTCTCTGACAAGAAAAAAAAAGAAAAAAAAAAGTGGCACCTTTTCAGGTAGTAGTGTACACCATGGGCGATGAGCACAACAACTAAAGATGCCACCTTTTCTGTCATTGGCGAGGCAAGATCGTGATAGTTTAGGAGGCGAGTAGTAATGGGAGCGGTGATGCCGCCTCATCTCACTGAAACCGACAACCGCTGTCCTCAATTTTTTTTTTTTTTTTTTTTTTTTTCTCGAGTATTTGCCATCTCGATATACAGAGCACATGCTGGTTGAAGGAAACCTAAAAGCAAACTCTCTCGTAACCATAACAAATTGTGCCTAGGTTTTAGTGCCCCTTTCAGGTGCGGTAGCCAATGACATCCTTGTCTGGATTTCTTACGGCGACCCGGTAGGTACAAACCAAGCATTGTTACAGTGACTACAGTGGCTATGAGTGAGTGGTACGGTACACTGGTGTCCGGTAACAAAGCGAAGGCTACCATACCAATGAAGCCGTCGTTCAAGAAACCGCGCAATGCTTCATTGTCTTTCGTTGTACGACTGTTGTCGTTATCGTGGTTCATCCGAAGCTCGATAACGTGGAAATCGCAGTTCGAAAAGATTCCAAGTCGCAAGGAAGTCGGAAGGGTGGGGACGTACGCGCAGGGATAGTTGATGTTATGGGTTCCCTTTCACGATAGTCGCTGACCAAGTCGTCCTTTTCCATGCGCTTTCCGAAATGCGGCCTTCAACAAGGGAAGCACTGTGTGTGGACCCCGCCATACCAAAATGCCCTGGTCACTTTCTCCATGCAGTGGAAACAGCGATGATGTCAAAAATGTCATGTTTTCGTATGTTCAACCATCAATTTTCTGTAATGAATCTTCCCATGTTTTGTTTGTTTTTTTCCCCTGCTCTATCGAATTCCAAAAGAAGCCGCAAAGAAGCCGCTTAGTTCCCAGGTCACATGGACCAGTACCCAGCTCCCTTGCTCTTTCCCCAGCCGACCCACCGAGATCGGTCCTTTCCAAACAGGCATCGTTGCGCGGCTTCCCCCGACTTATCCGACCGCTGTCTCCGCCCAGAACTGCTGAGAAACGCCCGCAATTCCCATTCCATCCACACGCTTTGGAAGATCGACACCGCCAGTTTTCGTCCTCCTTCTGATAGGTCATCTTCAACCTCTTCATCCTTCATCCTATCATCATCCATCCTGACCTGTCTTACTCACCCTGATACCCCCTTTTGCTCATCAACATCGACAACATTGTAATCGATCATCAGACCCCAAGCGACAACTTAGTTGAGAAAACGTAGAGGGCATCCATCCATAAAACGTCAGTTCGAAAGCGTCGATATCGAGCCCATTGATCCTTCTTTGTCACACAACATAACCGATACCCCTCAAAGCCAAGTCCAAACACCGAAACATCTTTTGACTTGCTCGACAATCGCCTCTTGTTGCTGCAACTCTGGAGCTCACCTGCCCATAACAATCCTTCAATCCTTCAACCTTTCGTGTCCCTGTAATCATCAAAACGACCCAGCAGACAACATGGCTGTCGGAATCACCCAGACCATGGCTGCAGCCACCACCACCGTTCCCCCCTGTCTCAAATCTACCTTCAAAGAGACACCAAGCTTAAACAACTTCGATAAGCTCGTCCAGGCCTTGAAGGATGCCCTGGGTCCGTCGTCGGGTCTGACTTCAGACGATGTCGATGTCGACCACCTCGCTCGCTTGATGCAAGACTATCGAAGTGATGAGGTAGAATGGTCGAGGTTCGCCTTTGGTGATGCGAGCCGGGGGTACACCCGCAATTTGGTTGATGAAGGGAACGGGAAAAGCAACCTTGTGAGTAACGTTCTGCTCGGAGCCGTATACCCATGCACCCCTCCCTATTCCCCGTCCGTCATCAACAACGTGCCTCTGTATAATGTGTAATGCAATGTTCACTCGAACAAAACACTGACAGCAAACAATGAACAGCTCATTCTAGTCTGGTCCCCAGGCAAAGGCTCGCCCATCCACGACCACGGCAATGCCCACTGCCTGATGAAGATCCTCCAAGGCAATCTCACCGAAACCCGCTATGCCTTTCCCGACTCCACTTCGTCATCCTCTGCCTCTTCAGAACCAGAACCAATGCAAGTAATCTCGGAAAAAGTCTATCGAGAAAATGAGGTGGCCTACATGGCCGATGAGCTCGGCGTGCACCGCGTGTGGAACCAGGACCCGGACAACTTTGCCATTTCGTTGCACCTGTACACGCCGCCCAACGTGGCAAAGGGTGGTTGTAACATTTTCAACCCAGAGACGGGTAAGAAAAGCCATGTGCCCAAATGCGGGTACTACACGGCTTACGGGAAGAGGTTGAATGAGTGAGGAGAGAGAGAGACAGAAGAGATGAAGAGACGATATGAAGACAGAAGGAATGATACTCAGGCGAGGTCGTGGTCAATGATGAGCACACACAATGGCTGGATGGATGATCGATAAATAGATGAAGGACGTATGGGTCGGTGGCAGGTGATGAGGGTCCATGAGTTGGAGTCGAGTCGAACGAGTTTCCATGGTTTGGTTTTGTTGCGCTGGCTGGGGATATATGATGATGATGATGATGATGGTAATGGTCTTGTTATGTCGAGGGAGGCGTTCGGTTGATGAGCGGTGACGCAGCTACCGCGTCAACAGGTTCTGGCTAGTTCGTTTTCGTTCATGTCGCTAGGTGGTAATTGTATTGATGCTTGTTTTCATTGTTGCTTTCAGTGTCGCTTCCAGTGTTGCTTCGTTGTGGTGTGGATATTGAAGAGAGAAGAGAGCGCTGTATTTAAGAGAAGGTCCAGTGCCGTAGGGTCCGTAACACCGCGAAATATGTTTTGCGAGCGCAAAACCGGGGAGAACAACAGAGAATCAAACCAGCTTTACAGCACTGAGACAGCGAAAAGGATGTGAGAAAGGAGAAACGGGGAGGGAAGAGGGAACATTGATGTCGTCGGCGTCTTGAGGAGCGGATGCTTTCTCACTTTCCATCCTGTTTTGGGACTAGCGCGGATTGCACCATATTCCTCCAATCGTCTTTTATGGGCCGAAGCGGATTTTGGGAGCCAGAGCCATGGTCACGTTATCTATCATGTGATACTCCTAGCGATCACCATCGGAAGAAGCACTCTGCCTCTTGAGAGAATAACACAGCAATCGTCAACGACATATGGTTTGGTTTGACTCACACATGGTATCAAAGATTGAAACCATTCATTGCTACAACGAAACCATGAACTAAAACTTTCCTCTCTACATGCATGCCCATTGTCCCAACGAACAACGGAGCAAAAGACAGTAACAACGCCTAAAACATAATCGCGACGAAACTCTACCACCACCATCACTACCCCGTTGATTTATTTACCTGATAATGAGCACCATTCCGCCTCTATCACACGAAACCGTCATCGGGTAAGGTGACTCCAGGAGAGCCACATCAAGGATAGAATCCAAGTGACTCCGTAACAGCCGGAAATGTTCCTGCGAGATAATCTTGGTCCTGGATGGCCTCGTCTTTTGCTGGGAATTCCTGGCTGAATTGGATGATGACGATGATTTGCCATTAACTCCTTGGGCCATGACACTACCCCTTGCGGTCCCGGCAGCACCAGAACCACCAGCCTGGCCACCAGACGACTTGCCATGCAAGCGCTCGGTATTCAGAATCAAAGACGGAGTGGGATGACTAGCCGTGTAACTCGGCACCGTATCTCCCAGCTGTAAACCCGAGTAGATCCTGCTCTGACTAACATGCGTCAGGTCCCAAAACCGCAGCTTCTTGTCCGAGCCGCCCGTGACCATGAACGCGTAGCGTACGTCCCGTTCCTGCAGTGGCGGCGGCGGCTGTTCTTCAACCGTGGCGGCGTCCGTTATGCCCCAGCCAAACACCAGTGCGCGGACTCCCCGGTCGGCGTTGCCCATGGCGTTGGGCTCGATGTTGGTCGCGAATCGCGAGAGCATCTGTCCTTGCCCATCGGAAGGCTTGTCCTCGTCGACTTGCCAGGCGTCGTAACCCCTGGGGCCTTCCTTGTTGCCGCCGACACGGTAGACTTCGCGGCATGTGGCCTTTTCAGTGTCCCAGACTGTGACCTCGCCTTGGCCGGTTCCGCCCGAGGCGCACACCCAACGACCTCGGCCGCGGGAGGGGTGGATGGCGAGCCGGTAGATGGATCCCTTGCCGGGTACTCCCCAGCTTTTGAGCTTCACTTTGAAGCGGAGATCCCACAGGTCCAAGACGCCATGAGACGTGCCCAGGCAGAGCCAGTTTTTCTTGTTGTCGATGCAGAAACAAGTGGGTGTGCCGTGATGGACCGGATTCTCCAGTTTGAAGAGCAATGTCATGGTCCGAAGCTCGATGCCCCAGACGACCGATTTGTTGGTGGCCACGACAAGAATCGACTCGTTGTCCCGCTTGTAATGTTCGCACCACACGCCGAACTCGCCGTCGACAAAGCGATGTTCTCTGACTGTGCGGAGACGAGTGTACCGATAACTGTCGCCCTGCAAATAGGTCTCAACCTTGACTATATGCACGCTGCCATCCGTAGCACAACTGACGAAGCTATGTGTGTTTTCAATGAAGCATAGCGCACGAACTTTGGCACCGGGGGCGTGTCGATGGGTGAGGCGAGGTTTGTGGATATTAATCTTCTCAAACCTGGCCGAGTCCCAAACCTTCACGGTCCCATCATCGCCCCCGGTCAGGAAGAATTGGTGATCCGGGGCAACAACGATCCGATTAATGGCACCGACATGCTCAACAAACGACGCGATAGTCACTCCTTTCGGCTTCCAGCCATTTTCCCTTTGCTTCCCTGGCTGGGAGCTGATAATCTTGCCCGTCTTGCGGCGCCCAATGGGTGTAACCTCTGGACCAAATTCGGCAAGGTCGTGCGGGTAGTTTTCGACATACATGGTATCCAACATCTTGAGAATATGCGGATCATTTCCATGGTAGTCGTGGTTCACACGCAGTTTCATGCCGGGCGTTGGCGGCATGCTTTCAGTGTCTGGGGACCTAATATGAGCTCCCTGATAATGCTGAGAGAGGGGCGCTTCAACCTCACCAAAGGCAGTGGTCTCCGTAGTACCAGTCTCAGGAACGGACTTGGCGTTGTCCTTACGATTCATCAGACTCATCGCACTAGACTGGTGCTTCAAGGCCCTCCTTGTTTCGTACGGGGAGTAGTAAGCAGATCCCACATCGTCATGAGGGGAGAGCAGAGATGCCCGGCTCTGATGAGACGCCGACCGTCTCAAGGTATCCCTTGAGCCTTCGCCATTGCTGTCCGTAGCAGGCCTGCCGTCCACGGATATGGATGGAAGATTTGATCGACCGCCTGACTTGGACTTTTGTTTATCCAGCGCGGCCCGACGCCTTTGACTCAGTGGATCACCAATGGTCAACGACGCATCGAGAAGAGCCTCCTGAATCGTCTTGGGAGCCATGTCATCATCGTCCAGTTGGGGAGCAGGATAGCGAATGGGTTCCTCTTCGAACATGACGGTCTGAGGCGTGATACCCAAGTTTCGCAGAGGAATGATGTCCTCGAGCTCGGATCTTTTCTCCATTTGCAGTTCGGTCGAGTCTCTCCTTTTCATCTGAACAAGACGCCATATGAACTCTCGCAGCATGATGAGTTTGATCTCGTCCGCCTGTGAGAGCCCCGCAGTCCTCAAGCGCCCCAGCCATTGCTCATCCTCATCTGTTTTAGAGAGTTTGGTCACAGTGCGAGCATCCCACAACCGTTTAGGAGGCTTCCAGAAGCTGCTTTTCTCTGACTTTGCAGCCCATTGCACAGCCAGTTCAAAGACGCTGCGCGAGAGTGGTTTTTGCAGCGAATCAAGAAGCTGAAGTTCCGACCAGCCAGGGAGCATATCTGGCTTCAAGAAGGGCTTCAACTGTGGGTAAACCGAAACCTTCAGGTATGCAGAGCTTAGGAACTCATTTCCGGCTGCTATGAAATGGGTGGCCGCTTCACGGATCCAAATGTTTGGATGCATTGTAAACCGTCGGACAAGGGCGACCAGATCCACAAAAGCCTCCTTGGTCAAGAGCCCCAACCGAGTCAACTCTGCCAATGATTGAAGCGCTCCTTGTACCACAAACTCCTCAGGATCATCCACCGCCTGGATTATCAGAGGTAGGATGAAGCTTTCGAGGGTGCTGCTCCCCATAAACGCGGAAATGCCCACGACGGTGTCAAAGAAGGCATACCGCAACATCCAATCACGGTCATTCAGGTACGTGTTCAGGTGAGCAATGATAACGTCGTTCGCCTTTGCGACGCCGAAAAAGATGCACAAGTCCGGTACTGAACTGAGAAAGGCTCTTCGAACAAAAGGATTTAGATCCTCGATGAGCATCTTCGTATGTGTCTCAAAGAGGTCTACTAGGTCTTGGCGGGAGCTGTCAAACAACCCATCGAGAGCCGTGTTGGTCTCGTTTCCTGGCTCAAGTTCTGGATCCGAAATGGTTACTGATCCATCGGCCCGAAGCGTCGCGGCCATTGCGAGGAACCGGTACGCGGTTGTTGCCAGTTTTCCCAGACATGCTGCATACGTGGCTCTAACCACAGGGCTCGGAGTCCCCTGTGATCCCAAAAGCGCAACCTGCATTCTGGGTAGGATATACTCGAGGAATATGTGCGAGTTGACGGGCGTGATGATCTTGACGAGATCAAGAAGTTGCGTTATTGTGCGCAGCGCAGATATCGCAACCCTATCACATTTGTCGGTCAGAAGGGTCATTAGGTACGGCAAGACTCGATCCAGCTTTGCTTCATCGGTCAACCGTTCAGCGAACGCTAGCATGATGTCACACGCCTTGATCTTTGCGGTGGCATGCGCGGTGTTGCGCAGGGAAGACGCGACTAGAGTAAGGAAGATGAGTGTTCCATCGTCAGTGGTAGGCTGCTTGTTCGCCGAGACATGATGTTCAGCGTTGGGGATGTTGAGTCGGACTGGGAAAAGTCCTAACCCCAACCTCGGGGACGGCAGGTGATGCTCATATGGGTCATCCCCGTTTATATAGCCAAGGAAGTAGGAGATCTTGTCAAAGTCGTTCCAGACCCTTTCGATCCTCTGGTCCGCTTCCCCGATCCTCGAGTTTCCGGTTGAAAGGTCAGTAATCGACTGCATGTACTGATGTAGAAAGTTGTAAAAATAGCCCGGGAACACTTTGTCCTCCCAGAACTCGAGATACTGCTCGGCCGAGTAGCGCTTTTGCGGATCCACCTGAATCATATGGGCGATCATCTCGCGCAAGTCCTTATCAGGGATGCGACTTAAATGTGAAATAGACGGGTCATATTCACCCCTTCGGTACTTATAGAGCTGGCTCAGGTTGAATATCGGTGTTTCGAGGAACAGTTCAGCAATAACACAGCCTGCGCTGAAAACGTCCATGGCCCATGTAATCTTCGCGTTCGGTTCGGGGTCCTGACCCGGTGGGAGAAATCTCTCGGGAGCCAAGTAGCATGTCCTTCGGCCAGACGTGTCAAAGAAGTAGGAGAAGTCGGCGGGATTGTCTTCCGGCAGCATGACAGGCTTGAAGGACGATGAAAAGTCCGAGATGTAGAGCCAATTCCAAGACGTCACTAGTGTATTTTCGGTCTTGATATCGCCGTGGTATATCTCTTTGGCGTGGCAGTCGCGCAAGGCACACAAGAGTTGGAAAGCCAGCCAACGCTTCTCCATGTCCTCGAGAAATGGCCTAGTGCTGAGTCGGTCGTATAGGGAGTTGTAAAAGAACTGCCGGACCAGGTATCCGTTCGTCTCGGTCTCGATCGCTCGCTGATATGGAAGGGCGTTGGGCACACTGGCCAGCGCATTTCTTTCTCCTGTTGTTTTCCCGCATCAGAAATGGTCAAAGTCCAATGGCGGAGCTTCACACATCTGTTACTTACGGATAATCTTCTTTTTGAACCGTACCAGCGACATGGCATATGGCTTGACAAGCACCTTGACGAGCACGACTCCATCATTGTGCCTGGCACGTATACTTTTCATGAAGCGGGCCTGGCCGATGACTTTCTCGTAGGTCAAGTCTGCCAGCTCCGGGACGTCAATACCAGCTGCCCCCGCTGGGGGGGCAGTCAACGAGAAACCCTGACCCATGGTTTCGAGGTGTGTAGTAGAGCCAGGAAGCTCAAGCTAGCCAGCTACCTTGAAGGCGAGATCGTCAGGCTGTTGCGCATCTTGGGACAACCATCCGAGAGGTGACTAGTTCGGCGGAGGACGGAACAGAAAGGCAGCTTGAACGTGGAAGGATCGCCAATCCAATGTGCATATGAATATGGGGTGGTGCTGTTTCTTCTTTTGGAGCTTTGCTCGGTGCGACAGGATGACGAAGGCGCAAAGTCGTTACCGGTATGACTACAGGATGTCAAGGGGAGTGAGATACATATGCCCACGGGACCGGCACCTGAAGCTAGTTGTGTAGCGCTAGGCAGTATTGTCAGCTGCCCTCTCAATCCCGTTGATTTGGTCGAGATAGGACTGTGTGGACGTCAAACAAATCAATGCATGCAAGTAGGACTGTATAGTAGTGTGCATGTGTGTATGTACATACATCTGTGTGGTAAAGCGGCGGTATCACTCAGGCGAGCAAGCTGTACCGCCGCCATTGGATGTCACCGGAGCCGGTTACGTATGAGGGTGCCGATAAGATAAACGCGTCAGCCGCGGAGGCCTTCTTGAGGTTGCTTCCTTCAGGGTTGGGCACTCTTTGTTCTTCTTGTCTCCCGACCGTGCATCTCCACTTTAATTGGTCGAGCATCTCCACCCGGCCCAGATGGGCCCACTTCAGCCCTATGTGTATCCAAGTACTACGTCTACTGTAGTGTACATGTTCTTTTCTACCAATGTGTGTCTAGCAAACGTTTCCTGCGATGGCGAGGACGTGGCTGCTTGGTGGAATTGTGATCCGTTGTTTTCCGGCTCTGTCTGAGCTTACCTGGTCTATTATAGTCACGAATGCCATGGAGGAATGTCACCGTCTAGAGCAGAAAGACGATAAGTTGGTGCAGGAGCCGGTTAAGATTTAGTCTTGCCTTTTGCGTACTCGCGAACAGAAGCGTCATTTGCAGAAACAGAAGGAGCTCCTTGGTCGTGATGTGGTTGAGCATGAGCCGGAGTTACGAAAACCGGAACAAGCATTCGGAAAGTCGCCAATAACCTCACTAAGTACTGATGAGTTTCATTGAGATTCGGAGATGACAGTAAAGTGGGAAATCGCTCCTCACATAATGACCTAGAAATTCCTGATGCCTGGACTAGGTTCAGTGACGGGTACTTGGGAACTCGCATTTGAGTTCAACTCCATAATGTCCATTCTGTAACTAGGTGGATGCTCTGCGCATTTCTTAAAGTTTCATCTACAAAGGTCATAACGTATGATACTGATCTCTCGCCAATCTTACAAATACTCCTCTTTGAGATTCCCCACATCCAGTTATAATAGCCTCCATTTTAGCAAAATACACATCGTCCTCCACAAACCAGGGTATATAAAGGCATTAAGAGAGAAGAAGAAGAAGAAGAAAAAGAAGAAGAGTCAATCGATGCATTACTAGCGGTGCAGTCGTTGTTCGTCAGGCTTCCCGCTCATCAACGTCTGTTCATCCAACTAACGAAATGGCCGGCGGCAGACCGATGACAGCGTGAATGTAACAGGTCATTATGAACTGAGTAGTGATGATATGCAGTGCGCGAAGACCAAAGGGTGCCCTGTGGGTATCCGGAGTAAAGTTGTAGTAATGCATACCATGACACCAAGTCCGTACCCAACGTCGTGAAAGCAGAATTACCAGTCGTCGACTGAGCAGTTATTCATGAGGTCCGCGACCTCATGGACTCAACTGTCCTCTCATGAGTCCCGTTTGTTACTATAAGTGGTTCTGAGCACTTTCTCCGGTTTCTGTTGAGCCATCTCCCTCAATTGTTCGTCGCCAATGCTCGGGAAGGCAGACGCACACGAGCGGGAATGCTTTGATTTCTCCGCTCACAGGAGGCGACACATTCCGCATCTTTCCAGATGTGTTGGAGACTCCGCTATCTCGTTGGGCTTGGCGACGGTTTTCCCATTCCTCAGCACTCTCATCCACCATGACACCGGTTGCCCATCCGTCATCCCAGATACCAATAACCTTGAGCATGTCACCCCGTTCAAGGGCAAACTCATCAGCAGCCCGTGGCTGGTATGCCCAAAGCGTGGCAACCTTGTCACCTGGATGGATCTCATCCTGAGAATAGTAGTCCTTGAAGAAGGGTAGCTGCTCGCTTTGTTGGCTGGCCACGCCACCCTGGGGGGATGACATTAGCGAGACACCGTCTTCGCCTGCGAGAACTGAACCGCTCGACAGAGAGCCGCTCCTCTTCATCGTCGGAGGAGGTCGCAGAATGCCAATACCTCGGTCAGATATCGGGCTGTCACGGTATCCGTCGGAAGACGAGTAATCATCGCCTCTTCTCCTGCTGGTTCTGCTAATAGCATAGGCGGCTGCCGTCTTCTCGCCGGATCCAGAGCTGAAATCTCGATTAGAGCGTGGGGACGGGGCATCCCCCTCGAGAGCTGACATCCGGGCTATCCTTCCACCTGGTGGCCCTGCAAATCCATGATTCAGCCCATCATTCTGTGTCATCTGCGCTGTTGACGGTCCTTTCCTAGCAGGCGTTGGTTGGTTGAGAAGGTTGCCGTCCTGACTGTCACGTCTCCTCCTTCTCCAGAAAATGCACGCGAAGATCAGCAGTGTCAACAGAGCCAAGCCCACCACTGCGCCCACAACAACTCCTGCAATTGCGCCGCCGGAGAGCCCCTTTTTGCTGCCACTATCTGTTACCGGTTCGCTGGTCGATGTCGCGCTTGGAACAGGTTCCAAAGTTATTGATGGCGAAATCGAAGGGAGGACGACGTTGGCACATCTGGTCTCGGCGTCGGAATTGTAGCAACACGTGTCCGTTGCATTCGGTCCCCCGGATTTGCAATAACCGCACAAGCCCAAAAGACTGCTTCCGAATCCACAATTGTCGGGCTCATTCGCAATCCCCGAGATACACTCGGTACTAGATAAGGAGTCCGCCGGCAGAGCACACGTAGTAAAATCGGCTCGAATCTGATCTGAGTAGTTGTCATTTGGATTTGCACAAAGAGAGCTGTCGGCGACGATGTTAGCTTCGCTGATCGCGTATTGGGCCTGTTGGAAAAGTCAGCAAAAGGGGTCCATTGAAGGTCGGTCGGTTACTCACGCAAGTATCAGCGCAAATCGGTCGAGAATTTGCTGCTGAAAGGTTACATTTGGTAACGGAATTCTGGATGACGCCGTTACACAGTACGGTAGTCGCGAATCGCGCATAAAGCTCAGTCGTATTAGTAAGTTTGATGCCCCCGCAACCGAAAAGATTCTGGAACCTGAAGCGCTGTTAATATGGAGTTAACGGGTATTCACAAAGGCAAGGCGACATACTTGAGTTGAACGTAATTTGTTTGTACATAAGACTTGAGCTGCTCATCAAATGTTGCGGTGTCTTTGACGTCCTTTAAGAACGGACTAGCAAGATAGATAGGTCAGTTTCCAAACATTTACCCAAGTTTCATCATAACAATGATAGCGAACTCAACATACTACAGTTTTACTAGGTCCTCATCTGTCGATATTGAGGACACTTGAAAGGCAGAGCACGCCGTCGATCCCTTGAGTGGCACGCACTGGGCCATGGCTGTCGGAATTGCTGACAGGAAAGTGAGAAGTGCCTTTGTGCTTTGTCTGCGAGAGACTTTTCTCTTCGCAGAACTGTGATTGATTCTTTGGTTGATGAATGCTGGTGCTAACTTTTGGCGCTGGACTCCCCTTGCGGCACCGACACCCAACATCTTTTTGCTGGCGTAATCGAGACTGTTGTTGTCGTCCAAGTGTGGCCCATGGGTTCTCGATTCCAATCTCCTAACGTCATGTTCTTCCTCAAATTGTATCATGGCTCATAATCGAAGAACAAAGCAGAAATGAATGACAGTGGGCCCAAAGTTGGGAATATCTGCTGGAGTGAGTGATATTGCTCGAACTAGATCCCTAACCAAAATGGCCTTGGCGTCGAAATGGTCGGCGACGACCCGTAACCGAGCTGTGGGCTAGCGTGAGGGGAAAAGCGATCGCAACGATGACCGACGTCCAAGTGGTTGTTGTTGATGAGATGGCGTAGGTTGTAAGGTAAACTCCAAGTGCCAGACTGGGCGGTGTAGGTAGAGATCGGATGGCAGCTGGTACTATGCGAAAGAGTGGTAGACCGGTAGTGCCTTGCTTTTGAGGAAAGTCGGTCGGACAGGATCGTTGTTGTTTCGGTGGTGGTGGTGGTGGTGGTGGTGGTGGTGTTGCGGTACACAGCGCCGGCTGTAATGCTAATTGGGCCCTCTTTGTCGGCAGGGCAGGGCCGCTTGTACTTGGGTAACCTGGGATGCAGCTGAGTGTTTGGAGTTGAGGCCGGGAGGTCGGTCTGGAGTGGTGAGGTGCCGTCGGGGTGCCTGAAAAAGTTGGACGTTGGGGAAGGTATGCAAAGTCGGGTGGTTGGATGAGGTGCGATGCGCAGTGGGATGCAAGCTTGCCAAGGCAAGGCACACCCGTTGCGACAGAAGGGAGAAAGATCAGACAGAGCGGGTGCGGCTTCAGGTGCAGGAACAAACCGCGCAGATGGTATAGATGATGGATTAGGTAGGACAAAAGAACTGATTCCGCGACGGCGACCGGTATTCGCTGATGGGGACGGACAGTGGCCTAGAGGGAAATAGATGATGAAGACAGATTACCGACCCGACCAAGGTATTCCAGATAGCGTGCGACGCGACCTAGAGTTTTGGCACAGCAGCAATCCCAACCTGGAGTTGAAGATGGCGGTCCAAGGCGACGGTCTGTGGAGAGGACCGAGCGAGACACACGACGATTCCCAGATCGAGAAATCGTGTGTGAGGAGAGGAAGGATTGGATTTGAAATCGATGGACAGGATCCAGAACGGAACCCGTCACTTGCAACTGCCAACCGGAACTGCTGGTGGTTGAGAGAAATGTGGCTCTGACTGACTTTCACTCGCTCGGGACTTTGACCCTGACTTGGGACGCAGATTGGTGAGCGCAACGGCTCAATCTCGCTTGACGATTGCAGGCTCGAAGGTACTGTGTGCACCTTTCCTTTTCGCGTTAGACAGCCCAAGCGCTTTGGGCTTAGCACCCCTGATCCCTGTTAGAGGGCATTTTCCGAAACTCCTTCCTTGCAACATCTGCAAAGCTCAGGAACAGCTTTGAGACAAGGCAGGAGCTTTGAGGAATCATCGGTGAAAACAATGGAAGGCCGCTGCACAGGAATATGATAACCTAAGGGAATTACCCAATACTGAGGAACAGATTGGTAAGTAAATGCTATATCATCTTAGCTACCAATCAGTGTTTCTGCGTTCCTCGAGTGTGCTCAACACCGGCTGACGGGGAAACTAAGCTTCCATTTCCTTGCCATCTCAACTCTTTTGCCGTAGTTGCCGGCTATGACATAACCCAGCGGCTTTCTAATTTTATCATTGGCAAGTTTGTAGCCACCCTCATATTTGGGGACTACGAAAGAAATGTACAGATGCTAGTCCCCGTTCTATGCCTTGATCCGAGAGGGTAAGTAAAGTCACAACCAGGAAGAGCTTTTCAAGCCATTTAGGACAAACAAGTATCATTCATTCAAAACCCAGATCCCAGGGCTCAGAGCACAGGTAAATCCTCGTAGCTTCTCAAATCTCCGTCCCAAAATGAAAATAAACCAAACCATAGCCGCGTGAACGTGAATCAAACCCTGAGACGGGTGATCTGTCGCTAAGCCGCCTCGGGAATCCCTGTCCAACAAGAGTGGGGTTTCGTGTTAACTTTCCCCGGATTCGGGCGCCGAGCGTGGTGCTTCGTCCAGGGGTATTGGTGCTGTGGCCAGTGAGGAAGAAGTCTCGAACAGTCAAACTCCGGCATCTATTCGCTTGATCATGCGTCTGCAACAATGATATTCAGGAACTCCCCGACCTGGTATTCAGTTGAGAAAGGTTCCGAGTGCCGAACCCATGTCTCTGGATACCATCCACCTACGTACATAATGATTAGGTATGTAGTCCCATACACTAGAACTACATCGCCGAGTCAGGTTCGGGGAATTCTGTCGACTATCGAAATAGGCATTACAAAAACAGTTGAAGACAGATGTGAGACCATGTTATGCAAGCGAAAAGGAGTAGTAATTTTGGCCATCTGTTGATTGATATCCGTCAAAAAATGTCTCAGAACGACGAAATGCCCCTTCCGAACTCCGAGTGCTAATCGTTGCTACCAAGTTCCTGCCCTAAACCAACCACAACCCCCACAATTCGTAACCAAGGACACCAGACCAGAACATTACTACTCCTCCTCGTCGCCGTCGCCGTAGAGCTCGCGCTAACATTATCAGTCAGTAACCATCATGCATTGACGTCAATAAGTAACGAAAGGAATAGTCTCATGGAAGGGTCAAACTCCCCGAGGGAACGCTACATCCATGACAGTGCATGGAAGAGATTGCGAACCAAACCAACCAAAAAAAAAAAAAAAAAAAAAAAAAAAAAAAAAAAAAAAAAAAAAAACATAGCCCTAGCCATCCACTCCATATCAGGGTCACCGGCAGGTGCAGAAGCAGCAATGCTCTCACGAGTTTCACTAAACGGTAACTCTGGTAGTGAGAAATCTTCTCCGTAAACTGAAGATCCGCCACTCTTCCGGCTCTTCGATAACAAAGACCAGTGCGAGCCCCTCCTACTACCAGCCGGCTCATAAAAATGGGGCAAGTTAGCAGCCGGAAAGCTTGCTGCTGTTGTTGCTGTCCCCGGCCCCGTCTCCGGGGCGACATCCAAGATCGGATCCGGAACCCTACGACTGACCCTCTTCTTCCCGTTGGTGTCGATACTGGAGGCAGTTGTGCCATCAGTAACACCAGTGCCACCTCCGTTGACAGTACTATTGCGCGCTCTTATGCCTGCGCTTGCATTGGCCCCAGCCAGCACTCCAAACTCCGACATGGAGTAATGACCCGGCGCGGAGCTGCCATCGGGGATATGAAACCTCCGGTCGAATCTCGTAAGGAGGTAAGTAATCACGACGACGAGCTCGATGCCAAAGTTGAAGCAGTAAAAAGCCGCCTTTGTCTGAGCCCACGCCGGGTTGTTCAACGGCCGAACGACAAAGTTGGTAGCGGCGCGGAAGATGGCACCCGTGGCAAGCAGGACTGAGGTAAACGTGATCAAGCCGAATTTAGTCCTGAAGTGGCCAACGCCGAACCTATCGATGGGCGTTCTCCGGGGTACTAAGGCAGCGGTTAGGACGAGCGAGATGGGCAAACAGGCAATCACAGCTAGGTAAACGCCACAGAAGAGCTGGATGTCCTTGTCGATGCGATGGGTCTGCCGGTTGAGCGTGAAGAAGCTCTGAATCGTTACGGTGATGACCATGGCCAACACGACAACAATGCTGCCGAAGAGCCCTCGGAAGAGACGGGTGAGTCCAGGTGACCACCCGAAAAACCGGTGGTAGGCGCGGATCATCCGCTGGGCGAAGACGAGATTGGTGATGAACAGGAGGAGGACGCCTGCGGCAACGAAGATTTGCGATGCGATGGCTAGGTTTTCGTCGTCCGGGTAGAGGGCCCATGCTATTCGTGTCGCCAGGGCTACTACGCGGGCCATGCAGAAGCCGAAGAGGAGGCCGGAAAAGAGGAACTTGAAGCCGATGCGTCGGTTGATTTGAAAGATGGTCATGTTCATGGCGGCCAGGGCCAGGAACATGACCAAAAGAACGGCACATACTGGGACATCGATGGATCGTGTGGGCTTGCCGCCCAGTTGGGCCTGATGTGGGAGGTAGGGTGGTCCGTCTGGTTCAGGCTGGATTTGTTCATGAAGGGTCAGCGATAGCTTGACAGAGATGAAGGGGAGCAAGTGAGGATGAAGCGGTTGGGCGTCCAGGATATGAACTTCATCACCATAAAAAGTGCCAGGATTGATTGGGTTGACATACAGGTGGAGCGTTGTTGCCCCCCGTCCCTCCAGGACCGCTTGTAGACGAGTTAGACATCCTCTTTCTTCACTTGTCGCTAGGTGAACGTCGAGGTAAGATTGAGAACAACAAGAAGTAAAGAGTCCATTGGGTCTACTGCTCTAAAGACGAGTGACGGCTGAGTGATCACATGGCAGGTGTTCGGCTTCAGTTTCTTAAAGAACGAACAGTGAAGCTCAGCTTTACTGTTGTGATTCAGTACACACAAGGTATGATGCCATTTACTCGACCTGGTGTTCCTAGAAGTTTAACAGAGGACCAGCGAAGATCTGCTGTTAAAGGGCCAGACGAGGCATCAGTAAGCAAGGGCGGACAAGCACGGCGCAATGACAGAAGACCGGTGATGCAGATGCATGACTTGCTTCGGCATTATACGTCAAAGCTGGTGATGGCTGAATGAGAAGTGTAGAAGACCTCTGCGCTGCTTCGAATTACGTCTCATTCAGGGAACAGCAGCCACCAAGGCGAACGACGCCCCTCGTGAGCCTTGACCAAGAGAGGTGATGTAAGGCAATCAACTTCATCAGCCTGAGACGGTTCTGACATCACGAATTGTTAACACGGAAGCAGACCAGGTTGTCTGAACCCATTCCTGTAGAGAGATACCCACGTCTAGGCTTTTGTCCTTACTGTGCGCCTTCTTCGCCTGACTTGTTGGATGTTATCCAGTTACCAGAATCGACAATGATATGTGAGTTGGGAAAGCAGGGCTAATGCATGGCTTCCAGTAGACGACGTATTCATGATGGAAGTTAATCACTCTTAACAATTGTTACCAATACCTACGTTGATCTTGTCGACATTTTCTTGGTTGTTAAAGGTCTATGGTGACCAGAATCAAATAGGCGCATCAGCACGTATCTACAGAGACGTGCCATTGATCACAGAGAACACCCACTGAAGACTGGTGTACCTGTAAACAACTGAGGCGGTTTGTGATTGTCATCCAAGACTTGTCGGAAGGAAGCGAGGATATGCACCCACATATGCAGAGCGCCGAATTTCTCCGATGTCCATCAATTGGTGACGAGTTATCATGTTCTGCACATCTACTAATGCCAATTCCGCTATGTATATGAGCCGTCTCACCTATTTAGCTCACTGAACGCGCCGATGAAGTCCAAAATGTCCACTTCCCCTTTGGGAAGCCCACTCAGTAAGGAGTACCTAGGCCGGACAGTGTGAATGTGAGACGGGAAAGGCGGACCTTCTAAGCTGGAAAGAGATGACGCCCGAATGCAATCATCTAGAAAAATAAATAGTTATCCGATTTCTGATGGCATGTTCAAAGGCATATTTTCCTTTCCGTTCTTTACACCTACATTCCCCAGTTATTCAGAGGGTACACCCAAGGTAAGCTAGCTGGCGAGCAAAGAGTAAGACATATTTCTAGATCGAAGAGACACTGAGCTTTGTTGTCGAACCCCCGATATTCGATACGTTACTTGTCTAATCATGTATCGCGAAACACAACGCTCAATATGCGTACATGTGTTGTGGTATTCGTGTCCTGACTCCATCTAGCGCGGAGTTTATATATGGTTGCGCAAAGAAATGTATCATTAAGACTTTTCGCTCTTCTATGTCCCTTAATCTTTCTGCTCAGGGCATAACACAATGAGGCGAAGGCAAGCTTAATCATTAAAGGAAGTAATCGGGAGTTCCTGTGAAGTAAAGCATTAGAGTAAACACCCCATTAGAGAAGTAAAGCTTGGGAAGTGGACGGAGTTGGAATCTTACGTCTCGAAACCATAGGTTCGCCAGCCCTCGGGCAAGGGTCGAATTGCAGGCTAGTTTTTTTTGGTTAGCGTCACTGGGCAGAGCACCGTATAGGTTTAAGGGAGGAAGTAGGACGTACAATGTGTATTTCAGGTGTTCGTCAATTTCCATGATGGCGGCTTGGTTACCGCACCTGTAGCAGTAGTTGGGTGCTATATGACCAAGTCAGAAAGGTTCAGGGATAACAATAGACGAATTTTGAAAAGGAGTCCACTAACCCGAGAATATGGTGACAACGTTCCTGTCCTGGGACCAGTTGTAGCCCTCCATCACAAGCTGATGCGCTCTGGCAATAAGTGTCAAACCGTTGTTGTGGTTGAAAGCTTCTGAGATATCTTGGCCGAAGGTATAGCCTGCACCACGGGGCGAGATTCCCCATCCGCAACGGTCATCGGGATCTGACCACAGCAGGTCGCACATGGGGCCTTCATGGGGAACCTCTTGGATTCTGTCGAGCGCTCTGATATTGTCGAGCGTGTCGATGCTAGGGGAAAGACCGCCGTGCAAGCAGAAGATTTGGTTGTCAATTAGGGCGGTGAGAGGAAGATAGTCGAAAAGATCGGTAAAGTACTTCCAAACGTTGGCGTTACCATACTTGCGCAGGCACTCATCGTAGAAGCCGTATACTTGTGTGATCTGGCGCGACTCGTGGTTGCCGCGCAAAATGGTGATGCGGTTGGGGTATCGGATCTTGAGAGCGACGAGCAAAGTGACGGTCTCCACTGAGTAGTATCCACGGTCGACATAATCTCCTATACACCGGGGCGGATTGCATTAGCGACGGCAGTCATGGCAGGGCGGAAGCTGCCGAGGTTGGAGACATACCCATGAACAGATAGTTGGTGTCCGGGCACGACCCTCCGATCTTGAAGAGCTCCATCAAATCATGGAACTGACCGTGGATATCTCCGCAAACGGTAACGGGGCATTTCTGTCATCAGTCAGCGCGCCTGGCTAGTTAGGTAGAAGAGGTTGATGGACAGGACACATACCACCGGCTGAACGTTGGATTCGTCTTGGAGGACTTCGCGTGCCTATGGTCAATTTGTCATGTCAGCATCAGACCCCAAACAGTGGTGCGCACGCGACCGACAACCCTCGACAGAAGGGTCCTTGCCCACGGTAGCAGCAGCGGCGGCGGCGACATCAGCAGGGGGGGTTTGATGTGCGGATAGCTTAGCCGGCGCAGGCGCGATCGCGGTGGTAACAAGGCGGACGAAATGATGGCTGAACCGACCTTCTCGCATAATCTCTGGACGTCAGACTCGGCCAACTGCTTGCAGTTCATCAAGCTCTCAATCCAGCCGTCCAGTGTCGGGATGGTGGTTGGCTCGAAGTTGGACGAGGTAAGCTCGGCGGGAACGCGCCCGACATCCTCCATATTCGTATCCATGTTGGTGGGTGATTGGGCTTGCTGGAGGTTGTTGGAGGCTATTGCGGGGTTAGGTTCGGGCGGCTGTGGGCGATAAGAAGGTGATCAGGATGTCGTCGATGTAGCGGGCGGTGATGGTGTTGAATGCAATGACGTTGTAATCTCTCGGGCGCGGCGCGGATCAAGCAGCAGCTCGATTTTGGGCAGGTGGAGGGTGAGCCGAGTTGCAGGGCAAGGCAGAAAGAGTCGCCTCCCGTTGTTCTCCTTTTGGACCGCAAGGGGGTGAAGATGGACCGGAACTGGTGAGTGGTAGCTGATGCTCCAGGTTGACCTTTGTCACTGAATCAAAGACGGCGCTGGGTGTCTAAGGGTTGACCGTCGCCGTGAGAGATATCCTATCTCGGCAGATGGGGTAAACTGGGACGCAATGGAAGACTGGGGGTGCAGAAAAGTCGTCGTGACGTTTCGCGTGATATTGTCCCTTTTTTCGTGTGAGAGGTTGCTAGGTAGAGGTAGCGGTTTGTCGTGGTGACTGGGCTGTAAGGTAGGAGTTGGAGAGAGGTGGTGGGTGGAGGTGGCTGTACGCAGTAGGTAGGTAGGTAGGTAGGTAGGTGGGTGGGTGGGTGGGTGGTGCAGTAACCACAACAAACGAAGTGGGCTGGGGCAGCAACTGAGAGATTGCGCGCCCTTGTAAGGTTGGTCAATGTTCCCCTCTGGCTCCTTGTTAGCAGGTACCTCTACCTACCTACAATGGAGACCCGCTCGACCCTGCTGGCGCTGTGCTGGTGAAATCGCCGGGGGCGGGAAGTCGGGGCCCAAGCCTGGCCCAGGTGGCTTCCGTCATTTGGCTTGCGTGAGCTGGACACAAGTCACAGTCACACAAAAGCCGGCCTTGCGCCCAAGGTCAACAGCTGGAATCCCCGCTAGCGTCCCTGCCTCGCGTGTACTTCTCCACGAATCTCTCGAGGTAAGGTACCTCCTGTGAGCGGTAGGGAGGGGCAAGGAGCACGCTCGCTTTCACAAGGACAAAAAGGCACGAAAGTCAGCCCAACATGACGGATGTAGGGGACTTTATTCAACAATTTTGAACAGTGGCATATGGCATCAGTTCCATTCTGGAACGACCCAAAGTGATTGAGATGAAACGCTGCCCTATGTGTATCAGAATGACACGCAACGTCATTCCCCTTTGTCCGCGAGTACCGCGAGCTGGAGGCACGTTCAGCTCTAGCATAGTGCTCCCCTCATCCTTGATATTCTACCATTACTGAGCTTGCTCTTTATATATCTCTCCAAACTCACTTCAGTAGATCATATGTCTCCGTAACTTGAATCCATCACCGTTCAGGACAGACCCAGCCCAACCGAAGCACCCCCAGGCACTTTAGTAGATGTACCAACATTCCGCCCAACCAGGTTCCGAAAGTCAAGACCAACGTCGGAGAGCATGCTCGCGTGCTCCTTTGCCCTGTTCACACATTCATTCCATACCTCGCCGCCCTCGTCCGCACTGCTGAGCTGTCTAGCTAGGATGACGTTGAAGGCGTCGACCTCCTCCTTGGCCCACTTAACGCAGGCACTCATCATAGGTGGTGGAAAGCAACTCTGAAAGCAAATCACCGTATTCCGAATGACCATGAAGTAAACGAATGAGATCTCCCAGATATACAGGTGCAGATCTCCCTGGAATATGCATTGCCTACTGAGCGTTAGTCCAATCCTAATAGAGCTAAAATCCCAGATGGTTGGCGCAAACATACCTAGATCGCTTTTGAATGACCTCACTTCGGGCCTCGAGGTAGGCTTCCCGCGCTCTATCCTCAAAACCCAACCTGACCAACCACGTCACATTCCTCTTGGTCTTTTTCTGGTCATTATGGCTGTTCACGAGCTCACGAACGACCAAAGTCGCAAGCCTGGCGCATCTCTCATCAACTTTGAATGAGATAAAGTCCTGTGCGATCATGTTGTTTTTCAGACCGGAGGCGAGGTTTTTCAGCATCTCGATTCGCGCAACGGCTGGCTCGATTTGCTGAAGGGCAATGTTGATGTCCAGTTCGTCCATTTGGCTCTCCACCCAACGAAGGTTCTGTTGTTTCCCATCGACCTCGATGAGCATGTCCTTGATGTCAGAAAGAGTCTCCAGAAGCTCTGTCTTTTGGAGCAGGCCGGGATCGCGTGAGGCAAAGTAGTTGATCGTTTCTTTTGCCTTGTTAGTCGCATCTCGTTCTGATTGAAGGTTCCTGCGTAGTTCTTCTACCGTCTTGCGGATATTTAGGATCAAGGTTGTCTTCTCGGGGTCCTCGGGCTTCTCGGTTCTGTAAATGAAGGACTCGTTCTGACCGCCACCTCTGACCATAATCGCATCGGCAAGCTTGTTACGGCCATTTGACGAGTCTCCGGTTCCAGCCATGTCAACAACTTCAACATCCAGAAGATGCCAGCAACGGTCAGCAACGAGCTTCGTCATGGGGCCCCGTACATCCGCTCCAGGAGCATCAATTTTTCTCTTCTTGCGCGAAGCAATCAGCAAGTGATCGTTAAGCAGAAAGATTTGCATGGATCGCCTCGACTTGTAGGTGGCGTTATCTAGTTCAATCCATGGGCCTGCATTCTGAACAACATGGCGGCCTTGTGAATTGGGTAAGAACTTTTGTGATCCTTCGACGCTTTTGTATAGAGCCTATCAATCTGTTTAGCAAGGATAAGAGTGATTTCGAGTCTGAAGATGATACTGACTTGCATCTGAGCGCTCCATAAGGCGGTTCGGTCAGTGATGGAGCTTCGCCTATCTCTCTTGCTCAACCCAGTCGAGAACTCCGGTCCCAAACTCCCCGAACTATCGGCACTGTTGGAGGAAGCTCGAAGGGCGGTAGTGTTCGTCTTGAGTTCCAACATGAGGTTGCGCAGAGTGCGCATCTCCCCCTTGAGCTTCTCGGCCTCCTTGCTGATCTTGATAAACTGCGTGCGGTTCTGATAGACATTTTGCTGAAGGTCGGCAGCTGCTCGAGCCTTGAGTTGTTTCAGGGCGTCCTCGTAGTCCCGTATCTCGTCTTCGGTCGCTTCACCGAGAACCTCGGCCACATCTAGTAGCACGTCAGCAAATCGATCCGTTACCCCTATCCTTGTCCACCCCTCATGACTTACACTGCTCGGGCGCAAAGTTGGGGTCTCTCAGGGCCCGTATGTCCACCCTAGGTGGTTCCCTTCCCATGGGTCCAAGTCCTCCAGCATCTCCTCCTCTAGATGGTGGGGAGCCGACCTGGGCTTGCATGTATTTTTCGAGGTCCGGAAGAGCAGGCATCGGATTCGAAGACGGGTCAAAGTCGGTTGGCATATTACCGAAGCGAGTCGAATATCGCTTCTTGACCAAATCTGATGTCTATTGATAATAACAGATACACGTGTTAGCCCCAAAACTCCAGCCATCGGCGTCGCTGATGAGAGAGAGCTCCTCCTACCTTGCCGCCCGGGGGCGGAGGCCGTGGCCGCATCATGCGTGGTTCGTCGGCCATTGTAGCCTCCGGAGGGGGTTGAGGCATGCCATTGTCTTGTGGTATCGGAGCCGAAATCTGCCTGGGAGCGCTGATAGTTGGGCGGTTCTTCCGCTTGCCGCCGCTTCTCAGCGATATCTTGGATCGTTCTTCGGACATGATGGTGGTCGCTAGTCCTTAATCGCCCGCTCAGAACATAGGACTCGAAGGAAGAAGTCAGGTTGTCGGTGTTGTGTCGTCGGAGCTATCACACGGCTAAGCACGTTGCGACATACAGGTGCTGGCGAGGTGTCAGCGAGCGGGAGGGTAAGGGGTCGCGGAAGAACACACCCCAGATCATTGACTGTGGTTGTTGATAGCTTCAAAAGTGACATGGAGGCAGACAAGTGACAACCTCCAGGCTGATGGCAATGGGGAAACGTCTCCGCAGTCCGGATGGACACACCCCCTGGATAGCGGGTACCTGTACGTATGTACCTTGCTGTGGAACGCCCTTCTGTAACCCCAGCCGTCCTTGCCAGCGCCGTGGAAAGCGATTGGCTCGTGCACCACTGTTCAAGTCCTTGCTAGCGTCATTGGCCCGTGAGCTTGTCGGTAACGCGGAGTGCAGTTTGAAAAAAAATATCAAATCGATAATCGAATCAGGGCGTGTTGAAGAAATCCAAGCTGGGACAATCTCAAGAACAGCAGTTCGTGTAGTGTAGGGTACGATAATTACGGTATGTGCATTGTCTTGACCTGCAACCTTACCTCTCTCTACCTAACCATCCAAATCTTTGAGAGTGCTGTTGATGTCCATTGCTTGTGAACCTTGCCGTGGAGCCAGTGTCATATACTGACCCCCACTTGCAGCAGTCTTTCCGGTAGTACTGAGAAATCGAGAGGCTTATACCTATCCATCGCATCTTTCCCTACCACTATAATTCTTCTCTCTTGACTCTCCCCCGCATCCACCATCACCACCACAACGAGCCAACAAGATGCCGTCGCAAGCCGTCACCTACACCACCGCTGCCGTTGCGGCCGTCGCCACGGGTTTCCTCGGTTAGTTTGCACTTCGATTACAACGCCACCATTCTCTCGAGATGTGTAACCATTAGTCGCTGATGCCTTGCGCTCCCCTACCTTCCAGCCTACGCCGTCTACTTCGACTACAAGAGGCGCAATGACCCCGAGTTCAGGAGACAGCTCAGGCGCAGCGCCAGGCGCCAGGCTCGCCAGGAGAAAGAATACGCCGAGTTGAGCCAGCAGGCCCAGAGACAACGAATCAGGCAAATGGTTGACGAGGCCAAGGAGGAGGGCTTCCCTACCACTTCGGACGAGAAGGAGGCCTACTTCCTCGAGCAGGTCCAGGCTGGCGAGATCTTGGGCCAGGATCGTAAGTGTTTTGTCAACCAAGCGAGAAGAAGGTACGGAACTTTTGGGAACATGTGTCGGCTACTAATCACCCTCCGTTCGTAACAGCCACCAAGGCCGTCGATGCCTCCCTCGCTTTCTACAAGGCCCTCAAGGTCTACCCCACGCCCGGCGACCTTATCAGCATCTACGACAAGACCGTTGCCAAGGTAAGAGGAATACGCCGCGTAGCACGGGTGGAATGTCTACTGACCTGACCAACACTAGCCCATCCTCGACATCCTCGCCGAGATGATCGCCTACGACCCCAGCCTCAAAATCGGCACCAACTACACCGGCGGCGTCGATGTTGCCGAGCTCATGCGCGAGATGGCCTCTGCTCCCGGTGTTGGCCTCGACTAAACAAGTCCACCAAATACAGTAAGAAGCATAACGCTAGGGAGAGTGGCAACAACAGCCCATCTCCCAAAAGAAAAAGAAAAAAAACGTCAGGGGGTGTCAGTTGACGTTGTGGTGGTTCTCCTCACAGTCCCTTAAGGGGGTTAGGGGGATTGGGTGGTTACGGTTGTTGGAAAAACGGCGCGTGACGCACCAACGATGGCTTTTGTGGACGAAAGGAAGAAAGCTAGGAATAGTGGAAACAGGACGAGCATTCCAACAGACGACCCCGGATCGATTTATACCCAGTCAGCTAGAAGAAAAAGGGGGAGGCTAGCGGTCCTATGCTTGTCTGACACTGACTCCCCTCCCACGTCCTTTGCACCGCACTTCGGCTCTCTCTCCCCGGTCAGTATTGCTCTCTCACACCACCACTCTGAATTCCCAACAGGTCAGCAGGTTTACGAGCACCACACTCCCTCATCCTTGGCTGGCTGGTGTCTGTACGAGCGTTTCAGGGTCGAACGCTCACCCGAACTATCTACCTACCACCTTGTACAATATTTCTGTTCTGTTCTGTTCTGTTCTGTTCTGTTCATGTTCCGGAGATGCGCGGTATGGTGGTGCGTCTGCTATTTTATCCTGTAGCATCATGTACATAGCGAAAATGGGGTCCTTTCAGGAAAACGGACGGTGATTTCAGCATACGCAAACGGGACAGCCAGGCAGGTACGGGGTCTGTAGGCCATTTCAGGGGTGCTTAATGGGACAAGAACGTAAAAAGGGCATTGCCAATCTTCCCACTATAGTCCAGTACTGCTTTGTTTGTTAGCTCAAGACCTCGTGTCAACTTTCCTATGCGTTTTCATAGCTAACTAATGCATGATCTTACCTTGGATACGCTATGTACAACACGCAAAGTGTCATAATCAATCCTAATGATGCCTTTTGTCTAATTGCTTAGCCATCTATTTCTCCTTGTGAGCTTTGAGACTACACGGGACAAATTGCGCCTATTATACACTATCACGAGCACCTTGTACGTACCTCTGGTGTACCAAGCTAACAATCAAACTAAGGGTTGGAGTGCGGATAAAATCCAAATCGGTAAGATAAGAACAAATATTTACATGCGACTTGAGTATGTACGTTATATAGTGTACCCTTAAATACTTGAGCATTTTTTTGCTTACCATGCTCATCCCCATCTCTATGGTCTCTCAATCGGTCTACCCTTCCTGTCCACCCTCTGATCTCTGGGATCAAACCCGCCATTGCCCCAGGTCGCCCACTCGGGCGTCGCAGCGCCCATATAGTCCTCTGGGGCAAAATCGCCATCTGGCCCCTTTTCCTCTAGAAGATTGAAGAACTTATCATAATCAATCCACGTATGATACTTTCCATCAACCTTGAACCGGTCACTAGCCAGCAAAACGCAGCAACTGTGCGCGTGTTCGGCCGCTATCCCGTACCCCAACCCCCGCTTGTTCAACGCGTCGTTCAGTTTAACTACAAAGTCACACACCTCCTGGTAAAAGGGGACGTTGGCCATTGTGAGCCCGGTAGCGCCGGCAGTCGAGGTACCGCAATAAGTCACGCCTTTGAGCTCTATAAAGCAAGGAAGGGCCCGCTCGACCAGGTCCGCGTACCCCTCGATCTCGTCTTCAAGGTTGAAGTCCTTGACCAGCGTCAGGCGGAAGACGGTACGCTGACGGAACCGGCGCTCGCGCAGGATGTCGAGGCAGCGCTGGAAGCGCTCCCAGAAGTCGCGGTGCAAAGGCCGATCGATACGTCGTAACGAGTCCTTGTTGGAGGCGTCGATGCTGACATATAGCTGCGTGACGTGCTGCAAAGCGGCGAGCTGGTCCGGGTGCTGGGCGTTGCAGACGAGGAAGGAGGATATGCGCTCCTTGTGCAGCATGCCTAGCAATTCGTTGATGTGCGGGTAGAAGATAGGCTCGCCGACCAGCGAAAGGGCGCAGTGCCGGATGCGCATAGCTTCTTGGAACCTCTCCGATCTAATTCCCGGAATACCGCGCATTTGGCGAATCTTCCTGTAGTGATTCTCCTTGATGCCGTTGAATATGAGGTCTGGAGGGTCGACGACCCAGCGCCAGGAGGTGCCGACTGGGTTGGTGCCGTGACGCCAGCAGAAGACGCACTTGTTGGAGCAGGAGAGCGAGGGCGTTGCTTCCATACACAAATGGCTGGATATAGCGTAAAAGCTGTACTTGCTACTAGAGAGTTAGATTCCTCTTGTCCGTACCAGTTCCAAGTTGGTTATTAAACGTACTAACAGCTACCATTTCCTCTAAGGGCGCTCTTAGTCCATCGACAAATCTTTTTTAGGGTTAGGGTTAGGTTAGGGTTAATAAAGAGTGAACCAGAAGTCGTTGGGGACGACTAACCTTGGACGCTGTTCCAGTTGTTAGCATTTCAATTATGAGTGAACAAGAACTGGTTGGGGACGACTAACCGGAGTGAGAGCCGACAATACCATACCCTTGCTTGGTCAAGGCTTTATATGTTGGTGAGTCTTTCGGGACCATCTCCTTGATGGTGACAGTCGGTGACTTCCTTGCGCGAACAGTCTTTCCGGTCTTTCCAAAGTCGGTAAAGTCAATCGCAATCGGCGCGGCTTGACCATCTCCCTGTGATTGTTTGATGATGCGTCCCAGATCCTCGACATCTTCGAGGGTCTTCTTGGACTCGAACTCCTCGTACACAACCTCACCGTCATCCTCGGCGATATCTTCTTCGTCGCTTTCGAAGGGGTCGCCCGAACCAGGAACGCCCTCTCCAAGACTTCCAGTCTGCTCGATCATCTTGAGAACGTCCACGATTCCGTCTTGCCACTCAGACAGTCTCTCCTTACCATCTCGCTTGTAGTCGCCCATGCCGAGAGGGAATGCGCGCTTACCCCCTGTAAGCTTGGCCATCCACCTGTCCACCTGCTTAGCCTGCACGCAGTAGCCCTCCTCCTCCGTAGGCCATCCATCTCTATCGCCATACCCAAACACGGAGTAACCAATGAGCGGCGCCAATGGGGATGTATCGATGCGAAAATCGTTATGTGTCTCGTCCAAATGCGCAAGGAAGGTGTCGTTGATGGAGTCAATATTGTAACTGGGAATGATCAAGCAGTAGAAGTAGTCCACGGGACCTTTCATAGGTGAGACGAAATATTTGTCAAGGTCGATTTCGGCGAGGTCGAGCACCTGGGGGGCCAAAAAGTTACTCTCGGCTTTGCTCTCGGCGTCCGATTGACCAACGAGCAAGTCTCCGAGCTCCTTTGCAAAATCCTTGGTGTACCGTTCCGTATTGCCTGTGAGTGACGAGTAAAAGACGAGGACCTGAATCTTGCGCGGCCCTTCGGTTTCGCTACCGGTGTCGTTGCCATTCGTTCCTTTCTTCGTGCGGACCTTGTCGCCCTTTATCCTCTTGGGACCACTATTAGCAGTCTTTGCCTTCTTTGTAATCGCCGCGCCGGTCTTCTTGTCCTTGACTTCCGTGTCAACAAGTGTGGTTTCCTTCGTTTTCTCGTTGGTTTCGTAGATCTTGGGCAGGACGAGCAGCTCTTGTCTCGGTTCCGAATAGAGATGGAGGTAGGTCCTCAGTAGACCCAATAGGAAAACGGTCGAGAGAAGGATGGGGATTCGGTGTTCGTGCCACAACTCCACGGCATCTGATATAGGTCGGCGCAGAGAGTACAGTTAGCTTCGGCGAACCAATGTGACTCCGGTGTCACCCCAATATCATCCACTTGTGCGCGCGCAGGCACGAGAACCGAGAGAAGGTGAAAACATTTCGAGATAGAATGACATACAGCGAGCAACCTCGGCGACGGCCGCCGGGTTCAGACCCGGTATTTCGAAAGGCATGACTGGTCTGGCGTTGTTGGTTTCCCTGGAAGGGAGAGGTTACGACATACGCAACCGAATTTTGCGAATGTTCAGTTTGCTGTTGCAAAACCCACACAAAGATGAAGGTTAGGTGCTGTCAAAGTTTTTAAGTGCCCCTCCAGCGCACAGCAGAAAAATTCGCCCCGCACGAGCTAAGATGAAGCTACACTACAAAAAGCGAGAACGGCGCTTTCAAGATCCCTGCAAGCCATTGTGGAGTCTTGGTTTTTAGCGGTATGCGGGGCAGGGAGGGGACGCAGGGGCGGATATCGAACACACGCTCGTCCTGAAAATGGTTGAGACCTTTGACAATACCCCTTGAGCATACCTCTACGGCGCATCCAAGCGTCTTTGTTACACCTCAGATCTTGAGTTCTAGGTGATTTCCAGATAGAANGTTGAGACCTTTGACAATACCCCTTGAGCATACCTCTACGGCGCATCCAAGCGTCTTTGTTACACCTCAGATCTTGAGTTCTAGGYRATTTCCAGATAGAAATATCCAAATGGGGKTTTAGCCGATTTTCTCTCGAAATAGTGTGATCCCTATCACAGTCTTACAATAAACCAGCGGTAGCGGACTGGTTTACCTAACCTATTGATTGGTCTTACCTATTTTGTTTCGGACGAGTCAACCTCGTCTGCGCTTGGTCAAGAGTCAAGCTCCTGGAACCTACATTAACCATCCATCTCCGCCCAGCAAACCGGAAAAGAAAACCCCAAAACGCGTACATATCACAACTTTTCGAAACGACAGAGATCGCCCGGGGAACCCGCACGGCAGAACCCACTTCTTCCGGTTCCATCGCGTCTCCCCGTTAGCCCCGCTGCATTCGGCTTTGCCTTGGTTTCGGATATATCCCGTTGCCTTCAACAATGCTACGCCGCAGCGCCCGCCTCAACCCCGCCGGCGCCAGTGCAACCGACTCATCATCATTATCGTCCTCAATCTCAACAGATGTACCTGCATCATCGTCGGCAATACTCGCTAAATCGACATTGACGGAACAGCAACCCAAACCAGCTGTCGGGCCGAGGGGAAGACTACGTGCAACGAAAAGATGGATTCCGCTCAGCGAGTGCAGGCGGAGGAGGACGAACGCCGGCCGTTGTTGGATGGTCATGGTCGGTCGGAAGGATCTGAGTCTACTACTGCTGCTGGTGAACCGACCAAGATGACCTGGGCAGGCCGGAATCAGTGGATTGTGCTTGCTATGGCTAGTGGAGCGTGTGCTGCGTTTAATGGAGCTTTTGCGAAACTGTAAGGTTACCAAGTCATTGAGATGGAAATAGACCATGGTTGGGATGATGACTTGGAGAGGCTAACGAATGCTTGATCAGGACAACGACGGAGCTCACTTCGAGCTTCTCCCAGGCTATTGCTAGGCTGCTGCATCTTTCCGAGGAAGAGAAGATGATTGAGGTTGTTGTGAGAGGTGTAAGTCAATCTGCCCGCCGCTTATTTAATGCCGAATTGCTCAAGAGACAATGAAGGCTGACCTGATAACTTTCATGATAGATCTTTTTTGGCCTCAATCTTGTGTTCAACGGCGTAGTAGGTCAACTCCCTTGTCACGAGCTCCCCTTCTATTTATCTCACCCTTACTCACCTCTTCTTATTCTCACAGATGTGGACGCTCTTTACCAAAGCCCTCAAATGTGGTCTTTCCACCACGCAGGTCTCCATCATGAACACGTCATCTAACTTTGTCATCACCGCCATGCTCGGTTTTGTTATCTTTTCTGAGGCGTTACCGCCTATGTGGTGGGTGGGCGCTGCTATGCTGGTTGCGGGAAACGTAATTATCGGACGGAAAGGCGAGGGCGAAGGTCAAGGGAGTGGTGTCACAAAACAGGATGGAGATGGACATAGTACTGGCAATGGCAGTGGCAACAATGATGCTGCTTCTGTTGCTGGCTCGGCGGAAGGTTTGGCTGAGGATGGGCTGGGGACGTACAGGCGTGCTGCCCAGGCTGAAGGGTCGGGGAGCTGTGAAGGACAAGGCGATGGAATACCGGCGGTGGATGATGCGGAAAAGGAGGACAGTGACGAGGATGTTGCAGCAATGGGTGATGGAGCAACTGGTAACGGACGGTAAGAGTTCGATGTATAGGATTGTGATTATCTCCTCAGCATATATCGGTTTGGATTGATCTTGTGTTATATGGAATGCTCTTGTATCTTGCTATTGAAAGCGTGATTTCCGTACCCCTATAATAAGAAGGAATCTCGAAAGCCTAGTGCCATGTCTCTTCCGAGACAAAATAAATAAGACCAACTAACTGGATAGGAAAACCAATCCGCTACCGCTGGCTAAGACCAAAAAAAAAAAAAAAAAAAAAAAAAAAA